>KZ308558.1:33045-111011 GCA_000376725.2 Ladona fulva | reverse complement strand
TATATAAAAATAACAATATCTATAAGAAATATAAAAATAACGAAAAATACCACATTAAGCTATAAGTAACAATCTTTTCTTAGTAACTTCGTAGTTATAAGGTTTTACTTCTCTTACTAAAATTACATTTTCGGCCGGCTCGCTTTGATTCTAGCCGAATGCGCCTAAAGTTGTAAGCCCCCGGTAAGAAAAATCGAAGAATATTTTCCCTAGTTTCCACAACTTGACTCTAAGGGAACTGATGAAAAAGTCTAGTAAATGGGGCGATATTTCTATCAAAATTTGGCAGGATTGAATGCTGGGAATTCTATAATTGTATTGCTGAATATCGAGAAACTCATATATAATCATCCCAATGTGATAAAATTCTAAGTATATTCACTTAGGGCCCAGAGGTAGATCTAAAAACTTGCGAAGGTGAGGGCGATTCAGAACAATTTCCTTGTCTACTCCTTCTAAGGTAAGTATTATCTTACTTAGTTCTATAAAGTGATAACAATTCCATTATGTCGTGATATGTTTCACATAAGTACGAGTAGTATGTGAGAACTCATCTTGGTGGGTTTTTATTTAAAACTTTACGTAATAAAATTAGCTAATTGCTGATAAACGACACAGAATCAGGAGTGACTTTGTGGTAATGATTAACGTTAAAAAACTCAATTTTAACAAAACTTTTACTAAACCACAAGATTCATACACGCACGACCATGGTTTCGCAGCATGGCTGCATCATCAGCCATGCTGCGAAACCATGGTCGTGCGTGTATGAATCTTGTGGTTTAGTAAAAGTTTTGTTAAAATTGAGTTTTTTAACGTTAATCATTACCACAAAGTCACTCCTGATTCTGTGTCGTTTATCAGCAATTAGCTAATTTTATTACGTAAAGTTTTAAATAAAAACCCACCAAGATGAGTTCTCACATACTACTCGTACTTATGTGAAACATATCACGACATAATGGAATTGTTATCACTTTATAGAACTAAGTAAGATAATACTTACCTTAGAAGGAGTAGACAAGGAAATTGTTCTGAATCGCCCTCACCTTCGCAAGTTTTTAGATCTACCTCTGGGCCCTAAGTGAATATACTTAGAATTTTATCACATTGGGATGATTATATATGAGTTTCTCGATATTCAGCAATACAATTATAGAAATCCCAGCATTCAATCCTGCCAAATTTTGATAGAAATATCGCCCCATTTACTAGACTTTTTCATCAGTTCCCTTAGAGTCAAGTTGTGGAAACTAGGGAAAATATTCTTCGATTTTTCTTACCGGGGGCTTACAACTTTAGGCGCATTCGGCTAGAATCAAAGCGAGCCGGCCGAAAATGTAATTTTAGTAAGAACCTTATAACTACGAAGTTACTAAGAAAAGATTGTTACTTATAGCTTAATGTGGTATTTTTCGTTATTTTTATATTTCTTATAGATATTGTTATTTTTATATATTAAAAGCATACGATTTATTAAGGTAAAGAATAGAGTCCAAATATTCGTAATTCGAGATTGAAACACAAAATTGGCAGTTCTCATCAATTTGTTTCAGTCAGTTTGACTTCGATCACTTGTTACCTCTATTATAGTCGCGAATATAGGAAGATGTTTGCCCTGTAAATATCTTAAGAAGCTTCAGCTAAGGAAAGGGCAGGAAACGTTTTTTTTGCTTTCGTAGCGTTCCTTTTTAGGGAGGTCAGTGAACGTCGGCTGCATTCATACCTTTTCAGACCGTTTCACTCTTCGACAGGCGGACGAAATTTCGATCTGAAATGGTCTGCTTCCGGGTGAACATTCTACGATTGACAAACTCTAGTTTTAATATAGCTCTCCAATTGCTTCCTCAAAAGAAGCTGCTGTGAACTGCTCGACGTGTGCCTCAGTCCATTCCTATTTCGCCGTACTTAGGAGAGGCCTAATAGAAAACAGTGTCACACGTAAACATCGCTTCGTTAATTGCGCCCGGGAATCTTGCTCCCCGATATTGGACGCAGTGTCGCAATCCTGGGAGGATTTAGGCTAGAGGTCACAAACTCGCAGGTCAGATCCAAACCTCCATTAGGAATAATCAAAGTAAATCTGCCCATTTTTATAGAATATATACCATGGAAAATAGAAGAAGACCATGAATCACAAATAGTATTTCCAGAGCCGCGCGCCGCCCTATCTGCCGCCAGGGTTGACACGTAATTTGCCTTCTTTAAAGTTAAATACCAAGACCATATATTTCCTGATTTGCAGGTAATAATTATTTGGAAATACCGAAAAACCTGTTTTTTATGACTTAATTTCCCAGCTTACGTTGATCACAAAACGATTAATAATGCATATTCCGTATGCTGACATAGCAAATAGTCAGCATGCGGAATATTAAATTACTTTCAAGTAACATTATTATCGCAACTTGAAATTATATGTTTTGTATGAAATTTCTTTCTTGAATTGAAAATTTTTTTTAAGTGAAAAAAAAAAAGATTCTCGATGAGGCCCACTTGTGCAAAATGACCTCAGCTGTCGAAGAACCTTCATATAAACTAATACTGTATTATTTGATGGTTTCGGTTTTCACTTGGTGAAATACCGTAGCAGAAAAAGTAAATAAGATAAACTAACAGTTTAATTTACACACTGCCACAAAATAAGAAAATATACGACCCGGATTTCAATGCACAGCATCATTATCAGGCGATGCTGTATCGTATATTTTCTTATTTTGTGGCAGTGTGTAAATTAAAGTGTTGGTTTATCTTATTCACTTTTTTCTACTACTATATTCAACATCTCACGCTTAAGCCCCGTTTACCTCTAGAGCTCGACGTACTTTGATACTGTAGTTCATCAATCCCTAAAATTAAAAGTTGTGACGCTATATCGACGGACCGTGGATGAAAACTTTATGTCATTGAAAGTTTCGAAGAACATGTTTACTGAGTTTCCTGTGATGTATGACACCCTCAGGCATTCCTCACGGCGCGCCCAATTATTAAGGCGCCCCTGGTCGTATCTCTATCAGGACAAACTACAAATCTCAGGTCGAAAATCCTTCGTGAAATCATCGAATATGACGGGTCGAGACTTTTGTCAACGCTCCGAGAAGGCGAACGTTAATTACCAGCTTTTCGCAAAGTCGGAGTAGTAAACCAGAAGATCTTTTGTCGGTAAAACTTCTCTCTCCCTTCGGGTCTGTTCTTCTGGGCTATTCCTCGGCAGATTAGTGGAGGAAGCAGGAGTCGGCGAGGAAGACTTCTGCGTCTCTTCCACTCTCCTGTTTTTGTTACGGCTCTGGGTTTATAGAAAGCTTTACGAGGTCTTTCGGTTCGATCGCTTAGAGTCGAGGCTGAAGTTTCGCGGTGGAAAGGGCTCCGCGATTTTGTTTGAAGAACCACGGGATCTCCCCTTATTTACGCGTGTTTTTGGTCGGAGGGATTCGATATATAGGCGCGCGATAAATTTGGATGGAATTCTCCCGAGGTCTGATGCTATTATACGCCAATAATAACTCCGAATATACTGATGTAAGTAAAATATTGAAACCTTGTGGCGTAATAGACTGCGTGATCAGTATTGTTGTGGTGTTTTACGTTGGTTATGACGTATGGAATGGAAAAATGTGGTCGGCAGTAGTGAACGATAATCGGAAGAAAAAGGCGTAGGAAGTTTAAGAAGTTTATAGAATGAAATTGTAAACTAGAATAAAAAGAACTTCGTAAATTTCCACTGTAAAAGGTTGTGAAAATGTACTAAGTTCTTTTTATTCTAGTTCAGAATGTCTTTCCACGAAATACGGCCTAGCATGATCGAATTTATGTATGGAATTGTGTGTAAAAAGATGAATGGATGGCTGAAGCGAAATATGTGTGTGTAATTACTTGTGCGTATGTTAGTTGTTAGTGTGGTCTCATTGGCCAAAATTTCGCGTAATAAGCAAGTGGATGTTATTACGTAAAAACGAATAAAATATTCGTAATACACGAGGAAAATAGCATTATTCCCCGAAAAAGAATAGCACGAGTGATACATATGCTATTGCATGTTTTTATACATGTATTAATTCTGCCATAATGTATAATATAAATATTATTATTCCAACCAAACATAAGAGGGAAGATTAACTTATTTCTAAGTTTGCATAAAGATTTTTCTTCTTATAGCGTGCTTTGACGTAACCCATGATGTATGAAGCTGCGAAATTGAAGAAGAATTATAACAATGTGGCTGCTATCCGTTATTAGCCATTATTCATAAGTTTGGGGTCTTTACAACATGTTTATGTCATTCAACTTTCAACCATGGAGACACCCGTCGTAGGGTCTCTAACGTTACGGTCATTCATCTAATATTCACCATTCAGAAACTTTTCCCCTTTCTATCTTATCTTTTGCATATTCCTTCAGTTATTTTCTTTATATATTACAAATATCTCTTCAATATGAGCAAGGTTTTATCAGTAATTACTCAAGCCAAGTATTTTGAACTTGAATCCCAATACATGGATTGCTTATTAGTAACATTCTGACTATTTTTCTCCTTATTATTTATCTCTCTCCTCTATATTTTTAACCATATAATGCTATATTTAACAGTAACAGCTTATTACACTTTGACTATAGTTTCACTACAGTGAAATTTATATCTGATATATTTATAAGTTTTTAGAACTGCTAATGACTGATATCTTATACCTTGATTGTATAATCTCAAATATAAAGTCAGTTTTTTTTAGTTCATATATGTATTACTTTTGCAGATCTTAGCAAGTCTAAATCCATCGGCTCGGTTTTACAATGTATACTTTAAATTGACCTTAACTGATGTTCAATTTAGAGGCCTGTATTATTATGAATTTTAATAGCTAAAGACATTTTTAGAACTAATAGTTAATATCCATAGTAATCCATCACATATATTTATAATGCCTCTATTATGTTTTTAATTTACTTATAATTTTATGAATTTTACTTTATGCACAGTTTTTTGCCATGTTACCTCCTGATTATTAAACCGTTTGAATTGATTGAGCTTAATGCGTTAGGAAAATGGATGGGGAACCTCATCTTCCCTCAAACTAGAGTTTATCAGTGTGAGGGAAAATAAAACTTTCATAGTAATTAGTTTCCTTCGTACCGAAGCAAAACACGTCTCGACCTTCAAGTTAAGAGATTAAACCTGACGAAAGCAGTTAATGTAATGGAAACAACAGCGGGTGAAGGTAATGCCGTTACTTTAATGAAAACTTGCCTCATGTATTGTTGATCAGGCTTTCAGATTAAAATTGCGCTGTATCTGTCGGTGATTGTCAAATTACCACTCATACTGAGTTAACATAATTGATGATAGATGTTACTCTTTATCGCATTAATTAGGTTTGCTTCTCTACCATTGCTCCTGATACAATATTGGTGAATGGATCATACTTAATTTGTCTTTTGGTGCAGGGCGGGGGAAAAGATATCTTTCGCTGACTTTTATTGGTTTTACCTATACCTAAGATAGTGTGAAAGCTAAGAATAAACGAACGCTGCTGAATATTGCATTCATTCATTCTCGTTTCTCCTTAACAGAGAATAAAGAAAGCATTGCTCATACGGTTATTGAGCAATGTAAAACTCGTCCGCTTAATGTATTTTGGTTAAGAAATCGAAGGCAAACTATCTTACTCCTCATAATACCTGGTAGTCCTGCCTTTCTCCAAGTTGAAATATGTAACGAGTGTTGTATATATCATCATCATCATAGGCCATTTTCAATCCGACGTCGGATGTAGACCTCCCCAAGTGCTTTCCAACTCTCTCTATTTACCCCTAAATACTGAATGATGTCTCTGTTCCATCGGTCCTTTGGTATTCTTCTTGGTCTCTTCGCATCTCTTGGTATCCAGTTCAGAACTGCTGATGTCCATCGGTTGTCGTTTCTTCTCGCAACATGGCCTGCCCACATCCATTTCAGTGATCTTACCTTATCTATGATGCCTGTAACTCCTGTCATCTTCCTAACGCAGGTGTTGCGTTTCCTGTACATTCTTGTGATTCCCATCATTCATCGTTCCATACTTCTTTGTGTAGTCTGAAGTCGCTGGGTTTTTGCTGCGTTTAACACCCAAGTCTCACTTCCATCAAAAGTTATATATATATATTTTGCCATATTGCTCGTTGCACTACAATTTATTCATACGAGGATAAAAATAATTATATATGTGACTTTACGGACATCCAACCATGTATTTGGTATAAAAATTTGTAATTTATGTAATATTCTATGTAACAACAGTAATGATGTACGATAATGTTAATTTATAATCTTTATTGTATAATTTATTAACATATTAACTATATCAATATAAACACTGAAGGTAATGCAAAACTTGCGAATGATGAAATCGTGTAAATCTTTGTAAATGTGTTACTTTAGCGGATAAATGTGTAACATGTTGCCTCTTGATGCATAACTTTATAAAAGGTTGGTATTTGGAGGTTTCCCTCCCGTCTTTGGGCAAATGCTAGGCAATTATTTTCAAAATTAATTTCTATTCTATACTTATCCCATTTTTGTAACCTAGCCAGAAAGCCAAATCGAAAAGTATTTATAAATAAATAAGAATTTTCGTAGCTAATGATGGAGGGTTTGAAGTACAAACCAGTCTCATGGCAGAATTCTTCCCCGTATTTATATGTGTAACCACAGAAAAGTATAAAATTGAAATATTTTACATTTATAAACTGTGTAATTTAATCATTCTTGTTCTCAACTAAGTGAAAATCTTTAACTCGGTAGTTATATAATTACATGTTGTGACTCAAACCGTTGTCAATGAGTTTTGAGGAATCCTCGGTAGAAAAGTTGTTTGAGTGAAGGAGTGCAGAAAAAGTTCATTTTACTTGATTTTTAGAAAATTTGGCCTTGTAATTTTGGTGGGATTTTAATCAAATTTTGTAACACCAAGAGGTGAATGAATTCCAAATAACGAGCAATTGTAAATATCACGAATTTGTGGAGGTTTATCGGATAAATAACGCAGCTGCAAGGTTTATGTGGTATTAATCAGAATTATTGAATTAGGGAAAATATATCACTGCAGGAACATATTCATAAATACCCTGCAAGCCGCCTTTTGGAGAGCGGCAGGGGGAGTGGGTCAAAAAGTTGCAGGGGGTCAAAAACAAACCTGGATTATTGAAATTATCCCAACTAATTAAACGAAACACCACCCATCGTGAGTCTATTAAGGAAATTATATGAAATAATGAACACCGGTCTGTTTAATTGAAATATCAAAGAAGC
The DNA here is from genome assembly GCA_000376725.2 of Ladona fulva. Taxonomy (NCBI): domain Eukaryota; kingdom Metazoa; phylum Arthropoda; class Insecta; order Odonata; family Libellulidae; genus Ladona; species Ladona fulva. The sequence continues at coordinate 103,729 of KZ308558.1, read as the reverse complement.
GCTATCTCATATAAATGTACAAATGAATTTCTTCTATAGAAATATTTAAAAAAACGCCTTGATTAAATATGCCGGGATAAAATGCTTTTGTGAACTACAGTCTTGCATGTTTTTATTTCACCAATTTCCGATCTGGCAATTCTTATGAAACGCTCATTTCTATTTCGAATAAATCATAATGACCCAGTTCATTTGAAATTTAGTCACAAATAAAAAATTAAGAACTAATTACGTTAATAATTTAATCCAACTCGTTATTAATATGCTTTATACCTCTATTTGCTGTACGTAAAGCAAACAAACATAATGTATAAATCATATGCTACGCGAACACTCAATTTGAATTCATTTTATTATATAGGAAGAAAAACGAATAAAGGTAAATTATAAGTTGAAAAAACAGGAAATTGCAGGTCGGTACTAGGTTAAAATATCGGTGAAATAACAAAAAGGTAATGAATAAAGTGTACAAATAAATAGAAATTTTAGAGTGATTTTCATTTTATGTTAAATATTTTCTTGACAGTTCGTTAGAATTGTTTAAAATATATTTATTGTTTTAGAAATGAGAAGCGTAATTTGAAAAAAATGTATACGCCCGCTACATCTGCCAGTTAGTGGAGTACCTACACGGGAGCTAGTTTGCCCTCTATTGGCGCTCGTCACAATGAATCATACGTCCCTAAGCCTAGCATCAGAACCACACGTAGATACGCAGAGCATTTCATTAATTTTATTTTTAGCTGTATTCGTATCAAATGACCAACTCTTTTATATCATCTAACTTATTAATAACTACTGATGTATTTCGCTTCTTGTTCATCGAGCATTATACGAATTCCAATCGTGATCGATAGTCTCATGTCAGAGACGTTTTTCTATATAAAATTCCTCCAGCTACGTCTGTGTTTTCATCTTTCTTCTTCCTTAACGTTTCTTTTCACTTTCAATCTGATTTAAAATTCCATTCTGTCACAAACAGATTGTAACTTAGCCCGTAACCATAAGATTATTACGAAAATAATAAGAACAATAAATCATTTATTATTAAAAAAAGTTTACCTTGTAGAGGATTTAATCAGTCATAAAGAAACTGTTGATGGTTAGCTGTTTTCTTTCAGACTAGAGGTTAAATTATTTAGGAATATCTCGGTACTTAGCGGTTTGCATCTGTCACCTTCTTCAGTATTGCGAGCGTAGACAAGACATTTAAAACTTCTTGCGCATGAATTTTTATAGAAATATGAATGCGGTAATATTTATCAGTTCCCTTTGCGAGCCGTAATCGGTATTGTAGAAAACGACAGACTCAAACGGGGAGACGGTTAGTTGAGGAACGTTCGAGCCGGATTCAACTGTATTTGTTATTTTTTGGTTTAAAAATTTATTTGATTTGCTTAAATAAAATTTTAGTATTTTTCTCAGTTCTTCGAATCACCCGTAAATTTGAATATCCGACGATTTTTATTTCCCAGCCTTGCCGGATCGTCTGGATACTATTGTAAATAAAATTTTCCTGGCGATAAGGATATGCGAGTAGCATATGTTTTATCCAACAAGTACCCGGGAATGAAATCATATCAATTCGCGGTCCGCACAAAAGCCTGCCGTGGGCCGCAGTTAGGAGATTCCTCCTCTCTGTTGGATGACGCTTTTGATGAAAAGGACTTTTTACTTAGCGATATTAGGACCGACTGTAGCTCTCATTGAAGGAAATCTTAAGCGTATACAAAGTTCAGATAGGAAAGTCGTGGTACAATGAAAACTTAAGGATGTTGAAGTTGTACATTCAGAGCTTTTCTGAACGGCGTAGGAAGATTTGCCCTTGAAAGCTCATAAAAGAACAGTCTAAACGGAAACTTCAAAATAAGGAAGCAATAAGGCAAACTGTAAGAAATAACATTTCAAACTTAAAATAAGTATCTTTTACCTAATGCCTTGTGAAATTAAAATGACTTTTCTCCTAGTTAATTACTTGGAACAGAAATTACTTCGACAACAATTTTAAATTAAGTGCCAATCAGCAACGTAGCTCGACGTAATTGTTTAGTTTTACATAATTAGAATAAATTCATGTTATTTTCATGACCCGTGAGAGAGCAAATTAAAGGAGTATAAATATCTTTAAAATAACCATGCTGAGATCAAAAATTTAAAGGACTCTCTGAGGTTCTTTGCTACAGAAGCAACTTGCGAATTCACTACTTGTCAACAAGAACATGAATATATAACAATCCCATCACTTTGTGCCTAAGGCAGGTTTCTAAAATCGCGTTTTTTAGTATAAATACGAATGATTTTCTATTTCGGTTGAAAATTTCACTAGCAGTATAAAATATCGAAGTTAAAAGTTTCTGCTAATTTTTAATGCACTGTAATCAATTTTGTTTGATACAAATTTTTCTCGATGAAGAATATTTTTAAGTTGTTTAAAAATTAATTTAAATGTTACTCGGAAAAAAGAAATTTTAATAGCATCTACCATGCTATTTGAATCTTAAATTTAAAAAAAATTCTGGAGCACTTTAATTTAAAATTTTATGGAATTTTGTTATACTTATTAAATGAAAAGCATTTAACTTGTCCTCTATGACACGTATTTTACTAGCAGCTTGTATCAGTGATTCTTAACGGTCATATAGTACGTATAGATGTTTATTTAGAAATGTTTTTTACCTCGAGATACCCTTTACTAATGATTTTGCCTAAATTAACTGCTTAAGTAGTTTATTAAATTTAGCAGCTATTTTAGTCGGAATCGTTCATAAGATCTTCCTCGAAGAACAAAAGAGAATGTAATATCTATCAGCGTCGTTCCCTAAATCAAGCACAAATTCCTCATTTATTTGCCTCTTGATACACAGCTATTAACTACTGACTGATTTGTAAACGTTTTAAAGCTACACAGCTCCATGTATAAGTAGATAAAGCCATATTAAACAAGGGCTTCTGTGAAATGTAAAGTAAAGAAGTGCTACGATAAAAAAGCAAGCGTTACCAAAATGCTGTCAGATGCAGGTTGGGAATCCTTAAAAGATAGGAGACTAGAAGCTAGATTGCGATTGCTCGATAAATTTAGGGAAAGTACATTTGCGGAAGATATAGTAGATATTATGAGACCCCCCTGCTACCTTGGACGATCCGACAATGAGCGTAAAATAAGAGAAATAGATGCTAGGACGAGTCGTTTTAAGAATTCATTCTTTCCGCGAACTATACATGATAATAATAAGCTAAAAAAATAGTCCGAACGCCCGGTGTTTTCACCCCCTGCCACACGCCGTAAGGCGGCTTGAAGGGTACTTATGTAGATTTAGAAATGTCTTTAATTGTATAATTGGGAAAATAAGAGTCGGTCAGTAGAGTTGGACACGTATGAATGTACTTTTTACCTTCAAACGAGAAAAAAATTGCTGAAAGCGGTACCCACTCCAAGAGCCAAGTCTCCCATCCCTTAAAACAAGGAAATATTGTTTAATGCATCCCCCTAAAATATTGCTTACGAAAACTTTAGGTCAGCGAATCCATTTCGAAGGAATATTCGAAGCCAATACGCCGTAAAAGCATCCACATAATACAAAGGTGACGTCATTGACGCAGATGTTTTGCGAAAATGGATACCGCTCTATATGCAGAGTGTTCCGTCATAAGAAGCATTACCGTTCGATGGCAGCGTCACATCCTCGCAGAAGGAAAATGCAACATGCATGCAGATGAAGAATCCTCAACTCCCAATTGATTATCGATCGAGGAACGTGCGTAGTGGGAAAGATAAATAACCGATAGGCATTAAAACTTGTCAACTTTCAATTCCTAGAACAGTTTTAGATGCACAAGACGATGTGTTGACAAAAAGTTTCTTGTCCATTAAAAATAAAATATCCTGAGTTTTATATAAATTTTGAAACATTTGAAAGTTCTGATGAAAATGATAGGAAAATATACTTCGTGATAAATACCCGCCATAGAGGTGTGGCGTAAATTCAAATACCTCTTGAAAGCATTTTTGTCAAAAATTCTTTATTTTAACCGTCAACTAAAGTTATAAAGATACAATAATAGCTCAAAAGTTTTCAAATTTAGTGTAAGCTTGATCCTTTAAATCTGACTTTTTTATAAACTTCTCTTTTGGCCTTATTTTCAATTAACATCGGTTAGACATTTACTTCTATATATCCTCACATGGTAGAAAACTTGTCGTCATGAAAATTGAATTCCGTGAAGCAGTGTGACGCAATATACGAGTATTAGTGTCTTGTGATGTGATAGTGATTGATACCAAAAAAATGCTCTGGATCTTATGTTTTATGCAAAATACATTGCTTATATATACACAACTAAGGCAAGGAATATAAACACAACTAAGGAACGGAAGTTGTATGAATAGAGAACGGGCTGATTAAGGAGACTCATATACATTGTTTCCCAGATAATGTGTTGCATAAGCACTAGTACCTTATGAGAACATTTATACTCCAAATATTGTACATTAGATATGATCTCATACCGGAGACAGAAATGGTTCTGAGGAACAACCGAGATCCCTAATCTCACTGCGTCGTATTTCTTGTACTCCCGGAATAGCTTATTCCTGTTAAATTCAAGCTCATTAGCTTCACAAGACCGACTTCCCATGGAGGCAGTGTAATATCTGTACTTGAGGTGCAAGTACTTCATGAATGACGAAATTTGAGAAAGGCCACCAGACTTCACGATTTTGAAATTTGAGGAAACTGTGGGACAGAACAGAATCATCTCCTTATCTGTTGCCGTTATCTAATTTACATTCCAAACTCTTTCTTGAGATAGTCGTAAATCCTGCTAAAACAGGCATGTCAATGGTTCTGTACTTTGAAAAACGCATACGCCCGCGCCATCTGTCAATTAGTGGAGAGCATATATAGGTAGACCCTTTAGTAGTAGTATTGCTAAAAGTGCTTAGACAGCTTAGGTCATTTCGCACGTAGGCCCCCAACGGGAAAACCCGGGACCGCTTTCGTTGCAATCGAACGCGTTGCCCACTTGGCTATCCGGGAGCCCGATAGACCCTTTATCGGCGAGGTTAGGCCTATTTGGGCCTTTCTTCCACCTAACCTCGTACGTCGTTGTGATATGTACAAAATATAATTTTAAATAAAAAAAAAAGTGCAGTGTGGGAAAAAAATGGTTGCAACTGAAGGTTGACTAAGAAAAAATCCACGTTGCGTAAAACACCCACAGAGAGGGGATGAAAAAAAACCACAAAAAACAGTAAATGCATATAAAGACAATATATTTAACAATAAATTTAAATATCAGAAATCGGAAATATGAAAAAATGAAACTCGAATCACAAAGTATGAAATAAGGAGAATGTAAGTTTAAAAGCGATGTATAGTTACAACATGAAATTACATATCTAAAGATAATTGTAGATAAAATGTAGTGGGGGTAAATGGGAGCTCCATTGGTATATTTTGGTGCACATCTGAGCCATGCATACCTATGCGTGTCAGCTGAACCATACGTAGGTGCGAATAGCGTTTTATGTGTTAGATTTTCACCGGATTTAGAAGTGTGGTATGTGAAATCCATTAAAGTTATTCATTACGGAATGACTCAGTCAGTTTCCTTATACTTCCGTAGGGTAAATTTTATTTCATTTTTTACATTATTTATGACAAAGGGAATCCAATTAAGGAGGTTTGTGATTTATTTATCTAATAATCTAAAACCAGTGGCGTAGCCAGGTTGTGGTTCGTATCGCCTCCCTTAGGTCTGAATTCAAGTAAAACAAGAAATGGGTGGCGAGGAGAGAGCGTGCGGTTTGCTAGAACAAAAAAATCTGGATCCCCCGCTCCTTAGGGAACTTCTGGCTACGCCCTTGTCTAGATCACAGATTTTGAAACGAGGCCCATATATAGAGAATAAATATAGAGAAAAATGAAGAAAAGATCATCTATTTCTTCATTTACAATGAATCCTGTAACATTGGATTTTCCGACGATTCTTCCTGACTTTCTGGAAGTCATTTATGATGGCATCGTTGACGTTCCCCGTTTGCGCAGGATTGGTGCCCTCTTAGACGGACCCTCCAGAGAAGAACGTGAATAGCTAAGGGTGGATTTATCTGTCATGGTAGCTTAATTAGCTATAGCCATCGCCCGGAAAGTGGAAGATGTTGGTCTGAGTCTCGGCTACAGCGGACTTTGTTTCCTTGATGCGTCTGCCACATCCCTCGTGGTCACATGTTCTTGCCGAGCGTTAATGGGATGATCGAGGCAATTTTCGGGAATGATACTCCCACAAGGGATCGCTGTGTTTTGCGGAGAAAATATTCACACTTTCGCATGCATTCAAATCACGGAAAGGTCACACCCGCTTTCGCCGGCGAACGTGAAATGAGCTACGCGGTGAAAAAAATAAATAAAGTGAAAGCAACCACGATGCCCACACCAGCGCTCTAAATTTCACCGACTCCGACCGACCATTTTGTTTTGTTTTTTCTAGTGGATGGAGCTTCATCTCGAACAGATCATCCGTCACGTATCCTCCCTCGATGGCTGCGCACATTGAAGGCGTCGGCAACTTCTTTGCGGGAATTTGCACGTCTCCGCTTCCACTCGCCGGGTTTTTCGCTCGGTAAGCGTTCTCTCTTATCGCGCCGTCGCTTCAATCGCCGATTCGGAGAGCGAGTTCGGATCGTTGCGTAGAAATGCGACATTCCGAGACGTGTTTTTCCTTTCTCCGGATAACTCACCAGGACTTTCTGCCGCATTGTGGTTGCTCTTGCGTTAAATCACCGGGAAATGATGAGCGGATCGAGATGAACTGAGAAGGCGAATAATCGACCGAATAGGAAAAGATTTAAATGAAAGGATTTGAGGTGACTTAGCGCCATAAAGCTTTCACTCAGGATAAACCCAAAGGATAAATGAGGTTATAATAATAATAATGTATCTTCTTCAGTGTAATTGCATTAATTCAATTCAACCCAGAGAATACAAAATGCTGCAGTACAAAATTATATGTGTGAATCCTGCATGTGATCAGCTTACAATTTTAACTAGGTCTTAATAGTTTAACAAAATAATTCATTTTCAATAGAAATGAATGGAAAATATGACATTGCACATTCGAAATATGACTCATCTCGCAAAGAGCGTTGTACGTAGATACATAAAGGGGATACCACAGTTAAGATTAAGGAAATATTACACTGTCAAACATTTACAATGACAATATTCAATCAGGTCTTGCAGAGTCCTCTCTCAGAGATCTTGCAGAAATCTCTCTGAACTCGTCTGCAAGCGCCGACTTTTAACTTTTTTTAGGTTCGAGTATTTTATTGAAAGATGTATATGATTATATTAGCTCTGCTCTATGGTTGTCTCCGGCTTTGTAATAGCCATGCTATTACGTTTCTTTATGACTTTTATTCTATTTCATTTAAGATTTAGTCTGGCAATTGATTAAGATAATATGATACCTGGTAAGCATGTGTTCTTTTACCATAGTTGTTATTATATTTAGTGACTTCGTAGCGAACGGTATTTCTTAGGTTTAAAGTTTTACAATAATACTAAAATAATAATAATGCGACTTAGGGCGAGATTGATACTATCAAGTCTATTTTTACATCTAACCTTTCGTCATACGAAGTTTAAAAGAGATAGCTTAAAAAAAGGGCACAGAAGAAAACTATTTTGTGGGTTTAAATACCTAATTTAGAGCTTAGGAAAAATACACCAGATCAGGAAAACATCCACAAGAGGGGGTGCGAAAAGGATGCGAAATCTACTGATAGTTAACTAATATAAATCGTATACTCGTCTCGCAAAGATTCCTTGGAGTGCATCGCTAAGTCGTCTTGTGACATTTGACGTTTCGCTGTCATTGATTTCGGCTTTTTCATGAAAAAACTGCGACTGGCTTTGTTGGTTTTGTCATTTTTACCGTTATCCAAACGTTATTCGTTGGGCTCCTATCTTCCATGTGAAAGGGAAACGCATATAAATACATCGGACCAGAGGAAGATAGCCATAGTTGATTCCTGAGGAAGCCAACGGTAGTGTAGGTGAAACGTCGAATGACACAACACAAAGGGAAAGTCCAGGAAAAAACTACCCCAGCGTAAATGCACATGCAAAAGATCTTGCGAGACCGAGACTTGAACCCGAATCCTCCGCTTATTGGAGGGCAGCCTATCTAGAAACGGAGTAAAACTGCTCTCTGAGATAGATCAATCGTTAGAGTAGCCTCCAGGCAAGTGTGAGATGCAGGTTCGTTATCCGGTGTCATTGTAATTGGAATCGCGCCTTGAAAGAAAAGTTGCAGAAGAATCTGATTCGAAAACCTCTGGTGAAGAATGATAATAATTTTTCCTGAATTGATGAAATGCTGGACGTGCGAGAGGTAAACATTCGTATACGTTCCGGTAAATTTGTCAGAGCTTAGGCTTAAACTGAAGCTATATCTAGGTTTTGTGTTTGTTTCATGAGAAGCTTAATGAGCCTTGACTCGATTTCGAATTAATTTATAAGATCATGTTAAAATAAATATTGCAAGGTGTCTTTCGTGGGGAGCCATGAAAGAGAAAATACAACATTGTATTTTCCACAGATTTATTTTTGGTGACTAGTTTTGCTATCGTGTAACCATCATAATGCCATCACGCTAACGAAACTAGTCGCCAAAGATATACTGTAGAAACTACAGTTTGTGCAACTTCTGTAGACAAACTTGCGTTTTATTCGGCCAGGCGAAGTTCATAACCATTTTCATAAAAACACCTTAATACGCATGATTTACCAATGAATCAATCCCTAAGCCTATTCTAAGCGGAAACTTCCTAAACAAATTTTCGGACATACTTTAGGTTATATAAATTGTTACCGTTTTATTATCCAATTTTATAATAATCCATGGAAGTAAAAACAATGTCGGCGTGACTGGAACTCGAAAATGGGCCTTCCTCTGACTTATTTCGCTTCCGTTTATTCTCGGATTATAAGGCTAACGCCCACTCGTGATAGTGGAAATACCTTTGCTCGAATCTTTGTTATTTCATCATTATTTCATGGCACGCTCAGAAAATCATGTACTAAAAAGAAGTATGAAGCGAGACGGATATCCCTCACGGAAAATACTTTGTACACCACTTCTTACTCTAACAATGGATTGTTCCAATCTAATTTTAAAACGTCACACTGGAATATTTGTGAGTAAATACGAAATATCAAAGTGAGATAAGATAGTCGAGTTTCATTTCAATATTTGGAAGGCCTGGAATATGATTGCATTAATATTTTTTTTACAAATTTTAACTTATTTGAGTGAGGAGCGTATTTTCATTTTTTGACATTTTTTTGCGAATACTTTCGTCAAGTAGGCAAATTCTGGATTGAATTATAATTTCAATTTCTGCCATTGAATGATAATAAAGGAAACTTTTACATCACATTGAAAAGTTAAGATATCAAGTATTATTTAGTTAATATTGGTATTATTAGGAATCAGGAAAATATAGGTTAAATCCTTGGTGTGGAATGTTTTGTTTAATGGGTGTTAAATGCGGTCCTTACGAAAGGAGGACATCATAAGATTAGAGACATTTAAGATGTGGGTTTGGCGTAGAATGGAAAGGGTAAGTAGGGTAGCTAGAAAAACAAACACAGAAGTACTAGAGATAGTAGGGGAAGAGAGGGTTTTAATCGAAGTAATTAAATCGGTGGGTCAGATATTGAGAGAAGAGGTATTGCTACAGAATGTAATTGAGGGTATAATACAAGGGGAAAAGCAGGGTGGAATACAAAGACAAAAGTTGTTAGGGGGCTTAAAGGGTGGGATTAGTTACCAGGAAGCAAAAGAAAGGGAGTTGAGTAGGGAATATTAGGGCACATGGATCCTACCGAAAGGTAGAAAACTTACGATAATATTGATGATTAAGTGTACTGCGTGGTAGGTTACTAGAAGTAAAGGTAGTCCTTAAATAGCTTCTAAAAGTTTCTAGAGGCAATTTTGCTGGGAGTGCGTGTCCTTTATTTGACGAATCTGTAGTGCTCTACAACACATCATATTTTCTCACCTTCCTCAAATAAGTTGACATCTCTTGTTTTCCGAAGAATATTGTGGTTCCTGGTAGATTATAATTATCGCAAATATTGAATACTTATTTTTGAATGATTATTACTGCTAGGTCACCACATATTTCTCAAGAAATTATTTAAATTCATTACTTAACGAAATTTCGTATTAAAATCCTTGAAATATTTCAAAACTCCTCGGCAGTTTTACGTAGTAAATTACCCGTTTTGACCTCCCGGATAGCCTTGTGGGCAACGTGTTCGACTTCGATGAAAGCAGTCCCGTGTTCGATTCCCAGTAGGGGGCATATGTGCGGAATGACATCAGCTGTCGAAGCACTATTAACAGTACTACGTACTACTAATTGGTGTCTCACTAGCATAAATTCTGTTGCAATTATATGGATCATTGCCTTTTTCTAATATAAAAAATCTAAATCTGAAAGGATTTAAGAACTTACCTATTTCAGAAACATGTCAATTTCCGAGTTTTACAAACTGTTGAAAGATCTCTTTTAAAATTACAATGAGCGTGTGACCTCTTAGAGCAGCAATGTAAGACAGCTTTCATCTCGTTTCTTTACATAATATCACATCCTTCTTTCTACTATTTTCGCATTTATTCCATCAATGTGGACCTTTTTAGATCTGGTTGGACCTGTTGAGAATGCAAACACGAATTTGAAATTCAAAGATTCCTCGTTATTTACCTCGGGGCCTGAGGCAACCTTCTTGACGAAAATTATATTGGGTTTGCTTTTCGCCGTCCTCTTTGACACTCTAAGGCATTTCCACTACTCACCCCTGACCTAGACAACTGTCGCTACTTCATGTGTCTTAGTGTCTCCTCCTCACCTCAACTCCCTCAATACTCCGCTTAGAAACTCTTCTCTTCAAGTCCTTAGCCCCTAAGGGATTGTTCTCCAAGTTAGTTACCGCCGCTTTAGCATGAGGTTGAGTTAGCCTATTTGTGATACTAAGGGCTACCACGAGTTTCACCTAAGTAATTCCCCTCTACGGACTGTGTTCGGATAAAATGGGCAGCATCTTCACCGCTGAAGCTGTGTTCATTTGCAATGTAAAGGAGAAAATTGCACCAGGTATCAGGAGTGCCATTTAGCTTGAAAGGTCTCGTAAACAGTCGATATTTATAAATTCACTGTTAACGGGGCTCTTTCCAGAATGTAATTCAATGAATCATTAAAGTAAGAATATTTTGGAGCAAGAATATTGTAGTAAGATTTATTACTATGATTAGTGGAAGAATAAGTTAAAATGATCTACTGAAATGTCATGTTTCAAGATCAAGATCATGCATTGTTTCATTTAAATCAAAGATTATATAGATATTATTGCTTCGATTTTGTGTCTTAAACCTTTTCATAAGTTAATAACCTACTTTAGTCATAGTAGCTCTAACTATAATTAGATATATTTACTAAGGAACTAAATCCAGTAGTTATAGCTACTGTAATTAAGTTACAGTGATTCTAATTAGTTATAAATACTCTAGTAATAGTAATAACCTACAAGTTAGGAAAATTTTCTTTCAAAATGGAATCGAGATATTTTAAGCAATTTAATTCCGTGGAAAATATCTATAATTAGTTCCTTTCATGTCTCCTGGATAGCCAAGTGGGCAACGCGTTTGACTTTATCGAAAGAGGTTCCCGATTCGATTCCCGGTGGGAGCCTACGTGCGAAATGACCAGAGCAGTCGAGGCACTTTTGACAATACTACTACTAGTTCCTTTCATTCTTCTCCAAATTATTTTTGGCAATTTGGTCCACCTAGAAAATAGGCTGTATTTTGCGTGATCGCATATCATATAAGATTGGGAGGAAAAGGTTTACTACGAGGATATTTTAGTGTTTGGAGGTGTATCAGTTTCAACCTGAGGGTAGTGCCCATCGTATCCTCAGCCGTATCCTTACAATTAGCACTCTATTAAAGGTAGCACTTTATTTATATGGAGTCTGATTGCATCTTGCAAATATTCTGCTTTACATGTCCGGACCATCAAATCATAAAGTTACATGTACGGTTCACCGTAAACAGTGGTAATTATTTATAAAATTAGTTTTTAAGTGAACCTCGTGTATTCAACTCAATTTGTTTACAATATATTTGAAGACAATCGCCTTACAATAACTTTATACTCATATATTCAAAGCAAAATAATAAAAATAGTAGCAGTAATTAATGAAAATCTGTCAAGCATTTCGTAAATATTTCCATAACTAAATTTCAATTTATTTTACGTTAGTAACCGAAAATTGCTACTGAAGCTCAATCTTATAACCAATAGACCTTTACCACCGGTAAGAGATTATATTTTAATTAAAAGACATCACGGGGCTTGCCAATCAGTTTCGACTAGCCCACGTAACTACTAGATAAGGCGCGATCGGCTCTACAAGTCTAGCTTTACACATGTTAACGCTAATTTAGTATATTCTATTCATTAACGTAAGAAAGTGGTAATACATACTGAAAAATTCTGTAATTTAAAACTGGTGAGATGAAATTTTACTGACTTAAAAAATTACTTTGTAAATCTGAGGGTATGAAGTCATTAATCTTTGAATATAGCTTAGATACTCTAACGGGTCCCGAAACACATTTTGACTTTATTTGCAGTCTTTTAGGGAACTACCGGATCAATGTTCAGGTCCGAATAACGGTTATCACTATTCACTAGCATTAGTAAATGAAAATACATGAGAAGATCAACTACATTTCATTAACATACCTGTATCTACACAGATCCTCTGTTACTATCCTATCATCTTCTTTGAAATAACTTCTTCTTTCTAATAACTTTACCACCCTTAATGGACGTTTCTCAGTTATTTATGGCCTCACTCCCTTCCTCTCTGGGGCATATTACTTTTTAGGCCTTATCGTTTAAGTTACGAAAACATCATAACGTCGGTAGTTATTGTTGCTAAAGAGGCAATATGCAGACCAATCACGACGTTTCAGACAATAGCAGGCACCGAAGCAGATGCAAGTAAATTAATATGTGGGACGGAAGTTAAACCTCTATTTTATTCGATATATAATCATGCAGTTAGTTTATTTCAAAAAGGCAACGATACCGTTTATTGACGAGGTGATTTTTGGAAACATATAATCATTTTCTTCCCATGTTAGCCCCTTTGATGAAAAATTAATGCATCTAAAAGCTATTTCCATTACATTTTGCCTTGTTAAACGGAAATACGTTTGGATCTAAATGCATCGTCTCTGGTAATATTAGTAATAGAGTGCACATTTACGTTCTGAATGGCATAAGGACCCAACAACTGCAAATTTAATTATATTATAATGAAGGAAAAAATACCTACTTTTCCACACAAATTTGTGTGAAAATATCCCCATCAATTTTTGTGAAAAGAAGACATCTTTTCCCTTTACTGTGAAGTTCCAATTCCATAACATATCGGCTTCCTCCGTATATTTTAATTATACGAAATTCAAGCTATACTTTTCTAATAGCTAAAGTTATGATATTGCGGGATCCGTCGCCAATATTGACAAATGAGAAACTATAGCAATAGTGTATTACTTATAAACTTCTATTTCTCTTGCTATAATAGAGTATACTCATAGAAACTTTTCCTTGACAAAATACAATATAAATATCTTTTACATTAAAAATAAAACGCGAAAACTTCTTAATTTACCAAAAGGCTTCAAAGAGCGATGCGTGAAGTACTTGGTATGTTTCAGGATATTTTGTCCGCTCCTCTCAATATCAACGCCTTTTTTTCAAATTCCATTAATACGCAACGAAATGCATTCGTCTCTGATTACCAAAAATTTTGCAGCCCTTCGCAATGTGTAGCTGTTATCACAGGAGACTGAGTTCAGCAAGTCATTAACTTTCGTCGAATTACGCAACCCTGAAATCTAAAGTTCCTCGTAACCTTTCTCAGGCTTTTCTTCCCGTCAAAATTACGTAAGACTCTTCGGATGGATGTTCAGAAGACTTCGAAATCCATTCAAGGACGCTGGAGTAAAAAGTGAAATTTTTGTTTGCTTTCGGTTAAAGTACACCTTTACTCAATCTTACGGGTATTTAGAACCAGCAAACAGTATCTTACATAAGCCAATAGTCATGCTTGATTAGGCATTCAAATGTTTTAACGAGTTAAAGGCAATACAATTCAGTAATGTTGCATAAGGAAACAATAATAATAATAATTTTATTAATCCAACGACATTCATACGCGTGTACAGGGCAAGTCATTGTCATTTGTAGTTACAGTTATACTGTGACCGGTAATTACAAGTCTACATTACATTTTATTACATCCACAACATGTTACGATTTATAACCGTTCTACGTTACTTTGCAATTACAAATTTACGTTACAATTACATACATAAAATTTTACTGTAATTACATATTAATGAGTTTTCAAGTGTTGGTGAAAATTTTATTACGGTAACCTTCCACATATATGAAATATTTCAACAAAAACGAGAAAAATAAACTACGAGTTTAAATAGGAGAGGTTCGATTGGCTGTGTAATATATTCCAGATATAATAATCGGAAGCTATTTTCATTTGCAAAGGAGCAGCACCTAGTAGACTATAGAAGCGACCGGCACATGGCGGGATAGAGTAGAGATAGAGAATCGTCTTTGTTATTAATGAAAAATAAGTTTATACCATCCTTGATTCATCACCATACTTTCAAAGGATACTTTAAAAAGATGTCAATGTTGACAAATTATAACCAAAAATGAGATGAAAGTATTATTTGCTCTAATTAATACGCAAAAAATTTTAATTAAGCTCCAAGAAGTACTTTTTCCTCTTCACTCCTAGGATTAAAAGTTACCGCATTCTAATTATGCATCATTCTTCCGAAGGTTAGCGAAGTGATAGCGGTGAAACTTGTGGTCTACTTTGAATAATACTTCGCATCCTCTTTAGCTATGGGTTAATCAAAATAACAACTCTTCACGTGTCTCAGATAAAGATGCCCTAAGAACGGTAGCTGCAAATATGTTTGCTTAGCTTACGTAAATCATGGACCCTATTCTTACTAGACTGGAAGAAACTTAAAATGACGTATAATTTATGGATAAAACACTCTCGTTTATCGCAACAGAATGTAGGATAAAGTACACACTTTATATCATACATGTTCATAATATTTTTATCAATTAAATAAGTCTCGAATGTTTTATCAAACAAAGTTTGTTTCTCATTTCTCATAAAGCAAAACACACTTTGTATGGAGCTATTAATAGAAAGTTAGAAATTTGATAGGAATTTTAATTAGAATTTAGTCTAAGCCCCGAATTGTATTCAATAATAATCAAGTTTCGGTAAGGTGTATAATAATATCTTCTTCTAGACTAAAAAGTGTTCGATTAAAACATCCTATAATCCACACTTCCCAAGTTGGGAAATCTGAATTTTTTTTTGAACAAATTACAAGCGAACGGATTACAACATAACAAAGAATTTTTTTCGACGGTAACGACGGAACGGAAGGTTGTGAGAAGGGAGCCATTACAGGATATCAGGACTTTCGGTAGAAAAGAGGTGGAAGAGAACAGTTCTTTTCTTCTCCTGAAGATGGTAACATAGTTGCCGAAATACACATTGGTAACCTTGCTCGCAGCCACGAATAACAATTATCCCCGCTGGTTGGAATTTCCTAACGGTTGGTTTGATTGCAAACTATGGCTTTTTGGAACTTGTATTCAAAACATTTTATTCCATTTGCAGCTTGCATTGTAAACTCTAATATATTAATACAGCCGTTATCTTTTTCCGTATAGATAGACGCTCTATGGTTGACAAAAGTGAATTTTTAGGAATTTTCAAAGGTTAATCAGTAATGTTTTTATTTATGAGTAATGTCTGGACACATGTAACACTATTTCTTTCTTTGGGTAATTCAGGCCTCTTTCTAACGCGCCTAGCAAAGAGCAAAGAAATGGAGGATAATAAAATTTCGTCATTTCATAAATATTGTCCAACCATTACTCTTGACACAGCATTGATCTAAATCTCCTCTCCCAACTGAAGCCCAATAAAAGTCGGAGTTGCAAATAAAATTTGGTGTTAACGGTGATAAGAAAGGTAAACGCTCGATTCTGACCTTTAGCTGGGGGCATGTCCTTCCTCCCTCGTTGGGTGAGCCTTCTGCCTGGAATTAAAACTGACCTTTGTGATTATTTATTTCGTTTCCCTTCTTTCCGGCGCTCTGAAAACAGCCAGCCGATTAGCTGCAGCGAGAATTATTCATTGGATGAATCTAGGAAGGATACGTTGAGTTAGTTACATTGGGGCTAGACGCAAAAGATAAGCTTACAGTGAAAGTTGCAATAAAATTTTAATGCACCGAAGTTAAGATTTTAATTTTGAATTAAATAAACGAAGTTGCTACCCTTTCGCATAAGAATATTTGCATTTTTTAAATCCTAATATAAAACGAACACGGTTTAGTACGGACTGAGCGATGTTACCCCAATATATAGAACCGTTTGACACACCGCGTATTTCATTTTGAATATATTTAAGCTTTCTTCTCTATAGCTATGGATCTTGCAGTAATGTTTTCGTACTATTTTTCCTGTTTTAATCATCACAAAATAATTAATATCCGAGATTTACTTCCATACGTTAGAGCGAGATGCAAAAGATATGCTTACAGTGAAAATTGCAATAAAATTTTTATCGCAATGAAGTGAAGATTTTAATCTTGAATTATATAAACGAAGTTGTTACCCTAGAAAAAAAGAAACCTAGTAATTGTTGCACATGATTTTTATTATACGACCGGTTTTGCTAAAGGTCTTAGCATCTTCAGGAATTGTGTGGAAAGTCATTTAAACTCGTGTGGTGTGTGTGTGGTTACGCCTAAGTCGTGTGGAAAGCTATAAAAAAAGATCGTGTGGAAAAATTACTAAGTTTTCTTTTTTTCTGTGATGTGGCTTTCCCCGAAATAACGCCGAAGTATATTGTATTTATTTATAAGTTGTTACCCTTTTACTTATTATTAAAGCTACAGAAATGCATACCCTAGCCCTAAAATTTCTTTAAGGAATTAGATACGTTGGAAGCCATGCCTTCAATTTCCCATAAATTTTCCCTTTACCATTTGATTCCCTTTAATTTGTTTTCCCATTATATTTATCATTGTAAAATGAATGAGAACAAAATCGAAGTGGTAGGCATTTTTAAACTGAAGAAAGAAATTTTCTTGCTAAATGCCGAAAAATTCTGCTATTTAGATGGCAAGATCGCCAGCTATGAAAGCAGCAAGAGAAGAATGTAGAGTAGACCAAGCAAATGATGTGTTTCACCAGAGAAATAATTTTTAAAGGCAAAAATTGTAGCGACCGGAAACTTTTAAGGAAGTTCTTCGAAGAGCAAATGAAGAGAGAAGTCTATGGAAAACTTTGGTGAAAGGAAGATGAATTTTAATCGGACACGCATTAAAGCTTCGTAGACTCCTGAAAGCATTATTTGAAGGGATAGCGGAAGGGAAGAATTACGTAAGGATGCCTAGGTTAAATTATGAAGGGCAGGTAGTTGTAAGAAACAAGGATTGACGAAAGGTGTATTTACTTTACACCGTAAAGTGTGAAGTAAAGGCTGAATTCCAAGGAATAAAAAGTGTTATTCTTCACACTTGGTATTTCTTGGTTATAAGAAATAAATATCATGGAAGGAAATGAAGGCATTGAGATGGATTAATTCTTGACAATGCACCATTATTTAAATGATATGATTTAAATCCTGCTGTGGTCGATTAATAATTAGTAAAAGGGTAACAACTCTGTTTATTTAATTCAAAATTTAAATGTATACTTCGTTGCGTTAAAAATTTTATTGCAACTTTCACTTTTTCACTATAGTGTTGTGATACCCAAAGCATTTGTATTTTATTCCTAAAACTCCATTTTTATCCCTCGCGTGTTGATTAATTAAAATTGATGATTCTCTTCTATTTATACGTAGGTGTGTCTCATGGTCAACTCAATAACGATTTCGAAATTAGAGAACATTTTCATTTCTCCAGTTTTAATTATCTTTTGCATCTTGCTCTAATATATGAAAGTAAAGCTGGGAAATTAATTATTTCGTGATGATTGAAAAGGAAAGATAGTACGAAAATATTACCGCAACATCTATACTTGCAGAGAGGAAAATTTTAATTTTCTCAAAATGAAATACGCGGCGTGTCAAATGGTTTTACGTACTGTGGTAACATCGATCATTACGAACGCAACCGCGTTGGTTTTACATTAGAAAGTAAAATAAATGCAAATATTCTGTAAAATTTCCATTACTTTTAACCTACTACTTGCGGATATATGCATTTCAGTTATTTTACTTTTTTACTATTACAATTCACAGGCATTGGCGATGTTTTGTGGAAATGTTCCATGTTTGGAGGAAAAAATATTTTGTACTTCTTCCACAGGATTTTATTACCGCCAGTCTTCCCTGGGCTTAAAGATGCTTACGGATGTTGCTATGTTACCTGATGATGGCGATCACTCGCTGAAACCTAGTAGTGTCTGGAATAAAATCCTGTGGAAAAAGTACTGTCTATTTTCCTTCGAATATTTTTTACTACATAAACATGTTGAGGACTTCGTTCCCCCTCATGCATACCTAAGGGTACCTGTTAGTCGTGCACTTATGTCTACGACTTTTACTTTACATTTTGTAAATGTGGACCATGAGTTATTCATCGAAGATTAATAACCAAACTGCTAGTACATATATTCATGGTTTGCATTCCGTTACATTAGTGGCATCAGAGGCAAAACCAGTGCATTGTCGTTTTCCGTTCAAACTGATGGGTTGCGGCGCAAATTATGATGCATGTTGTATTTCTAACAGGCATTGGATATTTGAAAACATTTTCCTAAATATGTTTAAGGCTGAACATAGCAATGCGTCGGAATAGTTTGCTTTTCTTGTTGATTTGTGCTTATCTACAAGTATATTTAGTATCAGCCCATTATAATCTTCACGCTCATGTAAATTTATCACTGAAGCTATCCTACATTTCGATAATCCTGGGAAGCACGATTAAAACTGCTCTTTCCCGAATGAATTAAACCCAAAATGTTCAGTGATTTTCCCCCAGATAATTTTGAAACCATGGATTATGATAATATGAGTTTTTATAACATATATAAATGAAAACGCAAGAATTTTAACTCCTTCATCTGACACCTGTTAAGAATCCATCCTTCTCCAGATGAGTTCGGAGTACCCTTAAGGCGATGTGGCTGCAAAAAGCTGCTGAATCACTCACCTGTTGGATGAAATAAGTGAGAATCTAAGTTAAATAAAACCGTTCCATTTTTAAAATACGAATCGTCTATATATTAAAGGAAATGCATAGCATTATAATTTCTAAAGTAACTATATCAGGAATTATTCTTATATCTCCGAGGCGAAGCTATAATTTAAACTGTTACGTCATGAAACGATGGAAAACTTCTCTGAGTGAATTCGTTGGTGCATAATTTTAAGATAAAATGCCAAATTTGTTTTACGATAGTTTTATTCTACGCAGAAGCAAGAATAATAAAGTGAACATTTGTTTCATAGTTGAGACTGAACTATTAATCAAACTTAAAGACAAATCTCGTGCTAAATCTTATGAAAGTTACGTCTAAACTTGCTAACACTATACGTCCCAGAAACTGGTTTATAGTCTTTCTTATATTGACTACATGTTCTTCGATCAAATTATTCAGCCCTGAGATTAGAAATTAAAGATACGTGGTAAATGAAATTATTAGTAAGTGCTATATTAAGTATCCCATTTTATGAAATTTTTATTTCGTAGAACTTTAAAAGTGCGTTGAAAGTTTTATTAAAACTTTCACAAACGAGTGAATTTATTTATTTTATATATTAAAATTTGCATTGCAAATTGGCCAGGTGGCACCGCTGGAATTTAATGCCAATGATTGCGGTTTCAGGATCAAATTCAGTTTCCGGTTAAAATCTGTTGCTGTACGTTTCTAAAACTTCAAACTGATCCGTACGGATTAAAACATCTGACGTCATATCGCACGTTTTTACAATGTTATACATAAGTATAATGGATCACAAGTTCTCATGAAAGCCAATCGAGTACAATTAATGATCCAGTAAATTTTCATGAGATACCTAAGCTATTTGCTCTTTATTCCTAAAATTCCTTTTCTGTCTCTCGCATGTTGAATAATTGACGTTGATAATTCTCCTCTATTTATACGTGTATTTCATGATAAACCCAATAACGATTTCGAAATTGGAGGACGTTTTCATCTTGAAATTTTTAATTATTAGTGGATGTAATTATAAGCCTAGTTAACTTATTCGAATGATCCTTAAAGATCACCAGAAAGTGGGATCAGAACATAGAATATTGGCATGCCAGCCAAATACTTTTTCTGCAGTAGTATTAAATAATAGCTCAAGTACCCATTGATTCTTAACAGGGAAAGTAGAAGTAAGATTTAATATTGTCATATCTGTATGAAAGAAAATTAAAATCCTCTTATTTCAGAGTAGCTTGATTGGACTAGTTATTAGCAAAGAGAATTCTTAATTTTATCAAAGTTCTCATAAATTGGAGCTGAAATCTTTACTCGAAAATAAGAATGTGAATTTTTATGGAATTCCTTTCTTACTGAACTGGTGCCCTACTGGTGCAATGGCTATTTCTAATATAATTTTGAAAATAAATTAAGCCTGTAACTGATAAGATTGCGTGTTATCTCTAATTAAACAATAAAAATTATCTGCGTTTGTGATACAACCAGATTCTATTTGTGCATCAACAATCCGACGTATATAGCAATCGACGGGCTATTCAGGGAGAAGATGCAGTTGGGTATATTATTGCATCGTATTACACAATTTTAATGCTTCCTTAAAGGGAGACTTACGAGAGTTTTGAAAGGAAATTTTCTCTGTAAATATATTAAATATGCTGTTTACGAAGCAACTGCCAGATTTACTCAAAGACTGGAATCGCACGCCATGACTTTCTCATATTAGTATTCAGATTGCAAAATAACTACTTATTCTGTATTTGTAGGGGCATTAACGGAATGACTGAGAGTGTTATCTCAATTAACTTGGAGTCGTTTCTTAGCGAGCAAATTCTCGGTAGACATGGCATTAGCAAAAAACATACCGCTTGTTTTTCCTCCTTCTTTATTACAGCATTTAAAGCAGTCTTTGAAAAACGCTTGGAGTTTATAGATCTAAAGATATATTAAGGAAACTACTGATTTTGTAACTATATCAAAGTATCCTTTGAAAGTGAATTTCAATTTATTTTAGGATAATTACATACTTCTTTAAATTAACTCTTTTCCTATCATTATTAATTATAGATTTTGGAAGTCTTATTTCAACTATCACTAAACTTCACAGATTTTCTTCAGCAATACAACACCGTCGCTTCCTTTTTCGATTTTGACCACTTTCAGCCCCTAAGCAAACACAATTTCTGGAATACCTTTTCACTTCATACGTTTTCAACGCAATTACTGCAGTTACCTACAAAAGACAAACTAAAATGAATTTGATGAGGGAGCGCCAAAGCTCTTCGTAAACCGTATCTTTTAGCACCTCTTCAAGTCACCTTCCGGTTAATGTTTTATTTAACTGATATCTTGAAAACGAACTCTGTAAGTTTTGCCGTGATGAGCCATATATAACTTGCGAAGAGGTTTGCGTGTAGGTACCTTAGATTTTACTTCGAAGAGATATGGTCCAATTGAAGATAACGCAATTTAGCCACTGACGAGTGAGGTGGTTAACCCTTGCTTTCCTTACTGATACAGAATTCCATGATTTAAATCGTCTACGTGAATGCAGTCCAATGTCCTAATGAACAACCCATTCATAACCTTTCACATTCAATGGGAGTGGCCATATCAAGTGATGTAGTTTCGAGCGATCAAAACTCTTTCATATAACAACAGCCATGGACAAGTTTGAGACCGAAGTAACTGGAAGATACATTTTCTCTTTCCTCCATTTTTCCACACCAGCACACGTCTCATACATTAATCGGAGGGAAGATCTTTCCTCGGCTCAATCCTCCTTCTTTCATTACTTCTCCAAATATGTTAACCCAAACGTATCCCAGGAGTTATGAGTTAGCGGGGAAGTTCGCGCGGGGGCATCGTCCTTGACTCGGGTCAACGAGGGAACGCCCTGCAAAGCATCCCGTTTGGCGCAACTTTCCTTCCGTCAAACTTTTCCCCGATAATTCCATAACTTCGACAGATCTAAACGTAGTGTAACGAGCGGGTGTATCCAGGGACTCGCATCATCGCCGAGAGCGAGAAAAGAAAGTACCAGCTGCGCATTCGGCCGGAAAGTTTTCCTTTGATTTCTTCTCGATACTGATGTACCAAATGCTTCAGCTTCGCCAACAGAGATTTATGTACGCCAAT
Source organism: Ladona fulva (assembly GCA_000376725.2). Lineage (NCBI taxonomy): Eukaryota > Metazoa > Arthropoda > Insecta > Odonata > Libellulidae > Ladona > Ladona fulva. The sequence continues at coordinate 81,204 of KZ308558.1, read as the reverse complement.
GCATCGCTTTCTCGTTTTCGTGCTCCAAGTTTCGGAAAGTTATTTCAAGTTAAAGGCTGTGCTTTTATTTCTCAGCGGTGAATTCATTTCCCCTCTTTTTGATATCGTCTTTGACTACTGATTCCGCTAGATTTCTAACTCAATTCGATATTTTTTCGAACTCATCTCTTCAATTTACCGACTGTAATTTAAAATGCAGAATTAAATTACTTTGGTTTCACTTATTCATTATTTATGGATGTGATGACATGGAAGCTTCTGAGGTATGACTAACGCTGAATATTGGCATTCAATCTTATATCTCCTTGTCGAATGATATAAAAATGATTGTTCATACGTTCCGTTGGCGTATACCGCTATACATACCCATGTATTCTAGTTTATGAATACAGAAAGGGAGTTATCACACTCCTCATCTTGTCTAGTAAGCCTCATTGCTCTTTCCAGAGCTTTTGGTAGTTATTGGTGGCTAGGTTGAAGTTGAACTTCTCTAAATGCGTGTTAAAAATTACTGTAATTGTAGATNATTAATCGGAGGGAAGATCTTTCCTCGGCTCAATCCTCCTCCTTTCATTACTTCTCCAAATATGTTAACCCAAACGTATCCCAGGAGTTATGAGTTAGCGGGGAAGTTCGCGCGGGGGCATCGTCCTTGACTCGGGTCAACGAGGGAACGCCCTGCAAAGCATCCCGTTTGGCGCAACTTTCCTTCCGTCAAACTTTTCCCCGATAATTCCATAACTTCGACAGATCTAAACGTAGTGTAACGAGCGGGTGTATCCAGGGACTCGCATCATCGCCGAGAGCGAGAAAAGAAAGTACCAGCTGCGCATTCGGCCGGAAAGTTTTCCTTTGATTTCTTCTCGATACTGATGTACCAAATGCTTCAGCTTCGCCAACAGAGATTTATGTACGCCAATGCATCGCTTTCTCGTTTTCGTGCTCCAAGTTTCGGAAAGTTATTTCAAGTTAAAGGCTGTGCTTTTATTTCTCAGCGGTGAATTCATTTCCCCTCTTTTTGATATCGTCTTTGACTACTGATTCCGCTAGATTTCTAACTCATTTCAATATTTTTTCGAACTCATCTCTTCAATTTACCGACTGTAATTTAAAATGCAGAATTAAATTACTTTGGTTTCACTTATTCATTATTTATGGATGTGATGACATGGAAGCTTCTGAGGTATTACTAACGCTGAATATTGGCATTCAATTTTATATCTCCTTGTCGAATGATATAAAAATGATTGTTCATACGTTCCGTTGGCGTGTACCGCTATACATACCCATGCATTCTGGTTTATGAATACAGAAAGGGAGTTACCACATTCCTCATCTTGTCTAGTAAGCCTCATCGCTCTTTCCAGAGCTTTTGGTAGTTATTGGTGGCTAGGTTGAAGTTGAACTTCTGTGCGTGTTATGTGTGTTAAAAATGCGTGTTAAAAATTACCGTAATTGTAGATATATTGTTAAATAATATCATTTGACGTAGATGGTGGCCACCCGGCTTTCATCTATTTCCGTCATTACTTATATAAGAACAATAAAAAATGATTCCAATATTAAATTGACCATGATTAAATATTAATCCGGTTATTCCGATCAAATAAAGTGTATGAGTTTTTAGCTTGCTTTTCTTTTATGAGGATTGAGAAAAAAGTTAGTTCTTTTAAGATTGGAATATATGGGAATTTAAAAAATAAATACAATTCAGTCGAACTTATGCTTTTGCTGCTTAAAGTAAGGTGACATGTTTCTGCAAGAGGATGCGTAAGACTCTGGGAACTTTAATTGATTTTTAAATGCATTCGTCGACAGCCATAAAATTTACATCAAAAATTGTTTTAGCTGTTAATGGGTCAATCGTGGTTCCCAAAAGAAAAACGGAGAAGAAAAAAGGCTTTCGGGACCGGGAGTGGAACCCACTTCTCCAACTTGCTGGGTGGTTGCTCTAACAATTCAGATTTCTAGCCAGAACATTTAGACATGCCATTCTGGAAACTTTGTAAGCAATGATACCGTTTAGTCAGACAAAGCACATCGTCCTCGCCAACGAATTCTCCCAATTGGGATGTCCAAAAGCTCTAGAAAGATAGCTTAGTAGTTAGAGCAACCGTCTGGAAAGTGGCAGATACGAGTCCAGTCATGTCAGACTATTTTCATATCCACTAGCCCTTGGAAATTTCTCCTAGGAGCACGCCTTAACGTGCAATGTCACCTTTACCCTTTTCTTCCAAACGTAATTATTTAAGATACTATTAAATTATAAAAGGGCACCAAGTAACCTTCTGTAAAAACTTCTATGAAAAAGCGTTTTACGGTAATAGTCTCTGATGTAATTAGCTCATTTTAATGAATTAGGTTAAACTAAAGGCGAACTAACCAATTTAACTAAACATAGTAACTGGTGGTGGGAAAAAAAGGTTTCCTTAGTATCAGATTAAACGTATGTATTATTTTGTTCTTTATTAACTCTGGAATTGCACCATCAGCCTTATTCGGTGTAACTTAATTTTGGAAGGCATTATTTGTAAATGTGATTTCTGGAGAAAAGGATGAAACTCTTTCTTTAAACAATCTTCAGCCAAAAAGCCTTTAATATAATTATAAGGGTTAAGTTCCTTCCTTAACTAACATAGGCGTTTGAATGACTCTCGGAACTCATTTCATTAGTGTTCCTTTAATCCACTCCACAAAAGCCATCAAGTCTGAAAGTGTGGTCGTATCTTTCTTGCCGTATATCAGGTTCTACAGCTTTACTCCTTGCTAAGCCTCAAAATGCTCCTTGAGGAGCAAGTCGTGGTTATTAGCCTGCTAGATTTCATTAGTTAAGTCTCGCGTATCGCGATTGTGGAAATTAATGTTTTTAAAGAGGTATCAAATGGGTTTAATAGCGCATTAAGACCCAGATAAAAACACAACGATAATGTTAAGCGTTGAATTAAAATCAAGCCATGATTGGGCGTTTAACGAACACACAACTAGAATTTGACATGCTCCAATTTGTATCCTGTTTCATTCTTTTTATCCTGTTTCTTTCTTTTTCTTGCATATTTATTGTAACTGAGTTTGGCCCAGAAACTGTTCCTATTTATTTTGTCAAAGATTTTGAAAAGTTGTGAAGGGTACATTTTTTTCATTTTTAGGACCGAATTTTAGAGAAAGGCAATCCATAATCGCGATATAATCGGGAATTTGTGGGCTGTATTACTTCTTACATTAAGTTAGGATTGGGTTTTACCATCATTATATTTTCCACGACGGTCTCCTGGAATCATCCTGGGGTATGTGCTTTAATTTCTTAAGGCTTGAATTAAATTTATTAGAAATTTACTCTCAATAGAGCTTTCGATGGACATTAGCGTGCTAAAATTTGTAGACAAAAAGTTCAATCAGCCATATAAATAATAATAATAATGATTTGCTTGTTTATGAGATTTGAAAGANCGTATCACGCTTTTTATTTTTGCTAGTGTCTTCTCATATGCGAATTACGAAGCCTAAACATGCAACACATCCCTTGACAAAGAAGTTCTTTACAGCGTATACTTTGTAAATGGAATACATTAGGACTACAAAAAGTTCAATCAGCCATATAAATAATAATAATAATGATTTGCTTGTTTATGAGATTTGAAAGAAGAGAATTACGTAAAGATAGAGACAAAAGAGAATTTATCATCTGAATAATCGAGAGCAAATGTGTTAGGATTGAGTTTACTCTTCTCTAGTGATGGTCCTATTTTTTAAACCCAACCTCGGATCTTCGCAGTCTAATAATTTGATTTTTGTATTAAAAGTCTACGGTATAATCATTAGTGCAACTCATTAAATCTTGAATCTAACCTAAGTACCAATAGAATTGCTCTTAATGAGTAACATATATATTTGTATGTAACATGAATAAATTATGTATGTACAAATACTTGTATGTTTTCTTTGGCTATACCAACCTTTTCTTTCTTCTGCGCTTTCCCAATGTTAACCTTGGCCTTCTCTGCAGTATCTTTTCTTGGAATTTCTGCTTCTTTCAGCCTTTTTGTTGGTTTGATGGTTGGTTCCAAGCTTGAACACTCACTGTTCTTAAGTCATCAATAACTTGGCCCTACCGCATTCACTTTGCTTGTTCTGCTTTAGTTTATCCATCCTCTAAGTTATTTTCGCAAATGTTTTTGCTACTCTATTGTAATTCACTCTTTCAAGGTGACCTAATCAGCTGATCCTTTACGAACCCTAAAGCACATCATCTTTATCAATGTATTCCTTTATATCTTCATTGAGTAGATGATCTCTCTCTGAGACTGGCCCATACATTTTCCTGGTTACCTTTCTTTCAAATATCCTTCAGTTATTAGAGTTATCGGCTGTTACCCATAAGTTACCATTTTTGTAGTTATTGTTTATTTTTATTTTCATGTTTTTCGGCTTCGGATATTATCTTTGATTATCTTTTGAGGAAAGGTTGGACGCTGTATCGTGCCAAAATCACCCAAAAACTTTTCCTTGTGTAGTAGCCAATCCTATAATTTACTATGGCCATAAACCATTGTAAAGATCACTACAGATATCTCGAGGATAATGGTTAAATGATTAAGTAAATCAAATTAATTGATTAAAGTGATTGAATTAAGTATGTTTGGTCGATAGAAAAATAAACGTAGAGGTGCTACAGATGGTTGGGGAAGGAGAGTATTTCGATTTACGTATTTATGTGCCGACAGAGTAATTGGGTGGGCAGAATATTGAGAGGGATTACTGAAGAATATACTTGAAGGTAGAATACAAAGGGAAAATTCATGATGCAGAAAAAGACAAAAGATGTTAGATTACATAAAGGGTGGGATAAGTTACCAAGAAACGAAAGAAATGGTGTGAATAGGAAATATTAAGGCACGTGAACCTACTGAAAGGTAGAAAATTTAATTAGTGATAAGATGCTTTCGTTTAGTTTCCTGCTAAGTCTTCAATAACATTTTTGTCACCCTATTAAATGCTCGTGCACGTTTCAGAAGGCTCTCTTCAGCCGGGGTCAAGTTTCGCATAGTCTTTGGTCCAAAATTCCTTTGTCCCACTCTCACCGGGTCGATACATATGTCCCTTTCCGCCTCTCACCCGATATCACGGACGGAACCCGGCGTTAACTTAAACCTCTTTCACTCAATAACCGAGGTACCCTAGCGATAAATAAAATTCTGATTCCCAAGAGAACGCCCACACTCAGAAGGCCAAGAATGAATCGGGAAGTTTCATAGAATTTCCGAGAATTAGAATTTGCATGGGGTGTGCTATTAGCAAGCTCGGTTGGGTTCTTTTGAAAGCTATTTAATCCACGCGGAGGCTGAAAGAGATTTTAATTCCCTTGATTGACTCTTTCGGGTGATAGTATTCTATTTAATCGTTGACTAAAGGGGAAATAAGAATCGTTGAAAGTCCACAGTTGTGTGGGGAAGGGGAAAAGACAAATTAGGAAAATTAGAATGACTTTGGATGAGAAGGATAACAATCAGCGTCTCTGGTATGTTATTGAATGAATTCGGGGAAATTCTACGGATGGAACAAAGGGAAGAAGTCTGAAAATATTTTTTAATGTTCAAATTGTATTTATAGGTTTTGTAGAATTGTATCTGTTTTTAGTACAATTTTTTTAATTTATTAAAGGAAAGTTATATTTACCGTGCCGTTATATATATCCCAATTGAAGCCAGAGGTAATATTTCGCAGAAAACATATATATTTACTTGTAAATCAGTTCTAGTCAGTGGTATAAATGTATTTTACCTTTTCATGGGGATTTTATAGCCGATATTTCGGTATCTCTATTCTTTGGTTTATTTTATGTGCTTTTTTACTGAACCTAAACTTTTTATTCGTGAGATAAAATACATAATCTATTTATTTGGTATTCCAATTGCTAAATTAAGTTATCATTGTTTTCCGTTTATAATAATAATAAACGTCTTTATTGGGCGAAATTGGGACTAAAGAGTCCCATCTTCCATTTAACCCTTAACATTTTACATCTTACTGAAGTCTTAGCAGACAAAATAATTTCTTATTGATCTATAACGAAACGGACATGGCAATTATGAATATATGACGGTATATATCACTGGCCGATCAAGGGGGAGAGGTGATCGCCCCCTCTCCTTGATGACTCCCAGAAATAAGTATAAGTTGTGAGGAGGAGCTTGAATTAAAATCTGTCTCTGAAATTATCAATGGGCATATGTGGCATTGATCCCAAAAAAATGGAATTTTAACTGTAGGATAGTTGGTAGGAATCTTTTTAAATCCAATATTTAACCCTTCTTAAGAAACAAGCACTTAAATTACTACATATACGTAACTAATGTAAGGAGGATGTTCGTTAAGCTTGAGACGTACTTAGAACCTCATCCCAGCTTGTATCTTCATCGAAAAATTATCGAATTCCCCCACAGAATTTATCAGAGTACCTATAGTTACCCAAAGAAAGAGAAATATACGATTTAGTTATTATTTGAATCAAATTAAACTAGTATTATTATATAATAACTATGCTCGTTTAAAAATATATTTTAACATCAAAAACAGCTTGCTCATGTACATTAGGGTGTAATTCAACTACACGCATTTATTGAACATTGGCATACATATATTGAGGAAAAAAAGTTTACACAAAGTTAGTCACAACAATATGACCGTATAATATCTTCAAATATACCTTAGAGATCTACGCTTTTACTGATGGCAAGAAGAGCTATATTTTTCAGCTTTTATATTTCTCGTATCACGCGTTTAATTTTTGCTAGTGTCTTCTCATATGCGAATTACGAAGCCTAAACATGCAACACATCCCTTGGTAGAGAAGTTCTTTACAGCGTATACTTTGTAAATGGAATACATTAGGACTTTTTGAATTTTATCAACTCGAGCCATGCATTCAGAATGACACTTTGGGCTCCTCCACTTTCTTCTAACCCGTATACATTCAACTCCATGTCGTACGTGATATATATCCCATGAATCCGGCCGAATTTAGCGCACTAATTCACAAAAATCCGTCACGTGTCCATTTTCACGGAGAGTGATATCCAGCTTCCAAATGGAAATTCTCAGGGAATTTATGTCTAAAGAATCGTTCTTCAAGAAACAGAAAAATAAATATCCCTCGTCGTGGGTATTTGTGTGTTCCATTTTCGCTCGAAGGATTTTCAAACACCTGCTACCCTAAGAATAACCTTTGCATAAAAGACAAACCGGCCTTTGACGGTGAAATAAAATCTCCCACGCAAGCGGTCTTTCTGAGTTGACAGTGAACCAATAGTTTCCTTGGAGCTATTCCGGGGCGCGTGTATCGTCGGATTTGTCGTGGATTCCTTTTCGACAATCCTTTTTCACTTTCTAAAGGGACACTGTCTCGATTTTTATTGAGTCCGCAGGTTTGGGAAACCAGGTTAAATCTTTTGGGAAGATTTCGCGTTCGTTGCTGGGAGTGGATGGGCTGGAGAATATAGCTCGCCCACGGTCAGATGTCAGAAGACTTTTTTTCAACGTTGAATGGGTACGGAATTTGAGTATCAGTCAAATATTTTCAGTATAAATGAATATGGTTGTTTTGAAATATGGCTCTCGTTGGACGGAAACGGATTCTTCACCTGCTGAAATATCCTCTCAAATCTATTATTTTAGCTTTCCGAATATGCTGTGAATTTAAATAATACCTTCTTCGACCCTTTTTGGAATGCTGATGGAAAGGTTGTCTTAGAAAAACGTTTATAAGGATAGTTTTGTATAACGTACGGTAATCATAGTTGTCAATTTAGCAATTTTGTCTCTAAATTTAGCGACTTTTTTGTTGTTTTAGCGACCTCTTTTCTGTTTTAGCGACATTCTTTTCTCTGTATAACATGTTCAATGATGCCGAACTACTCCTAACACATTATGTTTGTCTTATTTTAAATTGAAATAAGATTAATGTCGGTTGATAAAAGACAGTCGTAATGTAAGTTTATTTTCTGTAATTCTTAAAATGTTACTCCATTTATACAAGCGAGTGTAAGGTATTCTATCGTTAAGAAATGAAAGTTGCATCTTTTAATTCTTTACGTCATGGAGTTCTACCACAAAGTCATGCCAGAAAATTTGGAAGCTATTTTATTTCTGAACTGCTTTTAAATGACATATCATCGGAGTTTAGCGGCCTTTTAGCTACTTTTCAGGAAGCATCTAGCGACATTTTCAAAAGTATATTCGCATTTATCTCAGAAATCTCTCGGAAACGTATGTTTCCAAATTCCTGAGGTAGCCGTCATTAAATCGAGTTATTGGATTTCTCGCATCTATGTTACTGCGCCTTTGTTATGCATTAAGTTACTTTGTTATAATGAATTATAAACGTAAACTGTGTGGTTTTTGATTGATTTATTCTGTTTTAAGATCGCGATAATAATTTAGCTTTAAATACTTCCCTTTACGGCCCTCTTTCCTTATCCTTTGAGATAATTTGCGAACTGCATTTGGGCAGATTTAAATTTGGACGAATCCAGGACTTGGTACAACGATTCCAGGACATTCGTTTTTCCTAGAACCAGCCTGAAAATGGGAAAGGAATTGGGAAACCCTTTGAACGCATCCTCTAAACAATGAATCATAATTAATTCGGAATTCTATTAGAAAATACACCTCCAGTTTTCTCAGAAGCAATCGTTCACACATGGGTAATAAATTTCAAAGGAAGGTTTAATCAGCAGGAAACCGGCCGAAAACCACCAGAGATAAAGGAGAGTGTAATCAGTAAGTTGGTTTCCAGGAAGAGAGTGCGCACATGAAGATTTGATTGAAAGGAAATTGGGGCGCTAAGGTGTAAGAGGAGAGAGAATGCTGCGGGTGGTTGGGGGATTGGAAAGTGAGGCGATCTTCCATAAAATGAGGAAATCAAGTTCCTCGGGTGTATTTCCTACGCGTATCGACTCAGCGACCCAATTACCGTTAATAACGGGGCGTATAAACCCCCAAGGTAGTAATATGACTGGATGTATATCTAGGGCATGTGGAAATAATATCGAGCAATCTACGGGAACTAGTGGGGTAAGAATAAACGTATAAACCCCCAAGGTAGTAATATGACTGGATGTATATCTAGGGCATGTGGAAATAATATCGAGCAATCTACGGGAACTAGTGGGGTAAGAAATCTAAACCAGTTTACAGACAAGAAACAACTAACTTATGTGTTCGGCGCAAAATTACAAGGTTTCAGAGGTATCTGTTATGACTGCATATCTAAATGCGTATGAACCTCTGTAAAAGAGTGGGGTAGAATCGGAAAAACTGCCCTTCAGCAATTAATCGGTTAAAAATGGTTAACAGAAGAAAAATTGCTTTATTTCAAAAGTCATTCTAGCACTACACTAGATAAAAGTGACGCGGGAAAACGCGGGTAATATTTAAGCTCTTTCCATACAATTGCAGTGAGAATGAGGGGAGTTTATATTTCTGTTAGTGATATATATATATTTATATAAGACAAATTTCTGTTAGAGGTTTAAAAACACTCCGTAAGCCGTATTTCGGCAAGCGGAACTCGCGCTCAGAGACAAATGGGAAGCTCTGGATTACCGATTCCTGGGAAGTCTCAATGATCACTTCGGAGACAAAGCCTCCATCCTCAGGGGGTCTCCTTCATAAACAGTCGTGTTCCAACCTTCTTATTCTTACATATTTCTGTATATACCGTATTCTGTACCGGGTGGTTTGTTATGTAGATACTTTCATGATCTTTTAAAGCTCATATATTTCTTTTTTTTCATTTGCATTTCATTTCGACATTATATATTTATTGTATTACTCTATCCACTGCCTCAAGTGGTACAGTGGTCTCGTACCTGTTTGTTATTTTTAATGATAGTAGTATTAATAATATGTATCTCTAAAGTATTTAACCTGTATAACGGATCCTTATTCATTTAATTACTGACAACTCGTCTCTTCTATATACCCAATACCTTTTTTTTTGTATATATCTTCCACTTTCTTTTGCTATTATTCTTAAGGAGCTATCGTAATTAAATAGTCCAATTTTATATCTATGATTCAAAGATAAGTTCACGGACATTGGCGATGTTTTGTGGAAGTACTCCATGTTTGAAGAAAATAAGATTTTGTGCTTTTTCCATAGGATTTTAACACAGAAACGACCAAGTTTCAGCGAGTGATCGCCAGCATCATGGACTGGTAACCTCCAGTCTTCTTTGGGTTAAAATATGCTAACAGTTTTTGTTACTTTACCAGTTGATGGCGATCGTTCGCTGAAACCTGGCCGTGTCTGTATTAAATTCCTGTGGAAAAAATACAAAGGCTCTATTATAGTGTTTTTTCAACATGTATATTGAATGTTCCTTTATATTCATTTGAATTGTTTTAATGCTTTTTGAAGTGCAAAATTTTTCATTGTAAATTACTTTTAATGTTTTTCTTCTGTCTCCTCTTACTGTTTTTTATCAATATGTGTACGTGTAACAATGAAATACGACTCAGGTGGAATAGAGGCCCAATTTGGCCTAACCTCGCCTAAAGGGTGTATATATCTATCTGTCTATTCCAATATCAATCACTCTATTTAGAAATTCATCCACTATTAGTGTCTAACCCTGTTATGAAAGATTTCGTATTTTCCCGGAGTATGATACGTAGGATGTTCTCTTGGGTTTCCTGCCGGGTTGCTCCTTCGATATCGGTCGACGTTTCGGCTCCTTTTCTAGGACGAAGTCAGATTTCTTCGTCAGTGGTTCCTTGTTTGTTTCGTTCCTTATTCTTTCTCCTCTCTAATATACATGTCCAGTGAGCCTCAAATCTTATTCTTTATTCTCCATCCGTAACACCCGAAAATAGGGATTTGACTAATCTTTTCAAAAACCTCCAGTGGTTTTCCTTCGGGATAATCTTCATTGACTTCTTGATTTATACATCTTCTAACTCATCAGGAAGTGCTACCTGAGTACGAGAATCGGCCCCCAATTCTTATTTTAATCTTGGTTATTAAATAAGTTTGTCCCGCAAGTGTAGCGATCTACAAATTTCGGTCTGGGTTCAAATCCTGCATGCCAAAAGCTTTGTTAAAACCCGGTACTATACTTATTACCGTGCAGAGATGTATTTCATAATATATACGCTATAACATGGCTATTATAATTTAATTCACATGAATGCATTCTTTCCTGATAATTGATGAACATCATTAGCTCATTATTCCTCATATGTGCACGCAGGACCGACAAAAAAGAAAAAGTTAGATCTACAATGCCCGAGCCCTCAGGTTTCCTGAGTGGGCAAATGAAAGCACTACCTCAAAACGAATCAATTGAATTGGCATTAGAACAAATCAATATAGTGTGCTTTAAGGATGCCAGAAAGGGAAATTACTTCAACTATACTCTAAGCGTGCAGCTGAATCCCAAGGATAAAGATGTGTGAAAAATAGCGAGGTGATTGGGACTCGATCCCAAATCTCTCATTTTCCGAAAGTGGGAACTGATATTTTGTACATAACATATTCCTGGTAGGTTATACAGTGAACTATATTCCTGGTAGTACATACTATATTCTTAATATTTAGTGTATGTACAATATATACGAGTACACCTGGGTTGCATAGTGAATTATACTCCTTTTCTTTAAGTTGACTGTAAGATTAACTTTAATCTTTAATTAGCTCATTGGCATTAACAGAAAAAGAAATAAAACTAAGGATTGCATAGTGAATTATACTCCTTTTCTTTAAGTTGACTGTAAGATTAACTTTAATCTTTAATTAGCTCACTGGCATTAACAGAGAAAGAAAAACTAGGGACGTACGTGACGCCCGGATCCACATAGCTCTATGCACCCTTTAGCTTACTTAGTGTTGGCTAACTGCAATGAAAACAGCAGAGCTACTATGATAACGTGTCCCGGAAAAACAGCTCGCAAAAACCGCAGTCGAGCTGAATATTTCCGGATTCAGCCCGTGTTTGTTGTTCACGGACACGTATAAGGTGGCGTGTGTTTATTCTGAACATGTTTTGTGCCAAAGCGCGGAAAAGCGTAGCGGCCAGTTTCTCCTCGTGAACGATTGTTCGGCTTTTGGAGGAGTTCTCGTCAGAGGGACGGTTTTTGGCGCGATGAATGGGTCTTCAGGAAGAATGGACACCCATCCCCACTTCAGGCGACGGGGGAGACGCCTCGTGGCGGGAGAGCTAACCGTCTATATCCTAACACGCCTAAGCAGTGCTACTATGTAGCTTCTAATCTACACGGGATGCTATGGGAGGATGTGCTCGAAAAGGGAGAATGAGGGATATACTAGGCAATAAGAGGCTGCGGCTGAAATGCTTGACAGGAGTGGTCGGGAAGGCATTCGAAACAAGTGGCTGCCTGAGGAATATGGAGATGTGCGTGGGCCCGTGGAAAAAGGGAGAACGTGACGTCACGGTGGCACAGGTGTGGCGAGGGATATGTTGAATCAAGCGAGTTGGGAGGAAAGTGGAGCGCGGGAAATTGGCATGACAGAAAGGGGGCGTTAGTGAAAGGATATGAAAATAATGGAGGAAACGGAATAAAGAGTTGGGATCGCATAGGAGGCGGTTCTCGGAAGAGGGGATTGAAGGACGCTGGATGTGGTTGGCGGTTTGGAGCGGAGATCGGACCGTTTGCAATCTGGGAAGAATTCCTCTCGCTTAAAGGGAACGCGTTTTATTTTTGCCGTTCTCTGCTTCTCAAAGCTCATATGAGGGCTACTCTTTTGCTAGACCTGCCTCGCAATCTATTTTGGGAAAAAATTGAGAGCGTTCGGAGTATATTTCAACCTATGTAAAACATATCGTCAGACAAAGTAAATATGAAAGTGTTAACAAATAATTATAACAAATATTGAACATTATTAGTATCAAAATAAAACATATGTCAATTTTCATTACAGTTCTTGCTAAAAAGTCGTCAAACCTTAACCACTGACGTGCGATCTTTGTCACACAACTAGTTACTTGTGGTCTGGGAGACAGCAAAGGTTTAATGTTTATAAACTGATTGAATGGTACTTTTGACGGCATTTTCAAGTTTTAAATATCTCATCAGTTATCCAGTAATTCATATTTCAATTTAGATCTATGTTTATAGCAACAAAGTTTCAATTATTAATCATTGTCTGAAATTAGTCAAAAGCTTGAAAGAAAAACATTTTTAACAGCTTCGCGTATCTATGATCAGCCTCCTTTTTCGGAGTAATGTCTATGTATTTGTTAGTATATTGAATGATAAAACGTGGTTGAAATGCATTTAGTTATTACATTTTTCGTCGGAACAGAAAATGTAACGTGAGGTCTCAAAGATCGCTCAAGAAATTTAATTGCAATTTTATAGAAATATACGAGAGATAAAAGAAGTGTGTATAATGCTATATCCTACATAAAGGCATCAAAGAAGGTAACATAAATTACAGATTTGTTGAGATTCTAATACATTTATTATTCACATTTTTAAAATCGCTGAGGTCCCTCAGACCGTCAGGAGTTAAGGGTTAAATTGCAAGGACATTACTTTGTCATGGAGTCCAAATGAAGTGGATGGCCCAACTACCAGCATATTTCTAGTGGAAATAAATCATTCGTTTTTTTCTTAGTTTTTTTACGATATTATAAAATTTTATTATATTTGCGTACTGTTTTTTACAGCTATAATGGAATAGGTTAGCCTAGGTTGCAGTTTGAATTCGGCTGTTTTCGCATTTCTAGTTGTCCTTACTATGTCAATCCTTTATTAGTCGCGTTGTGTCTGTATGACCCTGGCGATGTACTTCCTTGAATAAAACAAGAATCATGAAATATGTTTTAAGCATCTCTGAATGAAGCTTAAAGACTAATAGTGAAAATTTGAGATTCTCGTGAGTTTCGGTAAAAGGTTTCGGTATGTAATTTGAGTAGCATTACCAAATTTACAAAAATTGAAATATTTACAAAGTGTAAACTTCAATATTTTTTAACGTGTTCGAATGAAAATTCTTATAGCTATTTATCAGTAACACAATAAGTACCATATCGGGCATGGAAACTTCAAACAAATTTATTTCGAAAACCAAGGCTTTTTAACATTTCGGAGTCTACTTCTGTTTCACGAGTGAAGCCTAATTCTCAAGATTTGAAGGTGATGGTTGTGATTATACTTCATGGTGAAAAGAATTTCGTGATTTAGTCTTGATCTGTGAGCCGTTGAATTCACGAGAACAATCTTTTACGTAAATATATACTTTCGGTATAGCATAGGAATTGTGCGGCAATCTTTTTGATCTTTGAAGAAATGAAGATAGTACCCCACTTAGAAGTGTCTGGTGTTACTATTAGAATCTTTGTATAGGTTAAACAATGGTGTGCAATAAAGCTCAAAAAGAGAAAGAAGATTGGAAAATGTTATCTGTTCCAATCTTTATAAAGAAATTTTCTTCATAAACTTATATTCATATATCGTCGGTATACAAGTTAATTCAAAAATAATGTTATTTACTTAAAATGAATGAAGCTGAAGGACATTGGTGCCTTTAAATGTATCCGCTCACCCCTTCAGTCCGCAAAATTACCCTAGAGTGCGAGAACCCTTATTAAAGGCTCTAGATAGTGTACAGCTAAATTTAAGTTCTTCTGCAGCATTTCGTGGTGTATAAGCAAAGCGTGCGATATATAAAGGCTACGCAGAATCTCGCAGTGGAATCATCTGTGAAGGTCTCTGCTATCGCGTCTAAAGTCAAAGTAAAAAAGTATAGGGACGTTAAAAAAAAACGGAATTTGTAGAAATGAGCAGTGAAGGAGGAAATTATGGAAGTTTTTTGGGGGAGAAAAGGTTATGAAACGACTCGCATTAACTTTCCGGTCATCCAAGGATGGAATGGCAGCCAAGGGAAACATTTTGGGAAAACGAGATTGAAGCACTTTTTATGGTTGGAATCCTGAAGCCTATAACAGTAAGGAAGCAGTTTTCAGAGAATTGGACGAAACACATTGAAGGTGGCTGTAAACAGTAGATATCAATTCACATATTTCACCAAAATTGGTGTCATAGGTTGGAGGTGAAAAGAGAAAGTTTTCGAATATCAAATGTTATGTCTACCTTTTCTATAGGCAGTTGCCTATGGAAAAGGTACAAATTATTACATCATCCTTCGATACGTCTTTTTTTAAGGAAAATGAAGGATTTTATTTCAATTTTAGGAGAAATTTTTCGTGATATTCGCGAGTACGAAATCCGCGACAAAATGCTTGATATTAGTTTATAAACTGTTCCTAGATATTGTTATTCAAAATTCAACTCGGCTCGAATTTTTAAAGTGCACTGTAGGTAAATGCGATAAAATGGTTAGAGAGCGAATTATTTCACTTAGGTCACGTATATGAAATATGCGGCGATAACATGGGCTCCAGCGGATAAAACTAACACTCGCAGACTCGGAAAAGTGCAGCGCAAAGAGGTACGATTTGTTAAAAAGTACGAGGATAACGATAAAAAACAAGTTTTTCACAAATACTCTCAAACGCAGGTTGGGAATCTTTAAAATAAAGGGGATTATAAGCTAGGCTGTTATAAGCTATAAGTTGCTTGATGCATTTAGAGAAAGTGGATATGTGAAAGACGTAACCGGTATCATTCGACCCCGCTACTACTTCGGTCGATCCGACAACGAGTGTAAATAAGACAAATTGTTCCATGGACAAGTTTTTTTAGATCTCATTCTTTCCGCGAATGGTACTAGACATCAATAAGTCGAAGAGGTAATTCGAGCGCTCTGTGTAAACACCCCCTGCCGCACGCCAAAATGTGGCTTGCAGGGTATTCATGTTGATTCAAATATCAGAATAAAAGGATTATTGTTTATTTTATTTTACAGGATTATTATCAGAAAAAAAATTCAATTGTGCTCTCCAGGCACGGCTTCCAATTACAAATTTCACATCTATTCATAGTCTGATACGGAAGAAATATTTGTTTCATACATTTCCATATCCTGAAATTTTACATTTTGTATTATTATAGACTCAATTCATGGCTGAGACAATTTATAAAAGGTGGTCAAAATAACCGGATTTAGTTTCTTATTTCATCTCAAGTAACAGAATTGTTTGTTATTACATAAGAATCGGCATTGATACCCTGTAGTAACGACTTGTAGGAGAAGGCGTGAGCACAGAGCGATATTTCATTAGCTTGTTATTACCAAGGATCTTTCGTAGAAAGAATGGGTTCTTAAAAGGACTTGTCTTCGCGTTTATTCCTCTTAAAGTTGCCAATTGTCGGATCGGCCGAAATAGCTGGAACGTCGTGTACCGGCCACCATTTTGGCAGTCATACGCTCTCTGAAATTAACAAGCAATCGCAGCGTGGCATCCGGTCTACATTACTTATTCGATCATTATTAGAGATAACGTTTTAAATCTAAAATTCAAGTATGCGAAAGTACTAAAATTGTACCTTTGCGAAAAATTGTCCAATTTATGTTATACAAAGGAAAAGGGTGCAATGAACGCAAAAAAAGACATTTCAAAAATGCCTTATCGATTTTAATTTTTCACTTTCATTTACCGTCTTCCGCTTTAGTGACCAGCTTTTCACTTACGGCAAAAAACGGAGCCACCAATTCAGGGAAAAAGCTCTTCCTAAAAGTGGATTTAACGTAATTATTGTGTGAATGAGAGCGTTTGTTTCTATTCGGAGTATTTCACGGCGCAATAAGGGTAACTCCTTCACCGCGAAAAATAATTCCGTGGATCCGCGGTCAGAAGAGCATAAATTTAAAGTGAAAGCATTTTTCCGCTCGAAACGCGCTGAATTCATCGCTCGGCAGACGCACGAAAGCCATTTAAAAATCCTCCATCGTCTACTATCTTTTCAAAATAAAACTGCATGAAATTGCGTCATTAAGCGTGAATTTTGTTTTCCGGGAGGATAGAAATGGACTATACATCTTCGGATTCCATAAGCCTACCTAGGCTGAAAATCGAAATTTCACGAGCTTTTCCTGCTCCTTTCCTTTCGACGCATCAAGGGGCGCAATAAATTGCGCTTGAATTCCTTGTCGTCGAGTATATATTATTTACGAATTGTAAGGCAAAAACTCGCGAAATGTTTGCTTCACACAATGCAAATGTTCCTCCAAATACGGAATATGGGAATGGAATATTTATTTTCTCGAGATAAAAATAAATGAGATAATTATTAAATACAAAAGTTTTCTATCTTTTGATAAGAATTTGGTATCTTTTGGTTATTGTGCCTCAATATTCTCTACTCAACGCCATTTCTTTCGCTTCTTGGTAACTTACCCCACGCCTTATGTTATCTAGCAACTTTTGTCTTTGTCTTCCCCTCTGACTTTTTCAATTTACCATAAAAAAAATGTATTTATTGTGTTCTGTGTTAGTTATATTATTTTTTTTTCTCATGAATGTTGTGTTTGTCCATTTGTAATGGAGTTCCACACAGTGAAGTCTTCGCTAATGATACGAGTAAAGTATACCTAAAGCTGGGTATACTATAAGAGTATACCTAAAAGGTGTAATATACATAGGTTTAAGTACATAGTATACATATATATAAGTATAGTATGCCTGATATATGTCGCGAGTAGCATAGCTGGGGCTAAGAAATTGACGAGAGCTTTAAGCCATGAAATTAGATCGAAGTAAACACCGTATTTTATTTAAACATATACTTTGTTCTGGTTTGAATGTATTTTATCGCATGTTATTTTTGAATCTTCAAAATTTGAGTGGTTTTAATTTCATATGAAATAAGTATCACTGTCATATATTTTATTTGGATACAGTGATTAAAATTAATTGTAACAGCAGAACTTTTCGTATAGTGTCCCATCATCTTTCTTTTCTGGAGTAAATAATAATAATAATACGTCTTTATTTAGGCGAATTTTGGTCTATTAAGACCACTCTTACAATATGGTTGGAAACTGGAGTTAAACATCTTTGAAGTTGTGTAGAACGTGATTTTAAAAAAATGAAAGGAGGAGAAAAGTAAGGCCCAATAATATTCGACAATATTACCTGCCAAACCTTTATTGGCAATTGCTGACTTTGCAAAGAAATTCCAACGCTCTTCCATTTCGCTGTAAGCACGCCGTTCACCTCCTGCATTTCCGATACTCATTCCATAATTTCTTACGCTTTCATATTTACGCTTGTTTAAGAAACATCCTAACATTTTCCAATATATTTCCATTTATTCCTAAAGAATTGCACACCTCCTTGGCATCTCTTTCGACCAACTTAGTCAGATATTTCTTTCCATTTTAAAAACACTAGCATTTTCCTTGCATGCCTTTCAAGTCATTCCATATCCATAAATCTTTTTCATTAGCCCAAACGAACTTTAAGGATCCCAAATCATGCAAACTTTTTCCGTCCCTATTTATTATACAGTCTTTACGGATCCTCGTCTTCTTTCCCACACATGCGAATAATATCTTAATACGAGTATTACTACGAATCGTACTATCCATTATAAATGCATTCAGTATACTCATATGCTTTCCTTAAACATCTACTTTTCGGCAAGTCATTAGAAGAGGGCGATTTATTTGTCTTTGAAAAATCATACGTCGATTGTGAAAAATAAATACGCCCGCGCCGACTGTCAGTTAGTGGTGTACGTATATGGAACATCCTTTGCCATCTATTGGCGCAGATCAAAGTTATACGCGCCTAATACGCGTAGGCGTACAGATAAACGCCTACGCCTAGCATCTGATACTAACTCTTAGCATTTTATACTTCATGGTGAATATCATGAAGATAAATGTTTCCTACATATTCGTGGATTCGATACTTGAATCAGAAAAGTCTCCTTTCATCCAAAGATATCCTGTTGTATTTTCCTCTTACTTCGATTCCCTTTCCGCAAGCAAGAGATTATTTGCTTTTTTCCCTTGGTAAGGCGCAAGGATCGAACCATTGAATGGAAAAAAAAGTTGCGTCTCCTTTTTAAATGGATATGGAAAATCTGCGGAGGAGTATCAATCTCTATAGCCACGAGCAGAAATATCCTTTTCCACCGATTGGTTTATCGCCGCCCACAAATATACATATCATTTTCAGCGCCTCGAGCTGTTTTCAAAAGGAGTAGCGCCGTGGGATACATTTGTCTCTATTCTTCGCGTTGGTAAAATTAGGGTTCAGGTGGAGGAAACGGAAAGTAAGTTGATGAGATGGAAGACTGCTTGAGAAAACCTGGAAGAAACACATAGAGACTTTTTGGCAGGGAAATGCGTCTGGTTGGATGAATGGAAAGCGAGAGTCTATTTATACTAATTTGCTATTCTTTCTATATACATTTTACGGAATGGTGTAGTGAAAACGAAAACTCAGATGAATATTTTAGCCGTGATTGGGAGATTTTTAGATTATTTTAAAGAAATTGGTGATTATACATTATCATTCTACCTCTCAGTACCTTCATGTGCCGTCGAATTTATTAAATATCTACCTGTTATTATTCTAATGTTTTTTGATAGCGAACGCCAAGCTTTATACAATCTAACAGCCTTTTTCCTTCCCTTAGCTTTTCCCTTACATTCTACCTTCAGCAACTTTCTTTAAAAACGTTTTATTTCTTCAGTCAAAACACTCTTTAACACCACCTCCAGCACTTTCTCGATTTTTTTCTATCAACCCAACGTGTTTTTTAATATACTACGTACCCTCTTTTCGAAGTCCTCCAGTATTTGATAACCTCCTTTCTCTTGGTACCATTTTCACACCTGTATAGTGACCCAATCCAATGGAAAGACTATCTGATTTCTTTATCTAAGACCACGAATTTTCTATTCTTATATTATGCTATTCTTTTTCTAACCTTATATGATCACATCTTCCTTAATGAAGAAAAATACGCAAATAGGTCAGCTAATCTACCAATCCAACTTAAAATCGCCATACTTAGCTATTATTAGTTTTTGCCCATCTACAAATTGTCAACATATGTGCCTATTCGATAGCAATTTCGTATCCGAATATACATTGTGTCTATACCAATAAAGATTGGTAATACAAGACGGGCCTACGTTTCCTAATGCTCTAAACACATCGTAGATATAATACCACAAGTTCTTAACTCATTCAGTGTTAGTTTCCAAATCCGCATTTTGATGCTGATAACGTTTTGAATATTATTTGTTTGTAACTATGAATGAGATTCATTGATACACATGCATTTTGGATTACGTTGACATTTGGATTACATTCAAACTTGTTTGAATATAGGTCAACTATTCGGTAGTTCGTTAGATTCATCAGGGTTGACCCTTTCGCACTTACGGCTATTTCCGTTTTCACTCCCAGAAAGCTCACGCCTGATTTTTGAGGATTACAGTTATTTTTTTAAAGTTTTTTATTGCGAGTCTACCTCTTGACATAAGATGCTGAAATTTTGAATATGTATTCGGAACATATTTCTATTTAAACAAAGTTAAATTTTAAAAAGTGACATCTATTTTTTATAGAAAATGACCGAACAACTTTTTTTTTGGGATCAAAAATGATTTTCAAAGATGTATAACTGCACAATATCTAAAGTTATCACTAACTTGCAAATACATAATGAAAGCGAATATAGTTTAGTCTCATACACTCGAATATAATCTACAAATTTCAGTTTATTCGTGAGATATAAAGCTCAATGGGAAGAGAGACATTTCATCTTGTCGCACTTGTGCTCGGGTAAATACTCCCCATGCAATCCTTTATTGTATCTAATTCATACAGTTCGGGATCTCTTGCGAATTTCCTTTTGAAATATTCAGGGAGAAATTTGCTATTTTTCCTTACAGCGCCCGTTATGTAGGTTGTCATGTTATAAATATGTCGAACAAGAGGGACGGACAAAAAAATTATCCGCTAACACATGATACTCTTTGCGTAAATAATTCCCCATTTCCAAACGTTTTATAACAACATTATAACCCAGTCCAAACTTTTGGATATTAGCTCCGTTCTTTTCGCATTTGGCACCTCTAAAAGTGAAGAAAGCTAAGCAATAACTGGAAACAGCATTACAAATCATCCAAAATTTTGTCCCTCACCGGTGATGTTTTTTGTTTGGTAAATATTGCATCAGGGTTGTTCTGTTTTGATCCAACAAGTCTTTTATCAACACTCAGTTGTTCATATGGCATATAATGGTGTGGAAACACAGTTAGCATGGTCGAGTAAGAGTTTATACTTCAAGCACGGATCATACTCAGATTGCAGAAAGACTGCATAATTTACGACCGTGGAAGTAAAAAAAAAACATATGCGGGATAATGAGCAGATTACTTATCAGCAGATTACATATCAGCTATCGGATTACATTGTCATGACTCTTCTAAAGAGTGGTTTGCTAGTGAATGCTGACGGTGCATATTCTACGGCTGTTAAGGTCAAAAATACGTATTGGATGATGAGTCGCCGAAAAGAAGTTTGCATCCGAGGGATGGTGGAAAATAAAATTTGTTTTGTTTATGAATGAAATAAAAGTTGCAAAGGGAAAAATATAAACATGGAATATATAAATTTATATTTTTTCTGTTAGGAAGCAAAATGTAGCCAAAAATTCAATAAAAAAAATAGGATGATGAGTTGCTGCGCAGCAGTAGTGTCAGGCGTGTGGAGGAAGAGGCAATTTCTTTTCCTTGTAAAAAAAAACTAAATACGGTAAAAGAAATACCATTACTCTGTAATGGTATTTCTGATAAACATTTATATAATTTCCACAATAGAATTAAAACTAACTCACTCAAAGCAAGATAAATATTTTTACACGGGATTAAACCTGGAGCCGATATATTGGCACCTTGTTTTAAGGTGAATTTCGAAAGCCGATGTAACGGCACCTTGAGCGTCTAAGGGTTAAATACCGTACGTTGTTCTTATTACACTTTTATTTTCATTCCCGCTTTTATAATGTAAGGATAATGTGATGCTTCTTTTCCAAAACAGTTTTAATACGCTGGAATAAAGTTATAGACATATCGCGGAATGAGTAATAACATCAATGAATTCGTGATATTTAATTGGTAATAAGGTGGTAATATTTTAGTTTACGGCAACAAATTCGGTTGCTTAATTACTCTGTTTTTCCATATTTCCTACGGATGTCGCTACATCCGGCTCTACCAACACCACGTTTGTAGTTTCCTTCGTCAGACGTATCTCTTACATTTCTCTAACAATATACTCCAACACACTGTATCTTCGTCTGCCATTCATTACCTCAGATTTTTAATTATGATATTCTCTCTCGCTACCTTCTCTACATCATCCTTCTTACGTTCTCTGACGTAGACATTAATAGCAGTTCTTGTTTTTGCTTCTTTTGTGTCAGCCATCTTTGTTATTGACCGATTTCCTCATTATTTACTTTCTGTTTATTTCTTTTATTTTAGATGTTTCCTCTGTCTCTGTGCATACTCAGTACCTTCATGTACCGTCGAATTTATTAAATATGTTTGATTTTAAATTAAATATATTAAGGTTTGTGATTTCAATTAATTTCAATTTTTGTAGTAATTATCTTACTTTCTTTGCTTTGTTGCTATTTTCTTTACTTATTATATACATTGATTAAGAAGATATCGTAACTACTGGTATAATTTTAAAGGCCTACGAAAATTTTATACATTTTTTCAGTTTATGTTTTATTATTTTGATATGTTTTAATAATTGTGTGTTTCCCTATTTCTTTTTCCTTATTTTTTTCTGATTCATCATATCCTTCAACCTACCGATTGTAAATTCAAATTCAACATTGTTCTTATCTGAAATATTTAGGTCTATTGCTGACACCTTTCCTTTACTTATTTCCCCCTCTTCCTCTTAAACTCAAGTCTACTGTCAATAGGTTTCGCAGATTTTTCAGGTCTCCTTTCTCGTGGGAGTTTTCCCGCAGGGTTTTAATTATTCTCCTGAGTGCCTACTTATGTTTTTCAACCCATAGAATATTTCCCTGTTTTATTGATTTTTCTTTAGCTCTTCTTAATGGCCTTTATGCCTTTTTCTTTCTATCTGGAATGACAATGTGTTAGATGTAAGAAGAGCCTAATACGTCTCAATCTTACCCTTAGAAATGTCATTATTTTGTCTGTATTTGATGTAATCGATCAATTCAATGCTATCATATCTAATGCAGCATGTTTTTTTTTGAGAAAGGGATCAGTTTCACGAAATGATTCATCTACTTTTTTCACTCAGATATACAGCGTGCATCTGAGAGTAAAAAGTAAACTTAACGTATTAAAGGAAGGCTTTCCTTTCAGGTAGAGATGATAACAATTTCACCTTTAAATAGCCCGCATTTTCTGATTTGATGTCATTCCTTTACATGCTCCTATGCTCCTATCATTCTTTGCCTGCTTTTTTTACTGTTTTGAACGGCTTGTCGAATGATGCAATTGGAGATCGCCTCGATATCTTCTGAAGAATTGCGCATTTTACTGGCGTACTACTAAGGTGGCATTACTGCTTTTGAACCTTTCCAGTGATATTTTTTCTTTCTTACACGAATCGTTTTAACTTTTTAACGACACTCCTCCACTCTGATAGCTGTTTTTAACCTAGGTGAGCTCGTGCCTTTAGATGTACATCCTATTCAATAATGGGTTCACGAAACAGTTCAAGAATCATGGGCAACGTAAAACTTTCGTATCATTTGTGAGGAAAACGAGTCAGTCTCGGCCCCTATTGCGACAATTTTTGAAAGTATTTTGGATGATGGGCTAGCATTAGGAAACCTGAATCGAAAAGTTGCCGTTTATGTTATTAATTTCGTTACGTTTATGGAAATATTTAATAGATACTCAGATCACCAAATGGCCGCTATTAAAGGCTGATGTCGTAGTAATATTTATCTCCTGCTGTTTATCATGAATTTTGAGGAAGAATAAGCATCCTATTCGGTTTTAGTGATTTCAGGAGATGTTTGGCATTTATTTACATGAGAATTATTCCTCTACAGCAGTTATTCGGAAGAGACAAATATCAGCAGAATATCAGCATTTTTTTCTCAGTAATTTCTGAACCTTATTCGAAGGAAACACATTTAAGTATTATCAAATAATAGTGGTTTTTTAAGGTTAAATTTAAGATGTCGACTACAATGTGTATACTACATTTTCAGCGATGAAACCCATGTTTGCACCCACCCATCGATTTATGTTAGAGGTACGTGAAACATTCTAAATATTGTGACCACAAATTATGGGGTTGCCTTTTAATTGAGATCTAATATTACTTATATATGCTACATACCTGACGCTCAGGAGCATGTACGTCCTGGTACCTTTCCTAACGTTAAACCTAAAATAAAAATTCTTTCGTCTTTTCCGTTCAATTGGAATTACTGTCGAAGTCATTATCAGGTTACGAATAACTGACAATAACTATACCATACACATAGCACATTACCATACATATCACAGATAAATAGCAAATAAAATTTGTTGTGGTTGTGTGGTCAAGTTTCCTTTCCCGCTATAGAGTTTTACATAGCGAAGACCTCATCGGTTAGTGATGTTGCCACTGATATTTTTTCTGATGAAGGATGTATAAGTAAACACTAATGAAAGTGAAGGAAGTTGTAGTAAATTATTCTTTTCTAAATTTTGTTTACGAGACATCTATGTAAAGTATGCTATTGCAAAGGAACGGTCAATGAAGTGGTAAAAACATCCTAAATAACAAATTAGATTTCACAAAGCTTAATGGGTGACAAAAACTGCAGAAGTACCAGTAAATATAGATTTCAAATATTACATATTTAACGTCAATTTAAACATTTTACAACGACATGTCTCGTAAATTGCGGATACGAAGCGCTTAAATTTTGTTTTACGACCTCAAGCTGGCTTTTATTGGAAAGAATTTGACTTTAATGTCACCTTAGCAATGCTTCTTCATGTCCATGTCCTTCTTGGTAAATGTTTCAAGTGCCGAAAGGAATATGAATTTCTTTCGTGGTTCACATAAAGGTTAAAATTTTATGTTAGCCCAGTGAGGAAATTAAATAGAGAACAAATTTCAAGATTTTGTGATAACATTTCTAAAGAAAAATTCATAATGAAGAAATCAATGTAAAGTTGTGGAAATGAGGAAATTAACAGCTATGTGAGTTGTTAATGGAAATTCATCGGAAGAATTCAAAGAAAGGGGAAAACTGTATGATTAGGTTTTCCTGTAGAAACTAGTTTAGAAAAGCCTTCCCTATCACCTTTCTCTTTTTAATCTGTTATATCCATAATTAATAAGTAGATTGAAGAGCAATTTCTCTCTAAATAAGCGAAATTGAATTAAAATTCTCATAATAAGCTTTCAGTTATTTGGAGAATCCGCTTTATAATATAAATTTAGAAAACGTTTCATATAAATTAAATATAAAGGAGATGATATTTTTTTTAAATTTGGGGAGGCATACTTCCATTATCTACTACGCTCTACTACCCATTGCTTTGAATTGATAATCAAAGAGCCTTTAATTCAATTCCTGTGAAGTAATTTCCATGAAGATAATTATGAAAAGCAATATGTATGGAATTATAATATATATTACAAGAAAATCACTTACTTTCGCCTCTTCAATTACTTATGAAATTATTAATAATTATTAAATTAGTAATTATTAATATTGCTGACTATCAAAGACTTGCGTGAATCGTGTTGGCTAAAATTGGTGCATGCACCCCCTGCCACACGCCGAAAGGTGGCTAGCAGGGTATACACATAGACATAGACAAAATAAGCACTGTATCCTGTAGTGATACTACCCGCTACATTTGTATACAGTTAAGTTGCCTACGTTCAAGGCGAACAACGCCAGCTTTAAAGAATGTTTCTATAGGACAGGGATGGGCAACCATTAGCACGCGAGCCTAAGTGATTCGCCGATGACTTGTTCCCGGCAGGAGAAACAAGTCCTTGCCACTTTTTTCAGTTTTTAAGGAAAGAATTGTATTTTTTGTCAAACGTCATGTTTTCTTCATTCTGTCTGTTTACGTACATACTCATTTACAAATCAATTCTCAAGACATCAAATAGTATGTTCTCAACAAATTTTGGTCTGCCTCCTAAAGCCTTTTTTAGAGTGGATGTGGCTGATTTTGGCACTCTCTCAAAAAGGTGACCCACCCCTGCCATAAGAAGTACGAACAAAAATTTAGTGAAGTGCTTTGATTTATTAATTTCCTATTTCATAAAATTGAACAGTTGACCGTATTTTATTGTGATTTTAAAATATGGTAAATAATAATGTCTATATCTATGTTTTTACCAAGCAAGCTTTCGGTGTGCGGCAGGGGGTGCATGCACCATGACTCTATTTCCTTAATCGATTATTTTCGCGTATCGTTCGCGGAAAGAATGAGTTCTTGAATCTATTCGTTCTGGCATCTATGTCTCTGATCTTTCTCGCATTATCGGAACGGCCTATGTAGCATGGTGAACGCATTATATCCGCTACATCATCTCTAAACGTGCTTTCTCTGAATTTATCCAGTAAATTGATCCTTTGTTGGACTCTTCTAACTTCCAATGATTCCCATTTTGCGTCATGTAGCATCTGAGTGACGCTCACTGATTTATAGTAGCAATTCTTTACTAAACATATCGCCTTTCGCTGCACCTTTTCTAATTCTTTAATACAACACTTATCGGCAGGGTCCCATACACTACACGCATACTCAAGATGAGGTCTGACTAAAGCAAGATAACGTCGCTTAATTCCGCTTAACTTTATACATACTCGTATATAGAGTAACTAGATTTCAGATCGGCGAAGACGAGGCATGATGATGTCTCTTAAGGTATAGGTAACTTGCAGAGTACAGTTATTGAATTGTGAGTTCAGACTAAACATCCAAATCACCTAACACGTTCACTGCGAATATCTACATTTCCAGTGCTCCATCACTCCAACGGTGGAGTGATCCGCAGTGCACGTATTAAGTGCGCATAATCTCAAAGAAAGTGCCAAGATCATTGGATGTGATAAAATAGTAAATCACTCACAATGCCTGTAAGAAACCAATACAAAGGGACTTAAAAAGTTTGGAGTGGTGCTGCAAAAATCTTCGATATTTTCTTAGCACTAATATCAGTATCTTGTTATTTGCCCAAGAAATTTAAGCGATACTCTTTGCTGCTCTTAAAATTTTCATGAAATTAACTTTTTTCTTGTATATGAATCAAGAGTGTCTTTGTGCGCCTAAACATATTGTATATCGAATAGTTTTTGATTGTTGAATATGAGTGA
The DNA here is from genome assembly GCA_000376725.2 of Ladona fulva. Lineage (NCBI taxonomy): Eukaryota > Metazoa > Arthropoda > Insecta > Odonata > Libellulidae > Ladona > Ladona fulva. Next base: position 53,913 of record KZ308558.1, on the reverse strand, counting down.
AAAGTGATCCAATTCACAATTGTTAAGCATATTCAGTGGTGGTGGTTTCCAACTGCAGAACTGAACTTCGAATTCTTATGTTCTACACGAAGTAAATTATCTAAAATTTAAATCCAACAAGCATGGATTTAGTTGAAAGATGCTGTACTAGGTTAATGATTTGTGAATAATGTAATGCTTTGTGAGGCACGACCCTGGAAATGTTTTTTCTTACTTTAGGGATATCCTTTTCATGTTGATGATATATTATATTTAGCATCAGGTCTATAAAGTATCCAAAACCTACCTGGGGCTAGAATATAGTAGAAGTTTTTAAATGAGCGTTAAAAGGCGTTTTAATGTCCACCAAGCTATTTTTAGGCTGAAGATTTTCCTCCTCGACATCTAATGAAATATGTATGCCAACCTCTCCCTCGAATGACCCGGCCTTTAGAAAACGCTCCTTTGATAAAGCTAGATTGCATCTCGGTCAAGAACAAACCGCCCACATTCCACAAGTGTGCCGATACATTAAATAGACACCTGCGATATGCCCTTCCTCGCGTTTTGAAACCATTAACGGCGTAACAGAGTTTACTCTAGATGATCGGGTCTCCTAATCCGTTTCGTAGAAGCAGGAAAATACGTAGAGTGCTACAGGGAAGGCAATCAAGTTTGCGTAATTGAGGGTTGATTAAGTTGTCGGGTGCGTAATCCTGCCCACCGTTTCTCACTTGAATCCGCAGGAAATTGGAGACAGGGCGCTCAGTTCGCGGGATAAGTTTCCATTTGTTGCAGCGCCGCGCGGCGGTGCGAGATTAGTCTCGTTTTGTACCTCTGGGACACTGTATGCGTCGCACGTAATCACTCGTTACCTTTTTAATGCCTTAGTCGCGGAGTCTTTCCGGACGATCAATGCGTTGCATGTGAAGAACATTCTTAGACTTTAATTTTATCGCTATCAGTCTACGGATACCCCAAAGTGTAGTACAAGATAAATATAAACGTAAAAGGAATGAAGAATCTGCTTTCCTTATGCCTTTTACTTTCATATTCCTCTTGTAAATAAAGAATCTAAAATATTCATTTTTCAACCCTTCGGTAACCGGGTAATCTGTACCCAGGTATTCAGGCACTCTTGTTCATAAAATAAATTTTGCAACGCTAATATTTAAGGTTATGTAAGCTTATAACACCAATAAAATTAAATAAGCAATGAAAAACGCATGGTTCACATGCTTGATTTTAGATGAAGAAATGAAAGAGAAAAAGTCTGACGTAGCCGGGAATCGAACCCAGGTCTCCCACTATCTGGGTGGCTGCTCTGACGTCTAAGCTACCGCGACAAAACTATCATGTTAACAGATAATCGACGGACGGATTGTTCTGTCGTGGTAGCCTTGAGATCAGAGCAGCCGCACAGAAAGTGGGAGACATGGGTTCGATTACCGGTTACGTCAGACTTTTTCTCTGCCATTTCTTCAATCAATTACTTTAATTAATGGTGTAATATTTTAAACCCTTTATATGTTACACGGCTAATATTAAGCTAATACGAATAATAGTAGTCTAATACCAGGCCACTAAGTTAATATATTTAACACGAGGCCATGCAATGTATTTGGGTTTCAATGGTTTCGTATCCGGACAGTAAAGTAGGAATTGTTTGGAAATATTCCTTCATAATACAGGTAACTTTTCTAACCTTATGATAACTGCACGTTAGCTGTGTTAATTAGCTGAACGGGCTCTAAAAACGTAGAAAGGAAAATGTCCGACTTCACCGGGAATTTTTACAGTAAACAGTGAAACGGGCAATAGCGACTTTTTATCTAATGATTTGAGCGGAGCCGAAGAAAATATCTAAAAATGCGTGAAGGCGTAAGCTTTGGAGGTCAAACAGAAAGCATTTCATAGTTCAGACCTGAAAGGAACTGTTTTAGGTGCAAGAAAACGGTTAAAGTGACAACGTTAGTGCAACGCGTTTTAAGCAAAAATCGAAACCTCAGTTAACGAGTGTCACTTGTATCGCAAGGAAAATGGTGAAGATGACTTAGCACCGAAAGGCGAGTAGGTAATGTAGGAATAATTCTAAGGAAACACTAACATGAAAAAAATCTGACTGGACTGGAATTCAAACTCTGATTTTTCCACTTCGATGGAGGATGCTTTACCAAATAAAGCTATCGAGCCAAGTCGTCCCTTTGCTCTTTTCCTCGTGTTATCTTTAAGGGGATAAACCCTGTATTCCTTTTTATCACCTTCTAAGGCCGGATTCTTAGTTGTCCGTGGACGATTCGGACGAAACCACTTCGTCCTTGCATAGGTTCTCTCAAAACTTCAGAATGTTCTGGCTCGATTGTTTTCTTGATTAAAGGATCTATCCAGAAAGCGTAGGATTCCAGGCTCGTGTTTCAGTTCTGTAAAACTTTTTTAATATCCGTTTTTCCTTGGATTTTGTGCACTGTATTAGTCAACGAAAATATTTTCCACCGCTTTTTGGGACTCCGGCAGCAAATATGGACTCAACTAAGTAATCTTCCTTTAAGGTTTTACATCTTTCATTGAATATAAGGTCTTTACATTTTGCGCACACCTTTTATGCATTTAGGAAATTATCACATATAAATGAAGACTATGATGAGAAAACATTAAATCTAAGCTGCGAAATTTCGTAGTAATGAATGATAACAAAGATACTGATGTTGTAAATTGATACCCTGTATTCCCTAGGACGTGTTTATCATGGCGGTTTTAGGTTTTAAAATTCTTAATGGAAATTGTCACGTTATTAAGATATTGCGAGGGTATAGGGAAATTGACGCGAAGGCTGATTTTGAGGAAGGTTAGACGGCCAACGCTGTGAATGATATGAACCCGGTTTGAATCTCTATACTAGGGATTATTAACCGAACCCTACCTGGGAAGCCATTTCAATCCTTAACCGCAATCGGAAACGTCATTAAGAAATTAGGTGGAACTCTCTCTATATCGGAGTCCTCAACCACTTCGAATCAAGTGACTCTTCCGTGTACTGCCTGCTTCTGTTGCGAATGTATCGCCAATGCTTATTGGATTCTGGCCCTAAATTGCCTCAGATTCAATGGAACCCAACCTCTCCTTGTTGGAGTGCTCATAGACTTCCTCTTTAACGCTACCTCCTTTATTACATACTAAATTATGCAGTTATTGCTAGCTTATATACACACACACACACACACACATATATATATATATATATATACACATAATAGTAGTGTGAAAGGGGCTATGTGAAGAAAGTAAAATTAAATCTTTGTGTATAAACATGAAATGTGGTTCCAAATNGATATTATTGAGTATTTTAATTAATATTAAATGATTAATGTTTTATGAGATAATCGTTATCACTCACCGAAATGTTTACACTGCACCAAGCGGAGAAAAACCACGCTACATGCATTCATTCTTATCACATTAAGAAGTGAATAAGATAAGGATAAATGTAATTCGATTTAATTACAATAAGCAAAATAGCGATAAACTTTATCTATCACTTGAAAAGCATTTGGTTGTAGAATTTTGACACGAAAAGAATAAAATACTTTCACTTTCGGTCCCTTACTTTCTTTTTATATAAATACTGAAATCAACATCTAAATCTACATAAATTCCCTGCAAGTCGCCTTTCGGCGTGTGGCAGGGGGGGAGCAGCCCAATTAATGGGCAGAGAGGATGATTTTTGTCTCCACAGGATCACTTTTATTTATTTTATAGTCTTTCGCCGCATTTAGCCACACGTATGGCGGCGGTGTTATGACATAGTGTACAATCAATAGAAAATGTTTTTTTTTAATAATAAGTCATTCACAATGCCTCTCAATTCAACAATAACAAGTTACTCATAGTGCAACGACACAATTTAATATATTTGAACAGCTACCTGTTAATTAAATAAACAGTATGCAATACAATGAATTGATCAATACAATAATCAATAATAAAAAAGTAACACCCTGGCCATTATAATTTATATGATTATAATCACATGGATATAACCATGCAAGATATTTTAGCGTTCCTAATAGACCTCATTTCTCTCGGTAAAAAATTGGACTTGTTGAACAAAGAACCAACTTAGATACAATTTGATTGATTTGTAGTGGTTTTGGGATAAATCGATAGATCCTTGAATGATAATCGGTCTGGGATAACGGGAGAGATTCATTTGACCGTCGTTCAGACAAGCTCCCAGTAAGTCTCTCATGAGAATTAAAGAATTCGAAGGTTCAGTGAAGTAGAACTATCAATGGCGAGAGACTACAGTTTTGCTATACCAATTCATAAGAAAATGAATAACACGAATTGTCGTTTAACACGAGGTTTAGCATTGATCCTTTGCGTCTCCTGTAACATTTAATGTATGTTAATTAATTCGTTTAACACGGAAACATTTTACGCTTCGCAGGGAAAAATATCCACACGAAACTCATCGGATAATACGAAACGGCATTCATGGTGGGATTCAGTCGACATAAAATTATTACATTGTTTGAAATTTCGCTTAGTTTTTTCGTAAATTATAAGATTTTTATAAACAGCTGATTATAAGTAATAAGTTTTTAGTTTAATTAATTAAGAGACGATAAGAGACGACCTATGAGACTCAAAGCGGCGGGTTCCATGACCAAGGCATTCAATTAACACGAAATTCGTCTAACCCAAAATGTCTAGGTTATTCCTTCTCGTTTAAAGTTAACCAACGTTATCTTGAATACTTGTGTATCAATAAAAAAATAGTGTTAACAAAGTTAGCATTTCATCGAGTTACCAGCCATGCGGATACATTTTTTACTCGGCTTTGATGTCTTCAACTGCATGATATATAACTGATGTGGTGTATGGATGCTATAAGGACCGTGGAAGACGAGATTAAGGCTGTAATATTAGGTAATCAACGACGAGGTACCAAATTAGAAGCTCCATCCGTTTCGCGTCTGTGTCTTTTCATTCGGTAACTCATCTACCAACTTTTTGCTCGTCGCAAGGAAAATGAGTGCGGCTGTCGTGTAAATTTATCTCCAAGTCGAGAAAAAACTGTTTACCAAATGAGAGTTCGTCTGAGAACGAGTAGAAGAGGATGACTGAGCGCGATTACGCTCCACAGTGGTCGCTAGACTCGAGTGGCGGCGTTTCTTCCGCGGCCATTACTTGTATCTGCAAAAAGCGGCCCTCAACAAAAATGGAAACGCTATCACTCGCACCACAAATCGCTTGGAGAAAATGCGTTCCTTCGCTGCGACAAAAAACGACTCCTCTCCAGGTAAACGAACGCCTCTAGCTGAACTCCAATGCCTTTTCTCCCTGGAATCTCCGGCTCACCTGCGATCTTCCGCCGAGTTCGGGATTCTTATGTTTGCCCGAACCCTGATGTCGTCGGGTATTTTTTCAGCCGGGTGGCTCTCCTGCCATCCACGAATCCTCGACGTAATCATCATTAGTATCCTCTGCCCCTTAGACCATCTTGGTAAATTCACTGTGAAAATGATATTTCATCATCAAATGATCCTCTGATGCTACGTTAGGTTTACTACGTAACTTTTAACTTGTTTTTCTTCTATATGGCGAAATTTAAAAAATAGATGGGGCTATTAATCGGAAACGAAAAAGGAAATTATGATAACTCCTTCAATTGAAGATAATCCTGATTACGACCATTTGAACAATTGTTATTGAAGATCACCCACAGCTATTCCCGAACCAGAAAAACCCGACTAGCCGGGACTCGAACCCGGGACCTTTGGGTTGGAATGGCAGCCGGTTTCTCACCCGGGGCCAGTTTGTATGCTGGAACTATTTTGAGTATCGGGTTCGGCATCAGTGTCGGAGAATTTTAATTATGCTTACTATAGAATCAACTTATTTCATCCATTTTACTCCATAACCATATCTCGAAGGCCTTCAGTTATTTTTGTCTCCTTTTTGAAGGTCCAAATTTCACACCCATACAACAATAAACTCTACACCAATGGTTTCACCGAACTTTTCCTGATTCCGTTTTAGATACCTTTATTCATCAGTTGCTTTCGCTTCACGCGAATGCTTTTTGTCCATAACTTCTCTTATTCGAACCTCATCTGTATACCTCCCATTCCAATGAGAACACTACCCAAGTAAGAGAATTTATTTGCCTCTTCTATTTAATTAAAATTTAATTTTAATTCATCTTCTAGGGAAATTTATTTTAATTTTTTTGAAAAACCTTATTCTTACTTAGTTCATGGTGTGGGCTATTAGTAGGTAAATAAGTAGTTATGCTATTGAGGGATTTCAAAAGTAGTTGTGTTAGCCACACTTCCGGATCATTCCATGATGAGAGTGGCTTCGAGGTACAACCAAGTCATAATATCCAAACGTTTCTGTAAGAATGCAATACTTAGAGGCACCTTTCTTATTGGGGGTTATTTTTTCTTGAGGTTCAACTTGGTTTTTCACTCTCTTTTTTTGCAACTCCTCCTCCTCCGTAAAGCTTGACCTTCGCCCTTTGTTTGATCGGTGTCTGGAATGTTCAACGAAAAGAACCAATTACCAATATATTCATATCCATTACGCGCCACACAGTTGAGCGTACCTATCTCAAACGCCATGGGGAATTTAAATAGAAGTTGATAGAAAATTTAGGCAGGTATTGAAGGGAAAGTATTATAGAACACTACCTTGCAAATTGCTTTTCGGTGAAATTTATGCACCGCTTAAATCTTCGACTATGTTTGCTCTTGAAAGGTGTCACTATTTCCCAGGCTGAAAAGTTAACCAGCCTATGTATTTTGACTGAATATTTTTAGAATTCGTTGCTCTTCTCTGAGTATGTATGTCGAATTTTGTCTACGGATTGGGTTAAATTCTATTTATCGATACATTTTCAGCCATTATATATTTCACCGGATCAATCTACTAACAGCTGCAGTAAATGGACCCGATAACCGTAAACTTCTCATCTTTTCGTATTGTATTATTATTATTATTATGGTTATAAATATACACGTCATAAATGGATAATTGTCCGGTAGCAACGTCGCATATACATAAAAAAGAAGAAAGGGGAAAAGAAAAAAGAAAAGAAAACATATAACATAAGCATGTACAAAAATCCACAGCACCCATCATGTCCAACAATACTACACAAATTACTAAACAGAAGTTACAGTAAATAAATTCAATACAGAAGGCAAAAGATAAGAAGAACCATAAGATAATAAATATAATATACATTCAACAAACAAACTATCGTTAAAATGGAGACGTTATGAATATATTGTTAATATTAATAATACTTATTTTGTGTATGTCCTTCCATTCTTAGTCGAAATTTTTTGTTTGTCCTTGGGAAGGGGTTGAGAATATATTCACTATCATCGTTGACCCTATAAAAATTGCCGAAACATTCGTCCGCTCCATTCGTCAACTACTCCATTGATTGATTGAGGTGAGGAAGATACTATAACCTCACACTTTAAACCATGGCCTTTCCTGTTTCCTGATTATGCCTTAGATATTCATATGACCTCTAAATAAAGAGTATAATACGTATATAATAATAATTAATGCATGTATGAAAATATTCTCGGCTACACCAGAACGAATTGTGTGGAAGAATTTGCGAGTATTATAACAAAATTTCTGGTCTACTCTGACTTTGCTGGGCCCATTACGTGGATAAAAGGTTTATATAAAAAATTGAATTTGTATATCATTCCCCGTCATTCACAGCGGATTAAGATCTACATGTGCACTCTCTAGGTTGCCCAACAACGTATGATTGGTGATCATTCATCGTCTGTTTCCCTAATACTATATAATAAATATAATTCCCTACTGTTTCAGAAAAATTACTTCTTCATTCGTATTGTCTATATCCCTAATTTTTCTCGCAATTTTAGATCAGCCCATTCAACTCGGAATACTCATTCAAATATGCTGACGTGCTAGGATACATGCGGATATTCCGAAGCGTCTAGCATCTCTGGATATTAATATTTCTCTGAATTTAATGCTCAAATTAATCCGTAGTATGTATACATATTCCTTCATCTAAAGCTTCCCATACAACAGTCTAAATTATATGGGTGACTCTCATTGATATATCGTAACTACACTCAATGAGGAAAGACATATTTCTTTCTTTGCTAGCCACTGAGGGCATCCCGATGAAGAAATACAAAAGGACATAATTAAGATTCCCCTTGGATCAGCCATCACGTTTGCAAATTACGCACGATGGAGCAAAGTTCGTTCCGAGATATTCAGCCCTAACAAAATTACACCCATAGAGCGGAATGACGTTGTTTGTTCAATCCCCTTGAAAGGCGTATGTGGTCATCTGAAAAAAGGTCAAGGAGCAGCCAGGCGGATGAGACACAGTCCAGAAATTCCTTTATCCGCCCAAAGTGTTTACGTCATATCTGAAGATGATGGAGAGGAAACATCTGATGCACTCCACTCCCCCTTCATTTAGCTGTGTTTTCGTCTTTCACATCGTTGCCTCGCGCATGGGGGATTTTGGAGACCGTCAAATCATGAGTGTATCCTAGTTTTTTGCTCAGTAGTTTTTCTTCTAGCGCGCGGAAGTCAGTATTAATAATTCCTCGGTGGTATCAATGATTTCCGCAAAAAATGGTGTTTTGGTACATGGCCTATGATGAACTGGAGAGAAGTCGTACTTATTTGGCTGTAGATGTCCCGTATGTGATGACATTTCCATACGAATGGCTTTTTAGTTGACGCTGAGGTATTTTATTAACCGCAAAAGAGGTTTTACCAAGTATTATGGTTTCTTCGGATGTCATTCTTCTGAGAACCAGTTTCAAAGCAACAGTGTCTATGGAAGCTTAAGGAGATCAGCATAAAAACAACATAAGAAACCATGAGCTGAGAAGAAGCGAGGGAAGAAGGAAATAAATACAATCAAGGAAGTGTACATTGTGCATACGAGAATGAATTTAAATAATCGATGACAAGAGCAGACTTAGATTTTATTAACGTAAAAACTGTAATGCTCGATTAAATTTATTTTTCGTTAATTAACATCTCTAGGTTCTGCAGGGTAAATGCTGAATTATTTCATTGAATACTTATATGATATCTTATGTTGACATGATTTCCTTTGTAGTTGTTTCAGGATTATCTTCTCTGTGATAGTTCCAGATTAATATTAAATATTTTTGTCAAAGGATTAAGATATGCAACACCGATGTAAGTTCCATACGATGTGGTTGAAATTGGTTGCAGGCTCTCTAAATTCAACATTAAAACATAATAACAATAGCTTTACAATGCCGAAATTCTTTCCTTTCATCGAATAAAATTTTGAACACGTTTCAGCTCACTCACACAGATTTATGTAAAATTGATTAATATATGTTTTGGCTAAATTTATCATTAGGCTAAATTCATACATTTAACCATCTCAATGATTTCGTAGAGTTTTGAACAGATTATTATACTTATTGTTTTATTCGTTGGTAACAAAGAAATATTTGTATGAAAGTGTTTTTATTTATCTTCTTGGGCGTATATAGTCCACATCTTTATCAAAAAGGTACTTCTTAAATTACCATATGGTAAATAAAAACAAGTAAGAACAGAGAGATCCGCCGGTGATATTACTTATTTACACAGATTCATGTACCTGTATATTTGATACAAGAAGCATCTTTCTGTATCAAAGATAACCGTATAAGATATCAGGTTGCGCACAAGATTGCATTATAGTGACTGACCTATATTTATCAAGGATCACAGATTTGCAGCATCTTCAACCGAATTCATTATTCTATGATTTACCGAAACAAAAAGAACAGATGTATCGAATGTAAAAATTCAGACGAATCCGTCATTAGATACCCGCAACATTCAGGTTTTATTTATGTATTCCTAAGACACTGCCTCATGTAAATGTGGCGTATAAAATCTTCGAAACAAACGATCAAAATATGACTTATTGCTATGTTTGCTCTGAAATTTTATTTCCAACATTTCATGTCACTTTTTAAAACTCTAGGTTGAAAACTATTTCCAAAATATATTCCCTAATGGAAACTTTAAATTTATAAATACTCGCAAAAATAAAGCTGTACAAAGTCGATTTCCTAAATTGGATTTGTTTAAGTAAATGTTTGGTTTTAATGTTTCAAATGAGTTTTTATAAACTTAAACATTCTAGCCTTTGCAACAACGAGCAAAAGAAATTCTATTATAAATTTTCCTCTATAAAGGAGGAGCAGTTTTTATAATTATTTATTGGGGATAATATTTGGTTAATCTCTACTTCTAACTTACATCAGCATCGAGAGTCACAGCGTGGCAATTTTTCAATCATTCATTGGGAGATACCATTTTATCATTCACTTATAAAATGGTGAAGTAGATTAAGCGAATGGTGGCGCCCTAGCGATATATTAGTGTGCCCTAAAAATGCAGGGTGTCACATGGCTGACGTCCTGATAAAGCTCCTTTGTAACTGGAAACTCCTGGAACACCTGACATAATCATCCGATGTTGTTATCATGCACTAAAAATGAAGTAAAAATGAAAGAACTATCCCTTCGTTGGAAGAACTACATACAGTACAAGAGCAGTCATCGTCCGTTCCATTGGGTGTACTTTCTGGCAACCGATAGACATGGATTCGTTGACATTGCAAGGCGCTTTCCGCAAAAATGAAGAAACGTGATAGATTAAATAGGGTTCGATAGCATGAAAGGAATGTAAATATTCTTTCCTCTTAAGCTAAGCTTATGTCATAAGGTAGCGCATTTTCCTTTAGTGACAGCGATCACAACTTCGATTTTTTGTTGTGCCGTAATGTACGAAATTACCTTAGCTATCGAAGCACTTTAAAACTATAAATGCAAATTATCCTCGACAATACTTGACTCACACCTTGAATTTTTTCTTGAATTCCTCATTGGCCGTCTTCGTAGAAATACCCTTGGATAGAACAGACACGCTTCACCGCCAACTTCTACCTTTTAGAAATTTTAGAATGTTCGTTCTGAATGGACAGTTAGAACGATCTTCGCTATTCATAACTCTTGAGTAAAGAGTTAGGGCGATGAAGAGCAGATTGTTGGGTAAAGTAAGAGGTAATTAGCAAGTAGCTGGCCTGATATCATCCTGAACAATCATTTACTGCATTGCTTCCCGGTCAAGTTCTGTTACGCGGCATTTTTCTAGGATTACTTTGCACATTTAATCATATGAACGTAAATATTCCTTTAAACTTAAATGATAATGTAAAATAATAATCTGGAAAATAAAATAATATATAATAATAAAAAATATTCAAAAAAGAAGTTCTCTAAGTTATTTTGTTTTATACCTTTTATTTTCATTGATTATTCAACTTTTGTATTTTGATGTGTGTCATCCGCCATCTTTGACGCTTAAGAAGGAATAATTATATTTTACTTCATTCAATGTCGGGTTTTACTTAGGATACGTTATTAACATCGGCATTCCTTACTGTTAATTACGTACTTCATTGCTGAGTCCACTCTGATGCTTGTATTCTACGAAATATAGTTGACTATATGATATAAACTCATACAACGTATTCTGCTTATAATGTATTCCGCGGATATGGTAGTAGCTGAGCGACTAATGTTCAGTTACCTGAAGCGAACTTATCTTTCAGAATATCATTTTGGGAAATAATGACCGACAAAATCATATGGTAACAGCATGACCTGCAGAAATCTTTGGAGTTTTTATGCACTCTCTCTCTCTCTCTGTCTTAAATAGAAAGAAACAACCTCTCCGTCGAATAACCGTCTGTTCATTTCCACACGAGTTGGCGAACTTATATATCAGAGTTTTTAGTAGCCACAATGTACCCAAAATTCCCCAAGCAACCCTTGCAGATTTTCTAGTTCGCAATCTTTTAACTTTAGTTACTCGCATTTATGTTGCTATAAAGATTTTTGAATCTCCATCTGAAGCGATTCACAACTTCTGTTTACGTCGATATTAATTGAGAGGCATAAATCATGATCTAAATATCCTGTTGAAGAATGAACTTATTCCCTCGGTAAATACCTCCAATTTTTCTACCCCTCTTTCGTAATCCGAATCCGTTGGAATCCCTACCCTCTCAACACCCCATCGCTACATCGATCAATCACGCGACGGAGAACTGTATCTACCCCTTCTCGCTAAAAGAATGCAACCTTTGATATTTGTCCCCCGAATTTCCATTTGTTTCATAAATCCCGATGAATCCAATATCCTTCTTTCTTCGAAACCGCTGTCTTTGCTGATTTATGCGCTGGAATCATTCGGAAGATATCTTCTTTATGAAGGCGGATTTATTTGAATGGGGCATGTCTTTCAGCTCCTGCGGCAGAAACTGACGGACGGAGGGAATCATTTCATGCCATTATTAACACACATAAGTCGTCTAAAAGTGTACCAGGAAAACTCAGAATGCATAATGGAAAATAAGCCGGTTCTGAAACATCTCGTATAAAAGCATACCTTCTATTTTTTTTAATTCATGATCTTTAATGCGTAAAAAGATGATTGTTATACTGTTTTTATATACTGACTTTGCAATATGGAAAGTTTTGTAGGAATTGGGAACTTAACGCAAATATCTTTCCTTTAATTGTTAATATTAAGCTAACAATTTTATGTAAAGCTTTTTTATCACCGGTTTCATATGCTGAAACTACCATGCAGCTATAAATCTATCTTCTGTGTATAACCTAATAAAAATAACAACAATATTCCAATTTATACGAATTTAGCTGAAGATTTATCATACTCATCCAATTTTGTATACTTAATCTTTGAATTTTGTCCTCTCGACGTACGGAAGAGCCTTTTTCTCTCCAATTCCTGACCGAGTGAGAAACTAGGTGCCCTCCGGTGATGTTTTGAATATGCAATATATCATAGAGCCGGTTATGAATTGAGAAGAGGTTATAAATATGTGCATTTAACAGTTTCGATAAACAGTGTAATGGCTCACGAAAATACGAGGAGAATTAAGAAAACTGCTAGATTGTGAGACATTCTCTGGCAGAGACGTAGCCAAGGGGGTGATGACAGATTCAACGATAGTCAAAAGCATGGGAGAGGATGGCCTCTCGCATGTATGCGATAAAAACGCCGTTGAGGACGTCTGGGCTAAGTATTCCTGCGCCTGGATTGTTGGCAATGTTCTGTTTAGTTCGTGGTTCTGAAATCCCACATAGATATATTCTGGAATCGCTACAGTACTCTGGAACTCGTCGATATGCTGATCGTGACATAGAAGCCCTGCTTTAACATACGCATTTCAAGAGCAGAAAATCTCATCAATAAACATCCTAAACTTTTCTTCCTCCATCCTCCCTGACAAATCGGGAGATCGTGAAAGATTCGTCACTCCCACATGCCATAAAGTACGGTAATTCTAACGTATTAGAAGCGGGAAACTTTCCGTCATTCCGGAACCCGATATTTGTCCCTTCCTCGTGAATCCTCGGAATTATTGTCGTGGGGAGACGCAAGAGAAAAATGTACGGGAGGGAGCCGTTTCTTCATAGGGACGACGGATATTTTGAGGACAAGCCTTTTTTTATCTAAAGCATCGACCACCCCCAGAGGCTCTACAGAAGGGCACAGCGGAGTGAGCGACGGATTCTTGTGGGATTTTGTCCTTCTCCACCGAATTTGTCTCTCCGGGAGAAACCACAGTCCAATCCCTCGTCCCGCTGTGCCAGGCGGACCGATAAGCCATTTCTCTCTTTAAGTGCCGTTAGGACGTAAGAAATGAATTATAAGAACGGGACGGATCGCATGTTCCGGACTTGCCTGGAGATAGTTGACCTTCCCTTCCGAAGCCCTCCTTCCTTTATCTCGTTGCCCCCCGCCCCATCCACCTTTTCCCCCTTCTTCTCTCTTACGGATGCTTTCCGTTACTTTTATGTGTTACTTTGAGGTGATTCGCGTCCCCACGCCGTCCGCCGATGCTCGTTTACTGCTTCCACGTTCTTCCGAAGGGTTTTTGCCGTTCCTTTGGTTCCAGTGGCGTTCATTTACCACTCTACCGAACTCTTTGGGTTCTATCACAATCAACTCTCATTTTGTTCGTAGACGTGGTTATATTGATCGTTTTAAGCACTGTTTCAATGGTTCTAGCCAGGGGCCCTTTTCTCCCTGCTTTCTAGGGGAATAGTTTTTCTGATTTTGATTAATTTTTTTANTTCGACAAAGGATTCTCAACACAGTGACCATGGAAGCTGCGTTGGCACTCGTGACAAGTTATGAAAACAGTGCTACGGGTCGATTTTCGGCAAACACTACAAACACTCATGCTGTAAAATGTTATATGAATATTAAGTGGCCCCTGCTTACTTCTACGAATCGCTGTAAAATTAACACTAATAACACTTACCACTATAAAGAACGTCAGTATCATTATTCATAGGAAACGCTGGAAATTTTAATATTTGGAATGACACATGGCCTTGGACACGCCACGCAAATCGTAAGCACATCCGCTCACAACGACGGTCGACTGAAGAGTGTGTAAGGTTTGAATCGAATAGGCATTGATGGTTTTGGTGTTTTAATTCCTTCACGAATATGTTACCATCAGAGATAATTTCTATTCTTACGAAAACTTATCATCGACTCCTAGCTTCAAACCCTTTTTAGATATCTCAGTTGTTTTTCTGGGGATTTCCACATTGAACAAATCCAACAGTTTACCGCACAGAAAATGTTGAAGTAATTTTCTTACGGCACGGGTGTCTAGTACTTAAGGTGAATTGCAAACAAAATGTTTCGTCCCAACCCTCTTGTATTTTCTAAAAATTTAAGCAGGCTTTGTTAATTTTTAATTGCTCTCTTTGGACAACGTTCCATTCTCTTCCATACACTATTTTATTTTACCCGTGCCCATACAGCGCCAAATCTCCTGCGATAATGCCCAGATCGTTTCAGTTAAAGGAAAATGTTAATTTAACTTTTCTCATCTTCAGATAAATTCATTAACGCCTCTTTTATTTATCCATTCTCCGATCCAATTAAGGCTGTTTTTCTCTGAGATTACGTTACCCTAGGGTCCCCATCATTTTTTCTTTCTGCTGCTTTTGAGTCGCACTCCCAGAAATTTATTCCAACTAAACTTCTCGACAGTCTGTATTCCGTTTAATTATCCAGATGTTCTCCATCTCGTTTAGATTTCAGATATTATTATTTTTTCGTTTAATAGACAGAGTTTTTCTTCACGATAATTGAATATTATAATTGATAATATTGATAATTGAAGTCTATTGACGCTGATTTACTATTTAATGCTGTGCTTGTATATTAAACAAGCTGCAATGGCATCATTGCAGTTTGTTGAATTCGGTATTCAATATTCATGGAACAGTTTTTCTTTACAGTTTTCATCTGTTTAATACACCAAGCCGTTGAAAATGCAACCCGTTGACGCTATCTTATTATATATAAAACAGAAAGATTGCACGTGGGCCAAAAACTAGAGAACCTGATGTCTCATAACTTTCAAACTTTGAATATCGTAAAGTGTCTTCCCCTGACAACTACTTTGACACTTTTCATTCACCTACTTGTTCCCGGTTCAACTCCAGACGAGTGAAAGAAATAAATACGCGTGCAGCTTACTTTTATCGCTCGATAGTTGATTTCGTTTACAGAATTAAATTATATATAATAGACATTCGAAATCGAGACAAGCACCAAAAGAACAAAAGTTAAATGAAGATTTTTAATTTAGTCGTGGAATATTACTTTCGATCCGAAGTTGCAAGCATTTTGATAAAATACGCAAAATTTTGTGGAATCCGGCTTAGTAATTTTCCAATAAGAATACACAGAGAATTGCCATGTTATGCGTGTTTTGTCTTTTAAGATAAGGGATCCTCGTTTTCACTGCTCTACTACAACAGGAGAGTATCAGTTCATCCTATATCATTTAAATTAGTCTTATGAAACCGTCAATATCAAATGTCAATCCATTTGTTTGGAAAGCAAACACCTTTAAGAGAGATTTGCTTAGATGGATCGCTAAAGAGCTATGTGTGGATCTAAAAGATCTCCAATGATGGAGAGGTAATCATGCCAAGAAGCGGAACGATTTTCAACAATTTCCTTAAGAGCTCATCTCGATTTCACATTTTAAATTTCATTTTATATTCCGATATATGTGGAAAAATTCACGATTTTAACTCAGAGTTCTCGTCAGATCCTAAGCATATTACTAATATCACTAAGTTGCCTATGGGAGGAGGAAAGGATAACGCCCTGTAATCTGGATCCTGATCCTAGATCAAATGTATAGAACTAAGGCTGTTTCTGTCCTATCATTTATTCATCGTCATGTCATGGCAGTTTATTTGAATTGGGCACGAAGATGCATAACAAGAGTTTCCATTCCGCGTGGGATTGTCTCTTTATGAATATAACGTCGGATGATTCGGATGTCAGAAGCAGTCAGATGAATGGAGACAGTGGCACGCAGTCATAACTGAAATCTGTGCGTGATGAATATCGTTTATACTCATTCGCACAACGTATGCTACTTTGCTGTCTCCTGAATTTGGACGACAGCTTCAGAGGTTTGAATTTTATTCCTTGATATCCGCCAGTTGGCAATCATTCCCTTACTGAAGGTTGTGCATTCATGTAGCAATTTAACCGATATCGTAATATTTGCCTGTTTCTTTGTTCAAATCCACACAAACAGACCAACGTGATGGAAATCCTATACAGTTACTCTGCAAATCAAAATTCATTACAGACACCCCGATACAACGAGTAAGAAAACTGAAATACTGTTGAATCAAAGTTACGTCCGCGGTATTGGAGTTCATTTTGTTGATAATTTTAGTTGACTCCCAATTGATAAATGGAAAACGGGTACATTTTCCTTTTCTTTATTGACCTTCGTCATCTTAACTTGAAACTTTAAATCGCCTCTTTGGCGTAATAAAAGGCAGTGTTACTCGTAAATTTAAGTGATTTATGAAGAATAAGATTTTACGAGTTTTACATCAAAATCTGTTGAACGACTAGTACGTTAAGGTTCGAAGCCGTTGCAATACAGTGTGACTGTAACAACGATGCTAATAACTTCTGGTGAATGTGTTTTGTTATTAAAAGAATTGCGAATAATAGTTAATGAAAGCTAAAAACCAGTTGGGACTTTTGGTCAATCAAGAACAGCGATTTTCAGTGGAGTATATCAATTTTTGATTCCCAATATTTTTAATAACGCAAACACTCGCGTCGGGTCAAATCCTATGTTTAGGTAAGCTGCACTCACCCTCAACAAATTTTGACTCGGCTGAATGATAGATCGGAGTAGATAGAAATATTATGTCAATTTCTTGTTTACGTACTAAATCTCGAAATACAAAATTTTCACAAACAAAATTTCATTGGAGTCGTATAGACACGACGCTACTACTTATGGGTTAACGAGGCTGACCGGATGTGCCCGTGATTGTCCCAGTTTTCCTCGGAGATTTGCATAAATGCATTGTCGATTAAAGACGGNTAGAAAGATACGTGTTTTTAAGATTTGCGAGTGTAGAAAGAATTTCATTCCCGGAATTACCCTGTAAGTGGATTTTAAGCCGTGATACACCAACCATCGTTAATTTTGGAAAACTGGAAAGGGTGCAGATTATAATTTCCATACATGTATTATCTGAATTTCTTTATTTGATCCCTATTTATAATCTGATTACTGTGCTTAACACAATGTTATGAGAGTGTGGGCTGGAGACATCCTCTTTATTTCATACCGTATTCTTTATCCTTATGTACATTACTTGCTCTGTCCTTTTTCTGATGAAAATAAGTGTCTCACATTTGCATTTAATACTAGTTCGCACTTTTAAAACTCGGAAAAATATATTACGAAGTTTGAAAGAAGGAAATATACGACAAGATGCTTTTAAAAGTCAGGAATTAAAGGTGTATGCAAGTATAGGGAAACAAGGAGGTATTTGTTAACAAAAGAGGGAATTGGTGTGTATTCTCTTAAATGGATTAGCGTGATGAACATGATTGCATGAATATATTTGATGTATAAGAACTAAAAGCTCAAAGTAATCTTCATTAAACTATTCCTAGTGCAAGGTTTTTGTTAACCTTGCTTGGATTATATTGTCCGAGATTGCGCAAGTCTTTCGAATCTTGGGTGTATAATTTATCTTTCTTGGTGTGCTTTAAAGAATGTTATGGCCATTTCAGAGTTATTTTCACAAATTATGGAGGTTTTCCCCATTTATTCTTCAAAAGAAAAAGTCACATTCAGCTCTCGCTTGCGTGATTCATATTTAGTTATAATTTCCTTTATCTAGCAAAGATGTGGGAGAAACGTTGACTACGTATTAACGCTATATTTTGGAAGAGGTGGACCAGTTCCTATGTTTAGCCTGCCATGGAAATTTTCCCAATTGGAATTATACAATTTATTTTCCCTTTTTTTCATTGAATGCTATTTAAATTTTCCGTTCATTAGTACAGATGCATTTCATAGGTGCATAAAAGGCTACGCTTTCCCTTGATATGGAATACATTTTGGTGCAATACTTTGGGTGGAATACTTTCGGTATATAAAATAAGTTTGGGTGGAATACTTTTGTGTTTCTTCACGGTGATATTCATTGGATAAAATGCTCGCTGGTTATGTATACTGAGGAAAGCAATCGAAAATGTTTTTTCAAAAGGAGAAGAAAAGTTAATCACGAAACACTTTTGCCTCGATGGCTCATATTCCACTACGAGATTGAAATCCCTAAGTTAATTAACCACCTTCATTTTCCCTTCCTCTCAAGGAAACTTTTCTCCTCTACTTTCTCTGGAAGGTGCTCTTGACTCTCTCACGTATTTTTTTATTATTTGCCAAAAATCGAGTTTCATTTTTGTAAATTGCTTTCTTATATTTCTCTCGACTTTTTGAGCATCATACAATCAAAAAATTTTGAAATATTTTTTTTAGTCTTCTGAAGTTCATCTATTTTCCTCGTTGAAATTTCTTTTTTCTTAATTTTAAATTTACTTGCAAGTCAAGCATCCATCTTCATCATCCCAATTGTGAAATTAAATGTAAATGCGGAATAAAAAAAACTTAGTTTCTTCGAATTTGTACCCTGCCAACGAACGTTTCTGCTAGGGTAGATGTTTTCGTTGTATTACGGATTCGTCTGAAGAACAAGCTTTCGGCTAAGAATAGGAGGGAATGTTCGTTCACATAGTTAAGCTAAAACAATTTACAAACAACCAAAGCAAAATGCTTGCTGTCCTATTTTGATTTTTAGTAAAGGAAATGGTAGTATTCAGCCACTGTTTACGTTTATTCCTGAATTTAGCAAAATATGGGATGTAAAATTCCGGAATATAAAGTTTCTTAACGTGAAACCAGCCGAATTGTTACTGGGTGCGATCTTTATGCGCATTTAGTAAAATAATCTTATGAACCTTCGATGCAATAAATAAGATTTTTTACTAGGTATCGAAATTACGTAAGAATTATAATGTTCACATTACATCACCTAATTAACCATATGTTCTAAAGGCAATAAGGGGTGGGGCCTTCAATTGTGCACGCAGCGTTTACTCTTCAGCTCACGAGTTGTTTTCGTTTGGGGACCTTCGGGAGGGATCTGGAATATGTGACACTTCATAACATGAGAAGACGGCATTAGTAACACGATGTGATGTAGAAAATACGGAACACTTTGTTGCAGAATCTCTATCACTTCGACTGGTAGAATGTTCATTAGATTTGATGGAATTGTATAGATTGATAATTTTGTTTCAACCATTTCTATAAGGTACGAGTATGATTCAAGGATTTTTGTTTGCAGAAGGATATTATATCACATTACATTACAATATATTACATGCAATTACATGTAGTATAACAAGTACTAAAGAAACCTTGAACTAAAGTGGTTGTTCAGTTAAAAAGGTGAAAATTAAAGCTCGCAAAATCCCCAAAGGACCACGTGACAGCTTTATGACACGGAGTAGAGGATATGAAGCTCCACGTGACACTTTGTGACAGAGGAGAAGGTTCACTAATTCGATAATGCTGTTACCCATTTGGAATCACGGAATATTTGATAAACTATACCGATTTTTGTAAAACTTTGAAGCAAGCATTAAATATTTACCTTTCTATGGTTACATTTTTTGTTGCTGCAGCAGCTCCAACTACTCCAGTGTTATTTACATAAGCCGCAGTATCAGCAACAATGACGGTCGCTTCAGAATTTGCCGAAAAGAGGAAGAGATATCCGTCAGCTTTCGAGTTGAGCGATTAATTACTGAAAAGTTCGACTTCAAATTATAAAAACACCGCAATAATAAGATAGACCACACTTCAAGTGTGCTTTGTAAATCCGTGAATTTACATTTGCATTTTTAATGAATGAGAGAAAAAAAACAGTTTAAAAATGGAAGATTGCCTTACGATTATCTTACGAAAACTTGAGGAAATCAAAACACCCAAAACCACAAAAACCAGTCGATTCATTCCCTATTCGTATTTCGCTCCTACAGAGAGCCTCATCAATGGTAGAGAATAAATCATCTTCATGTTCAACTCTATTATCTCTTTTTTGCGATGATTATGGATGAAAAGAGGAAATAGGAATAAAGTCACTCGATAATGTGGGTTTCCTATAGATATCAAACTCCACTTTATTAACATTTATAGTAACCAATAAATCTAAAAAGGATAATGAATTCTGTTGCTCAATTTCAAAGATGTATTCGATCGAAGAAAATAAACTATTTAATTTTCCCATTATTCATTCACTCTATACCCCAGATGGGGCTGGCTCTCTCATGGAGCGAAATAATAATAATAATAATGGTATT
>KZ308558.1:7811-23755 GCA_000376725.2 Ladona fulva | reverse complement strand
ACGTAAATGTAGATACAAGCAGACTTCATAAAAATCTAATCATTTTGAACGGGATGAGAAGGGGGTATCATGTCATTTTCGTCATTTGTCGTTTTAATTTTTGTGAATTATTTCATTGACTCAGCATTTATATAAGTTATTGAAATATTTAATTATTGAATTACTATATTCTTACCGTATATCGTGTAACACTTAATCAGAATCTGAGAGCTCTCGGATTCCCTCAAAAGTAGGTCGATTCGTCTTCGATGGACCTGGCCGTGATGATCCTTCCTCGCTTCCAGACTGGCTACTTTGGTTTCCCGATGAACTGCTATTACTCGTTAGTCTGATAATGAGAGGTTCTACGTCATCTTGCAGCTCGTCAGCCTTCCACATTTCCTCCTCAACCTTTTGTGTATGTCTATCGTAGCTGGCCCAGTTTTCCTCGGAGATTTGCATAAATGCATTGTCGATTAAAGACGGCATCTCTTTGGTTAAAAAAGAGACATTATTGGAGGCAATATGTCTTTTTAACTGGCTCCATACCATCTCAATAGCATTAAGTTCACAATGATATGGAGGAGATCGGCACACAACGATATTCCTTTCCTTGGCCAATTCATCTACCTCGTAGGAAGTATATTTCTCTCGAACTGAGTTGATAATTCTCAGAATGTCCGGACTCTTCGGTATAATTCGGATCTTTCAAACCTTCGGTCACGTTGCCAATTTCGAAAATCAATTTTCCGTTGTTTTAAATCCTCTCCTACTTGCGCTCAGATGTCTAACTTTAAAAAAAGTTACACTATTATGGGTAATAGGAACATCGAAATGACGCGTTGTGTAACCATTTTAAGTATAAATTCATAGATTTATCGAATCAAAGTTTTTGTTCATCTTGGTGTAATGCTTTTTGATAAACAAAATTTCAAAATGAGCGCTACCTTAAACAGCGCGAAAATAATGGGCCTTTATTTTACCACACCTGTGGTAAAAGACCAACTAGGTAAAAACGAATATTTTTAAACGTATGGTTGAATGCTGGATGAAACATGCTAAAATTTGGTTTAACTTGCTTTTCTGTAGGATTTCTATTTCAGTAATCGTTAAACTCCAAACTCGAGTATCCATAATGAATAATAAGACAGTGGGCACTGTCACACAGTTACGGAATGCAAGAGATGATCGCATAAATTATACCGTGGAGTCAAATAAAGGAAAATCTATTACGCGAACCAGTGAAGATATTTTCATCACTTAAAACGTAACTCATTCATTTACGCAGCCTCCGCATTGTAATTGCAAACAAGTGTTTGAATCCTTTGAGAAAACTCTGAGAAAGATTCAACCAGACAAAAAAATGAGATTCCTTCGAAGAACTTTCTGTTATCTCGTCTTGTCTCGGGCAAGATATTCTAATCGGATAAAAAGGAACGAGTTTAAGCTGTCGGTGGAAAATTCAATGTGATTTCTCAAGTTAAAATCTGAATATCGATGAATTCTCCTAAATGGATAGTTGCAGAACGCAATAACAAGGGGCTTGATCGATTGAATGGATCCCATAGCTGGTGAGGAACCCTCATGAATAGTATTCAAACTTTCAGATGAATTTTGTGAAAACTTGGCGCATGCAATACTGGAGGGTGCTTCGTTTGGAAATTCAAATTAATTTGAATGCAATCATGAAGTTAATCTCTTCTAGTTAAACTTTTACAGAGTATATCTAAATGTAGATCGAATCAAGAAATTATTATGCGTACTAATGAACTGTCCCGTTAATAATTACGGAAAGTAATTTAAATTGATCATGAAGGCTTTATTAATAAAATTCATATTTTATCATGAAAATGGAATAAGAGCAACTTATGTTCGTTTCCACAGGATTTATTACATACAACCTAGGTTTTGACGCGTCATCATAATGTGATTAATATTAATCATATATTAATTAAAATGTGAAATTAATTAATGATAAATAATGTGAAAAATGTACCTTTCATTGTAGTACTTTTGTTTATTTTATGCAAGTTACGATCCACGATTAGGTTATCTCATGTCTGTGCCTTTTTTATCAATTTTGTATTGTATATTTTTAACTTCTATGTTTAGTTAGCTCCAATTGATTTTTCAGTGCTCAATGTCTTCAGCTGTGGAAACTTTGCCGCGCCAATGTATGTTTTTTTACTTTTATTGTTAATGTTTTCTTTTTAGGTTACAGAAAATAGTTTTCTTTGAATTTTTATATTAAAATTTTACATCGTTTCTTCATACACNGGGGTGAGTTTATTAAACTAAACGGTAAACGTTCGCTTTAAATTTTGCGGATTTTTACAAGTTTTGTAATTTTTTATTTATTGAATCTAAGTAACATTGATGATGTGTTGAATGGTATGGGAGACTCAATAGTCTTTAGTTCGCCCAATATAAAGATGTATTTATCTACGTATTTACTTTTTTATAATGCTTAGTATTACCTCATTCCCTTTCCATAGTTTTTGGAGGGTAGTGGGTAAGAATCCAATCACTGTTTGGGCTGATGAATGCACAGGTTTAGACAGAAGGTGACTTGGGTGCAATTCGTTTCTAAACTCAGTAAATTTCTGAATTCCCTCACTTCACACGAGTTTATTTTCATTAAAAAGACGCCGATCTAATTATTGCTTTTTATCTTTGCTTCTCCTTTCTTTCTCTCATCTTAGATTTTCTCTTTGCGAAGTCATAGTCATTTTGATGTACATACTTTTTAACTTCTATTTTACGTTTCATCGCAGGTATTTCGCATCCACGTCTTCGCTGTGAGAGAAATTAGGGAAGGGAACATTTGCTGTTGAGGTAAGTTTAATTCTAATACTATTTTNAGTTTTCTTTGAATTTTTATATTAAAATTTAGCTATGACTAGCTGTAGGTTTCGCAGCTTTTTCACACCCCCTTCCTGCAGATGTTTTCCTTAAGTAGACATTTTTTCCTAAGTGCATATGGGACTTTGATTTTTTAGGGAGTACCTTTAAAATGGAATTTCTCCACTTCGCGGAGAAATGGGCGGGCTATGAACAAATATGAAAAATGAGAAATTCTTAAAACTGTTACAATCTGTCGTATGTATGAAATCCTGCGGTAGCGTGTATAAGTTGTCTTATTCCTCTTTATCGTGAAGAGCTACCACAAATTTGAGGCCGAAACAGTGAGTTTTGTTATACTATATAATTTTATGAGCATGAATCGTCTTAGAATTTCAAGCAAAATTTAAGCGGAATGCCTAAATACTTTCAAATTGTATTCAATATTTTGGATCATAGAGCTCCCAGATGGCCGAAGGTGTAGGGCGTTCGCCTACTTTAACAATACCACTAGTAGTGGTATTGCTAAAAGGGTTTCGAAAGCTTAGGACATTTCGCACATTTGGGTTTCCACTGGAAATCGAACCCGGGATCGCTTTCACCGAAGGTGAACGAAACACTTTTAACGATTCTACTAGTAGAAACGAGGGAATGGATTCGTTTTCGTCAAAACGCAACTTAAGAGCGGCCTGGAGGTTTCACATGTAGCCTTTCTTACGAAACGAATAGTGCATGTGGTGTTTTGATGGAAATTGGTTCCCCACTCCTGCCTTGCGGCTTTAATTATACAGTTGCCGATAGGCGACTTGCAGGGTGTGAGTCTAGATGTAGATATACAGTTGCCGGTTAACCGCTGAAGCAATTTGAAGCGAAAAGCTAATCTGCAAATTAATGTGATTCAAAGAGAGTCAAACACGTCATCTATTTCTGTGAAATTTTGATTAACCAACAATCTTGCAAACGAATTTTTCGGCCTTTGCGGAACGTACGTTTTAAAGGATGGTTTCGCACTAACGCGTGCACAGAAATAATAGGTCAGAATGGTTATTGCCTCTTTTTGCATAATACTTAAAAGGGCATTTTATTTATTTTTACAGAGTCTATCATTGGTTTTGGTAACTTAAGGGTAGTAGAATTTCGGCTTAAAAATATGATTCCGGATCAAATTATATTCGCTATTTGTTCCAGGTATTATGAGATTTATTTAGTTAACGAGTTCAAGGTTTATTTGTATGTTATAAATAAATCAGAATGTTGGTATGTGTTTATGTTGGCCTAAAACTCGAGAATTAGAGGTTGCACAGCATTCAAGATTTTTTAATGTCTTCCCTGTGCAGGGAATAAGCATTTTTAGTTGCACCATTGTCCCATACGAGTAAATGTTCCGCAAAGAAATTCGGGTTAAGTTTACTTTAATCACTCGCAGGTGTTTCTTCTTATGCTAACTTAATCTAGAAATTATAGCAGTACGAAATCGAGATTAGCACCAAAAGAAGAAAATTAGAATTAAAATTCCAATTTTTGTCGTAGAATACTGCTTTTGATTCGATCTCGCGAGAATTTTCACAAAATACACGAACATTTTGTGAAATTTAGAGAATGTAAGCAACCCGTCTCCCAGACGACCAGTCCTATTCTTAAAATCAAGCTCATGCATTTCCTTATAACATCACATCTGGGATTTAGGCCCATTTACAATTAAGGGTAATAATGAATGACTATATGAAGATGAAGCGAATTTAACACTGCATTTACAACGACAAATCACGGGGTCAAATTTATGATCGAATGGGAGTGTTTCTTTATCAATCGTTTGATGATGATGATGAACGTTTGATCTCACAAATGACGAAGGGAGAAAATGTGCTTATCGTTGAGTAAACAGTTATAAAATTCCTGTTATTATGTTACATAGTTACATGAACCACAATGTTTTTTGGAAGTCCAGTATGTCGTAATTAATGTTGTATTTAATAATTTTTATTTCCCAACCCGTTGGCGAAACTAGTCGATTGATAACCTTCTTTGAAAATTACTTAGCCTCCTTTCCTTTAATATGTGTGTTGAATACCACAAATTTACGCTTGAACATTTTTGTTTT
This sequence comes from Ladona fulva, assembly GCA_000376725.2. NCBI lineage: Eukaryota > Metazoa > Arthropoda > Insecta > Odonata > Libellulidae > Ladona > Ladona fulva. Next base: position 18,834 of record KZ308558.1, on the reverse strand, counting down.
ATTTTATAGTAAAGAGTATTTAGTCGTGGAATTTCTTTTCTGTAGATGTGAACAAATACACGCAAGAATCTTGGACAGGCAAGTTTTTAGTAGCATACCTACCTGCGCATAATTATTGCATAATGAAGTAAGGGATTCATATTAATGAACGTACGTACAGGGAAAAATTGAGTGTGCTTTTTCCATCAACATTATAAAGATACAAATGCATAGACTATATACCTTATACCTGAAGTAAAAGAATAAGACTTGGTGATTTCCACAAAATATATTTAAAAACACTACCGGTTTCGGCGAACAGCCATCATCAGGATAGACCTGATGACGGTTTTTCGCCGAAACCAGTAGTGTTTTTAAATATATTTTGTAGAAATCACCAAGTCTTATTCTTTTACTTCAAAATGTCTTTCCACGAAGTACGGTCGGATAGAGTCGATTTTACCTTATACCTAATTAAGAAATTATTCCTTTATTTCTTCTTTCATTCGTACTTAAGTGCTCGAAATTTTCTTTGTGTTGATTGATGTATCATTATAAATTATAGTACTACTGCCTNAAAATGTTCAATAGATTATTACTCAAGAAACATTAAGGAAATTAAACACAGTAAGACAAAGAGAAAGATGGATTATAGAGAGATGGAGGAAAATAATAGTTTGACGAAACGAAAGATAATTTCAACATATTAGGAAATGGAATCGTAATCTTTATTGGGCTCCCGGATAGCCTAGTGGGCAACGCGTTCGACTTCGGTGAAAGCGGTCTCGGGTTCGATTTCCGGTGGGGGCCCACGTGCGAAATGACCAAAGCAGTCGAAGCACTTTTAACGATATTAATACGTAATCATTATTAAGTAATTCTTCGAAAGGGAGAAGGGAGCTTGTCCTCAGCTACCGTTGTACTCGTTAAAACAGTTTGTCTGGCGTTCCCTTTGCGTTCATTTTCAATCTATAGCCATTCCTGTCATTTCTTTTGCGTTAATTTTCCTTTTACTCCCTTTCTATTTTTCCGCCCGCCTCTCCACCCACCAAAGACGAGTCTAATCCGTTCCAGTCTTGTCCACTGTTTACTTTTTCAATTTTTTGTATCGGAAATGTACTCTTTGTAGTCTACGACGGCTTAGCAACGGATCCGTGCTCTTTACTACGACAAAACATCTCCGGTAAATCACGCTTTTTTAAAAGCAGACTTCTCCTTTTCTTTGGTCGCCTGTGGTTTGTTTGGATGTCACGTTGAGAAAAACGGAGGTTATAAAGCAGATACTAGTGATTAGAGAGTGCTTCTAGAAAGTTCTCGGGGATGCGTCTAAGCGCTACAGTTGCTTGCTCCCCGAAGCAGTGTTTCGTTGTCCTTTACGCCGCGTTTAATCGATGCGGTAAATGGTCTTAACATAAAGAAATAGAGGTCATTTTGGGAGTGGTGTATCTCCTCAGCGTAGTATCAAGAAGTTTCCACCTCTTGGCTGCTCTTACATATTTTTTATATTTTCTTACCTGGGATAGAATAAGTAGCGTGCGTTGTCTCATCTTTTTCCGTTGATTTAGAATGTGTATCAGAAATTGTTATCAATAAACTTATTTCTTCACCAATAAAAAAACAATGTTGTCTGACAAAGTGTAATGATGGATTGGATTAGGATTCAAGAAGCCTTCTAATGACTTCTTCTTATGACAAATAGACAGAATATCATATCGTAGAATATCATAAAATATCACAGAATAGAATATCTTAACTCCAAAATTGTGTTAGTTAATTACCTATTACGAAAGAATGATGAACCAAATCATATTGAGGACTCAATACAAGACATCCCTAGGCCTCTGTGTTCAAAATGTTGACGATTTTATTTAATTATGAAATTGCTGTTTTAATTTTATTGTCCAAGGTCTATTTGTGCTAATAATCAATTTTNGATAGTCTTCGCCTGTACTTTTTCAAAAACATCTATAAGATATAGTTTCTTGTAAATTCTATAATGAGACTGCATTTTTTAATCTTCTGTCAAACAAATGACGTAATATATTTTTCATTTATATTCCTCCTTGGAAACCATAGTACAGTTCTGTAATCTAATCACCCAAAAAGTTTGCTATCCCCCAAATATGAAAAGTAAGCTAGAGATAATGGTGTTGCTGAGCAAAGGTTAGGGTCCTTATGCCTCAAATATTTACATTAGAATGAATAAAAATCCCATAAATATAGACGTTTACGGTACACTAAAGATTCACTGCCAACGAAACAAGAGTTTACAATTTACGGAATCATTTACGGAATCTTAGCATTTCCCCTTTCACCAAATATTTCTCAGCCCAGGTATTTCTGCACCATTTAAACTATGGAAAATTTCTGGCGTTTAATGCGCTAGAATTTCCGTTTGAAGCCGTAAGTTACACGGACACCATTCATTTTCCCGTTTTCTCCATCCACATGGCATGTTCACAGGAGCAAATGGGAATTCATTTCGAAAGCTTCAAAATTTTATTTACCGAGAATCTTGTCCGCAAACACCGAGTGTTTCAAGTTACATACTATAAAATAAATCGAAAACAGGAAATATTTGATGGAATACGGAGAGCCTTAATATTTTAAACTTTAACGCTCGTATACTCTTAACAAGTTACTAATACTGGTCGATGTTTAAAGACTTGTCTCGTAGTAATTACCTATAAGATAGGCAATAAAATTTTTAATTTGCCTCACCTTAGTCCGGTTCCCAAAACAGGGCAATAAAACGAAAAAACCGATTAACGATTATTTTTTAATCAATTCCGCCGTTAAATGTCAGCGTGCCGAGAGCGAAGCGAAGGTAACCGCAACGGCTGTCCTAAAGGGAGAGAGCGTGATGTTTTTTTAATGAGACTCCAGGATGTGCTCTACGCAGCAATTTTCGGCCTTAATCCTTTTTATTTTGCATTCCAAGCTGTCTCACATTTTACGTTTTTCCGAGCGGTGGCAGAGCTGTGGGGGTTTATGTTGATGACACGGTTCACGCTTCGATTAGTGCAATAAACTCTGATACAAATGCTGCGGATCTTTGCAATTCTTTCCCAATTCGTTTACGGTTCGCTTATTCGGTTGTCATTGGTCTAAGCTCATTCAGTAGGTTTTATCTACTGTGCTGCCCTAAGTTTTCCTACTACAATGAAATATCGAATGGAGTACTTATTTATTTATTTATTTCACACATATGTTACAGTTAGATTACTAGTCCAGTGGTAACAAATCCCCATTCCTCTCAATACAGAAATACACTCAGACAAAATACAAATACCATAAGTTTACATATGTTATTTCCCATCCAAATTATCCAAACATAAAACAAATTTTAGTCTAAATAGAAAAAATAATTATGTTAGTGCTAATGTTTTACACCTGTTTCTGAATTCCTTTACAGTTTTTGGTAAGGATTTAAGTGCTTCTTCAGGCAACATATTCCATTCCTTTATTCCTCGATTGATGAAGGAGTATTTATCAATGTCTGTTATCATTAGTCATTTGGTGTAGGATTGTGGGAAGTGTATCTTACATTTCGTTTCGGTCTTGTTCGTGGCAGTGACAACGTGAAAGCTACCGAGATGTGATGGATGTTGAAGGTTTTCGTTCAACTTGGCCACTTATGATTGAAAGACATAATAGTGTTATTCATAGAATCGTAATAATGTAACATGATTATGTGAATTTGATCATTTGATTGGAACTTAGATTTCACGTTGCTGACAGTTTAATTGGACCTTTTTGGTGCATCTTTTACATTTGTCCATATTTTTCATTTTGGACTTTGGTGGTCGTGGTTGTAGGCTAGCTCTTTCGAAGAAATTTACCAGATCTCTTACGCTGTAGTTTAGGAAGACATTTTAGATTTATATTAAAATTTTACATCGTTTCTTCATACACACTTAAAAAATTCTGTAGATATTTTACAAGGTTCTACGTTGCATCTTGTCGTTCCAAATATCACTATTGCATTCGAAGTAATCTTTGTAAAATACTTTGAAAAGTGATATTTATCTGGCCGTTGTACTGCATGCACGCAAAATATTAATAAGACTCCAAAAAACACGTAATTTTTACCTGACTAAAAGCCGAACCTGAACCGAAAAATACCGGATACGAAAATTACAAAACCTGAAATGAAACCGGATACCGATTTCCTACTCCGTTTATTGGAATCGCATTCTCATCAAGTGTGACGTTAATTTCGTTTAGTAAACATGCTTATGGCTCACTAATAAAATTTTTATTCTAATAACTGAACTTAATCTATGAATATTATTATAAATATAGTTTTTAACTTAATTAAAAGAAATTCTATTAAAGGTTCACGTAAAATGTGAACATCGCTCAGGGATTATGTTATAGGAGAGGAAACACCGCTTCGGCTGGTTCAACGGTTGCTGTCGTAGCGAAACCGTTAGCGAACCCAAATTCGAGCTTTCATAGAACCGGAGTGCAAACCGGAACGAAAATAATAAGCTTTGACGCAAGAGGAAGTATACCATTCAATTCCGGCTCAGTGAGCAAAGCAATGGCAGACAATTCTACTTGCCTCTTAAGCCGTATTCCCTCTCCATGGCTCTGGGAAACAAATGGTGGAGATTTTGAGGCTGAAAGCACCCTAAACCGGTATAAATACTTTAAAGACAGGTTTAAGAATCTAATAATTCGGCCTCCACTTCGTGATAGGTCTCCATTATAAACAATAACAAAAACGAACACTTATACCTTTACTGCTATATTTTATTCCAAGAACATGGTTGACCTGATAATGACCTCAAGGTTCGAAACCATAGTCGTGGATTCAAATATTGTGATCAAGATGCGTGTTCTTTTTTCGTTATTCGTTATAATTAAACACGGGTAATTAACATTTTTATATTTATTCCTATTACAATTACTCCCGGTGATTCGTTATTTATTTATTTGAATTCACGCAGCAATTTGGCATTCTGGCCAGTTGGCAGCGCTGGTGGAGAGTATAACATATTAAAGATAGGATTGCCTGGCATTCGCCCTAGGGCGGGAGGGAAAACCCTCCAAAAACCTTCCGTAGGAAATACATTACACTTAACATAAAATACATACATTACAATAAGGGATACATAATTATTAGTAAGATAAAAACATCATAGCATTATAAAGATAATTTTTAAAAAGTGAAAAAAGGGATTATTGGAAAAAAAAGTTATCATGCCCAGTCAAGTATATCTTGTCACATTCGCGGTAAATTCAAACTACTTCCTTGTTATTTAAAATAGTTCAATACTTCCAGCTTCTCTTTCTAGTTTAGCCTGTCTTTACTGTTAAGGATTATAATAGATGTTGAAAATACTTGTATAATAAAAGGATTTCGACATATAATGAGCAGGAATGACAGGGAGAATGATTTAAACACGAAAGATCAACTTAATTAGTTTGCTAGAGACCTCGAATTTCTGGATCGTCAAAATAAAAACAAGTCAAGACTAATTACTTGCCACTTCTCCAAACGTCTTAACATAATCATTCCGTTGAATTAGAGAGTGGATGATGGCTTTTCCGATGAAGAGAAGGAACTGTTTTCAGCTGTTCCGTAAGTAAACTTAAGGGAAGCCGAATGAGGCAGCGTTAAGGAGACATTCAGAGGAGAAACCTTTGTTTTCGTTCTCTCGAAGTATTTTCGTTCATAAGAGAATGGCGAGGAATTCAAAGAGGTAAATACTGGCTCTTTTCTTCGCAGTGTTTAGTTCACATTCTCAAAACAGGAAAAAATGGCCATCGTTAGGAGTCTAAACTAATTTCCAATTTTAAACTTTGGGTAAAACTCAATAGTAAGCGCTTGGCGTATTCCTTCAATCAATAATCCTACCTGCACAAAAATTTTTGTAAATTTCACTTACTTGATTGCATAATTAAATTAAATTCTCCGCCCTTTTCGATGTTTTAAAATAATTGATATTCTGCTAAATATTAATGGAACGGAAAAATTTCGCAATCGCTTCCGCCAAACATGAATTTTAATCTGAAATCATCGCTCAGACAGTAGAGGTATGGTTTTCTAGTATCGAGACTAGTTTTTAACCGATGTAACAACAAAACAGGAGGCTTAAACAAAGACAAGCAGCGACTTTTCTTGTAATTTAGTTTCAATAACCTCACAAGCTAAAACTCCACGACTATTGTTCCCGTATACTTTAACAAACGAATTCATTCCAAATAGTTGCTCATGGAGCAGAAGGTCGTTAAATGAGGTGAGTTTTAAACTAAAAATAAAAGCGCATGAACGGCCTACGTTACGAAAATCAAGGAATTCCTACGATAAATCAGTGAGCGTTATTCAGATGCTTCAGGGTCCATAACGGGTATTGGTAGAATATTTAAACAAAGGATAAATTTACTAAATAAGTTCAGAGAATGCACGTTCACAGATGATATAGCCAACATAATGCGTCCTCCATGTTGCAAAGATCGTTCTGATACTGCGAGGAAGATAAGGAAAATAGATGCTAGAACGAATCAAGAATTCATTTGTTTACGCGAAAGTAAACGATGCAAACTTTGCCATTCTGATACTGCCAGAAAAACCCGAGAAATAGATGCTAGAACAAGTCGTTTCAAAAATTCATTTCTTTCGAGAACGTTACACGAAAGCAATCGATTAGCGAAGTAGAGTCATGGTGCTTGCACTCTCTGCCACACGCCGAAAGGCGGCTTGCAGGGTACTTATGTAGATGTAGAGATGTAGATGCAAAAATATGTTTATTAAAAAAATACAACAAATGCAAATGTATGATTTCTATAAAGAGTATTTCTAAGTTCTATCCATCTGGTGGCGAACGAAAATGTTGGTTTATCTACCATAAATACAGCTTGAGAGAAGAGAAGACGAAAATTTACTTTAAAGAGGAAGGTTGACCCAAGAATATGGAATTTTCGCATTCCTCTTAATAGCTTGAGCCTCCATCCCAATACCTTAATTCAGGGTTCCAATGTGTTAAATACCACTGTAAATACACAACTAAAAAAACACTTTGTAGCTTCCACAATAGATACTAAGCCGACCGATTTCATGAATGTGTTTCAGCTTGAGCGAAGGACTTGCTGAGGTGGGAGAGTGGCAAACTTTGCTAAGGGGAGGGTGGTTTACAGATTATTTAATTTTTAACTCATCTCCGACTAACTTTAAATTCCAATTTTGATGAGATAAATACTATAGACGTATACTGATCCTAGAAACACTTCACAGTCTGATTTTAAGTCCAACTTCTCGTCACATCATATGCAAATTACTAGTACTACAAAGTCTTCTAGGGGGGCGGTCGACTCTTCGTCCCCCCACCCGTTGCATACTCCAACGAGCGTCAGAAATGCTTCAACATATCAATTTTACCACTATGATGACATAGTGCCGGCGTAGGTGGATATTAGTTCGGTCTGGTGAACATCGCTATGAAAACAATCGAGTGATTCCGAGTGCTACTTTCACCACATCAACCAACCGCACGTTAGTATCATATTATGCTGGCTCTCCTTTTTATCAGCGGGAATTGTTTGGAAAATGTGGGTAATTCTAAATGAAACAACACTTCCACTTTCTAATGATGAATTCGTATAGCTGGGTTTTAGTAATATGGGCGCTGGTAAAATGAGGCGTAACTGTACATTGCAGAAAAGTAAGATTCTAAAACGTAGGAGGAACGTATGTCAGACGTACTCACCGTACGCAAAAGGCAATTTTATTACAGCGAAGTTTCTTGGAAGTGAAATTTTTCCCCGACTAGTAGAACATTTTCTGAAAGAGCTCCTGTTGAGAATGTAATGCCATGAATGTTTTTCGCCAACCCCAAGCCCTCGAAGCACGAGACAAGGATATCTCTTATATACTTTCCTTTTTTGCGCAGAAACATTTTTCCCTGTCCGTAATTGGGGTATGATATTTTATTGTAGTCAAACTGCGGTTATAGCAGTAGATGAGATATATCTTCGAGTAAGATCGAAATTAAAAATGTTGCCCTTTGAATTTATTTATCAGAATCCTGTAGGATAATCCAATTAATTAAAAAAATGTCTGAAATATCATTTCAATCGAAATACATAGTAAAGAAACCTTTTTTATCAATTAATTCAATTTAATTTGGTTATTTAATTTTGAGATTTTAATCAGTGCGGGATTTTAATATTTTGAAAAGTGTGTACAAGGAAATTCGAAGTCCTAATTTGCTTCAATGACCGGCTGTCATTTCATTTAACTCAATCTCTGAACACATCGTGTGTATTCGGGGGATTTTACCTTTCCTATTTATCTTCTAATCCGTATATTTTATATTATATGCTATGTACTACATACCAATAAGGCAAAGTGTCCACAGCTTTAAAAGCGTTAAAGTGTTATCGCTGTCTTCTTTTAACTTCATTATAGCTTACAAGTTGAAAGCCTAGGAACACAGGGTTGAATTGCAAAATAGCCATAATTTGATAAATAAAGTAAATAATGTAATAGAAATTCATACTTTTGTTTTTAAAAAAATAAAAATGCAGGTAAATGTGATAAATTATTTATAATATCATGATAACATGATATTATAAATAATAGATCACATGACATGATATTTTGATATGTGTAAAATGTGTAATCCAAACTACATTAAAAGCTAACACGGAAGAACGTCATTCTATAAATTTCCAATTTCTCAGCAATAAACAAATTATGAGGTAAAAACTTGGAAGAGAGAGATTTTTCCTTCAGTTAATGTTGAAAATTCAATTTTTATACCTCACAACGTTTTTCACAAGGAGTCACACAACAAAATTAGAGAGTTCAGCGTAAAGCGGCAACATTTGTATTAAGGCGTTTTAGCAGATACGACAGCGTAACTGAATTGTTTGCAGAATTGGGCTTAGTTACACTAAAATATCGTAGGAAAGTTAACAGAATGATGGGGCTGTAACTGGCGTACACAGGTAAACCGAACTGGAAAGAGATTCAGAACAGGTTAGAAGAGCCACGATTTATAGGTAAAAATGATCATTCCTGCAAGACATATGTCGAGCCATCCAAAAAGGACTTTAGTAAATATTCTTCCGTAAACAGTACTGTTAAAGAATGGAATGAATTATCTGAAGATATTCTTAACCCCTTCCCAAGGAAAAACAAAAAATTTCGACTAAGAATGGAAAGACACACCTAAAATAAGTTTTATTAATGTTAACAATATATTTATAACTTGTCGATGTTAACGATAATTTGTTTGATGAATGTATGACATGTTTCTTATCTTTTGGTTCTTCTTATCCTTCGGCTTCTGTATTGAATTTATTTACTGTAACTTCTGTTTAGTAATTTGTGTACTGTTGTTGGACATGTTGGGTGCTGTGGACTTTTGTATATGCTTATGCTATGTTTTCTTTTCTTTTTTTCCCCTCCTTCTTTTTTATGTATATGCGACGTGTCCACCGGAGAATTTTTCATTTCTAACGTGTATATTTATAATAATAATATCAAATATTACTTTGTATACAAAACGGCGAAACAGGAGAAGCCTTTACTAAGCAGTTTCCCTTCTTCAGGCTATCCAGGATTATATATATTTAAATATATTCCAAATAACGTCCAGAAGGAGAAATAATAAAAAATATAGCTTTGAAAATCATATTAGTCTTGAAAATTCTCGAAAAAAAATAACTTGAAAATCTCTTTCAATGTTCCTAAGAATTTTTTTTTGATGATAGGTATGTGTTTTCAAGGATGCATACGGCCGCATATTTTTCAGTTAATGGAGAATATAAGGGATTTTTTAAATAATAACAGTAATTATTTTATTCTTTCACATTGTTAACATTATCACTGCGTAACTAAGTTTCCTTTCCACATCTTAATCAAACCTATCAACACCGCACGAACGAATGGTATTTTATGGATTAGATATGAAAAAAATCACCGTATTTAATTTTGAAATTCGGATGTAATTTTGGATCAAAGTTAAACTTGGATATCGATAACTTTGCTGATTTAATAGGCAGTTTTATCCATCCTTTACACAGGATAAATTCCTCTTCCCCATTTTCCAAGAACTCGTCCAATTAGAAAAGCGTTGAGTAATTTCCCCGGCGGATTTGAGGTATCAAGGTGCCTCGCTTCTAAGTTTTTGCTGATTTACAGCAGCTATTTTCTTTGAACGTAAATTTATGCGCGGTTTACTGCTTAACGTTATCTAGAAATTCGTCGTGAATTTATTCGGGATCAGCAAAGGAATCTTTTGCCTTCCTTACCTTTACCTAGATTGCGTTTCCGTTTTATTAAACTACAAAGACGTAGTATAATTTTCTTTCGTGCTCATCCAAAAGCATTACCAATCACACCCTTGCCGTGGTTACTTTGATGAGTTACAATGACTTTGTTCAAAACGAGGCTGGAATTTTACCTCATTTCTGTGTCAAATTTGGTTAATTTATAGTCATTATGGTTGTGTGTTTCTCTGTGAATCTGATTTTTTTAAATACCACTTTTATTGCGTCTTAGAATGTGTATGTTTTCCTGGAATTTAGTGTGTGTCGTAGAACAGGAAAACTGTGTAAATTTCTTCTTAGAAATTGCTAGCGTAATTCTGCGAGTTATTTTGTTTAGAAAACCATATAATTGCCACTAATGACCTACTTTTTGTTGGGTAAACTGTTGAAATTCCTCTCCCATGGAATCTTCTACGCTGAAACATTTCTACAATTAAAATTTTAATATAATTCTAGTTTCATGTTTACATTTCTAGTAATGTTATAATAATTCTAGTCTCATGTTTACATTTCTATATTTTTCGATTAACCTGATGTAGCAGTTGTCGCCAACTTGCCCTTTAACGACCACTAGTGGGTTTTAAGTTTACTGATGGGTGGCACAGATGAGGCTGACAATGAGTGGAAATTCAAAAATATTTCGAAAGTCCGAAGAAAGAAAAATGTTTCTCGTTATAGTACGTTTCTCGAAAAGTATTATTATAAGAGTAGTGATTTTAAGTAAAAGGATATATATATATATATATGGGCGCTGGTAAAA
>KZ308557.1:693658-703766 GCA_000376725.2 Ladona fulva | reverse complement strand
TAGCACGCTTCCCTTCCTTGCATGACTTCCAAAACTTGAGTGCGTCTTAAATTTAAGAATACATATACGTTATTTCATGTGGTTTTTAAATGATTCAAAATTAAATATAAAAATTAAAATACCTGAAACATTAATCGATGACGCATAATTACTATAACTATATAGAGTACTGCTGAATATGATGTGTTAATATAATATAGTATATTAACACATCATATTGCAATGCAATAGACCAATGCACGTTTACGTATAATATTGACCTATGACAGTACCAAATTACGCTGGCTCGGACTGCATCGCAAGAGTTGAATAACATTAAAAAAACCAGTGGGAAACGGCAAAGGTTTTCATTATATTTAAAGCAAAATCCTGTTGAAATCATAGCACACTTTTTGTTTCTCTCAGCTAAAAATGTACTGTTTACTGCAGGCGAGATTGCGCTATTGTCTTCCAGAGCTTCGTTACCGCGTACAAGATGGCTGTTTTTATTAATTTTAACGAACTTCCGTCTCCGACACGCTTCTCGAGTTAACGTTGCTCTCATTTTGTGAGCCTATTCTAAAAGTTTGTAAAACTGCCTAGGGAACAGGACAGGTGTTCGGTCGGATATATCAAGCCCTTATTCAAAAGTTTCGGAGTCTTTTGTATTGTTCTTTGTACTGGGGCTAATACAGAGGCTTACGTAGTTTGTACGCTCGCGTGAAGTTTTTTGTCGTGTCGTAGTGGAAGAAAGTTCACGCAAGTTCATATTTTCTATTCCAAGAAGTAAATGGATTCTTGTATTAGCGAAAAAACGCCAAGCAAAAGAATATCACTTCCAATAACATATCTATATAACATTAAGAAACATTGATGTAAGGAAAATGATTTGATTCTAGTTTAGATATTAGTGTGTTTGATGATACTCAGATTAATTTTCTTCCCAATAATCTCTCCAAGCAGTTATTAAAATTTCTTTCGAAATGAATACATCGATTGGGATATTTTATTTAAGAAAATGATTCGATGAAAAGGCTCCATCTACATCTACATAAGTACCCTGCAAGCCGCCTTCCGGCGTGTGGCAGGGGGCCCCTGGTACATTGCATTATACGTTCTGATGTGTTACCCTCTCTGAAGTACAATCCAATGAAAATAGACTTTCGTCAATTTCCGTTTGAATCTCTCCACGTTCGAACATCGTGGGTCCAGTTTGGAGTTAAAACTTCGAGATAACTAACGTTAACTCAGTTAACTAATTAACTAGAGAACGAGAATTTAACGCCATTTCTTAAACGATAATTTTGAATGCGTAACTTACAACAAATAAGCGTTAGCTAACAGTTCTAAGCACCACAATATACACTTCTGTAAAAATATCGAGACGCTTTATCATTATTAAAATGTTTGTTGCAAAGTATGAATATCTGATATACAAAATCTATCATAACTGAACAGAATACCAACCATACAACATATAGAATGTGGATTCGCTAACTTTTTTATAATCGACAGGAATCATTATTTGCCTATTGTTCTGACTGACCATAGTGAAGGTCGTCAACTAAATAACTGACTATTGAAAATTAATGTTTTTGCATTGGTTTGGAAATTTAATGCGAATAATGATTTAGTTTTGGAATGAGATTAGAATTTCATGAGAAAAATTATGTCATCGAAAAAACATGACATATTGCTGTTAAAAATAAGAGACCAGTTCCCAACGTATCCTTTTAAATTACAGGAAATTATGTCATAAGGAAAACCAACTTGATAGTTCACTCAGAGTAGGATCAAAGAGATGCTGGAAGGGAAGTTAAGGTTCAAAGCGTAACAAAAATGCCGGAAATAAAATTACAGAAAACAATTAATAGGAATAAATTACTTAGAACTAATTCTCATTCCCTCGAAACATTTGCTATTAAAAGTTTCTCGAATTCCGAAAACTCATCATATTTCATCTAAATATGCCTTGTTCGGACGTAGTTCTCATTTCATCTTCTAATCCACTGAAAATTCTCGTTGACCATAATTCCAGAAAAGGTAACACAACTCCTGAATTTCAAATTACCCAGATCCGGTAGCAACGTATACCTCTTCATACAAAGCAGGACTATGGATGGAAATGAAGAAACAGTTGACGAACTAATTAAAAACTATCGCAAACTGTTAACGAGAGGTCCTTGCGACGTGATTCTGTGTCCTCACATCTGCAGTGCACCACGGCATCCCGTTTTCGATGCAGAATTCAGACAAATATCATGCTAAGGCAAAGATAATCTCAGTACCGGTATATGGAAGATGGAACTCAACGTAAAATTTATGATTTCCGTAGTAATTGTTCTAACTATTGAACATAAAGGAACATTTTACGACAGTTCGAATAAGGATGTATTTAATCAGTTCAAACTTTAAGCTTCTCTTTCGAAATAGGCGACCGCTGATTTTTCTCACGCCGTGCATAAATCCCTTCAATTATATTTGATCAGTAAATATTGGCGTGTCGGCTCCGCATTCTAAGCGTGAAATATAATCATCCCTGTATTTACAATTGCTGCCACTTCCATTCAGAGAAATATTGTTCCGTTGCGAACGATTTTTACGGGAGATGAAGCGAAAGTTTACAAATTCCGGTGAAATTTGTGTAAACACAATGTTTGTCGTAATTGGACTGATAGCCGGCGTTTGTACAGGGGTGGTTTGAGTGGAGTTTTATTCTCCTCGTTAAATTTTCAGCAGTTCAGCAGAATAAAAAAGGAATTTCGACGAAAAATAGAGAAAAGCATACGAATAAAAAACATCAAATCGTTTACGCAGCAGACAAAGAGTAAATAACAAAAGAATATCACTCCGAGTTTTTTTGGAAATGGAATTTTTATAACCCCTTTGCTTGTGGTCCAGTTTCCTGCTTTTTGCACTCAAAAGAATGCTATTGTTGCCGGATTTAATTGCGATTTTATCGAAATCAAAACTGGCATGAAAGAAGTGAAACATTTATTTGATAACTGAGTAGGGAGATTACTGGCCGGAAGATTCAAAGCAGAATAAAATAATCCGGTGAGTAACATCAAGCGTGAAGGGAACGTTTCCCTCGTTCTTTCAAAGAATAGAATGCGAGATGCATTGCAGTGTCAGGTGACTATGTAAAGCAGGAATTGCAAAGAAAAGCGACTTTAACTCTGTCGTTTGAAACTATGATTCATTTTTCCAAGTGCCAACTAAAGTCCTTTCCGTAATAACTTACTAGCAATCATTCAGCCTGTCTGGACGTGTTGTGACACGTGCCACGACGGATAGCACGCTTCCCTTCCTTGCATGACTTCCAAAACTTGAGTGCGTCTTAAATTTAAGAATACATATACGTTATTTCATGTGGTTTTTAAATGATTAAGGCAGCGTAACGAAGCAGAGCGAAGATGAAAGGGAAAAACCTTTAGTAAATATAGTACGTTTAGCAAGGACGGGTGACCCCGTTCCTAGGGCTATTTTCGGATCGGTTATGACGAAACAATAGATCTACTTCATCAATGACGTCACGTTGGCTATCCACTTGAGTTGGAAGATGGCCGAAGTAAAAACCGATTGCATGTCGCTGAATAAGCCTCCTGGGAATAGATCGCGTCTATGGGTCACGAGACAATTGTTTGGGTTCAGTAAAAAACTCGACAATCCATTCATGCACTCGCCAACGAGTCTCTCATATGACACCTTTACAAACGGTCGACGATAAAGCAATTTATTTATTTCGTCTACGTCCTTCTGTTGATGGCGATTAATTAAAAAAAATATTTTTCACAACGGTACGAAATAAAATATTCGTATCGAGGTACAACGCCTATTCTAATGCATTTCTAACACATAATTTGAAAAAGTTTGAAGGGTATCCTTATTTGAAGGAAAAGCAAGGCAAAAGATAGATTCAAATGTAGAAGATATATGATTTACGAATGACATATTCGAGGTATTTATGATTATAGATATATGATTTAAGGTTGACATTAGATGAAGACTTATTATGCTTAAAAACTAACGACAAAAATTTATTGTATTCAAGCATTGTATTTCCATTATTCAAGAGAAAACTGTTATTAACCACACAACGAATTATATATCCCCATAGATTCCAATCACCACTTAATTCACAAATTATCCCCATTTCATTTCATGATGCATAGATTATTAATTATACCTCTAACAGTTTCAGATTTTAACAAGAAATTCACACACATAAGAAACTGTGCCAATACAAATGGATATCGACCAAACATAATCGAGAATATACTTAGAAAACATAAGCACAAGCAAAAGTTGGAAAGCAACACAACTCTCACAACTAAGAATAAAGACAAAAAAACCAAATTCATCATCATTCATTTGCCCCGAAAATCACAAAAAATCTTCAAAATATTTCCCAAATTTAATTTGACCACGTTACACATCAATAAAAACAAAATTTCTAACCTCTTGCAGAATCCCAAAGACAGAATTCCAAAACCACAACAATTGGGCATTTACAAGGTCTCGTGTAAACAGTGCGACAAAGTAAACGTAACATTGAAATCTGATTCAACTAACATATCGCTGACTATAAACACAACAGGTTCGAAAGATCCGGCATAGCAACACATATTTCTAAAAATCGCCATCCCGTCGACGCAAATAATTTAACATTATTAAAACCTATCAGAAATCCGTCTCGACTAGATGCATACGAAAGCATATTCATTCAGAAACATAAAAAAACAATTAATGAACAGCGACTTCGGACCTATCCCCCATTCCACCCTTTTCCAATTACTATCATGCATGGGTGCATGTCATCTACATCTACATAAATGGTGGGTATCTATTTATCCTAACTTTACTATCTTGACATGACGCCACCTGGTGGATGGGGGTGCATGTCACCTGGTGAGTTTCTAAATGTCCTAACTTTACTATCAAAGAGATCATGAGAATCATGCTAATCTTAATTGCAGAGGGAAAGAACAAGTTAGACTGATGAAAGAATAAATTAAATTCAAATATAAAACTTATGAATAGTAGATAAGCCTCTTATAAGTGGTTTTTAAGGCTTAGGGTCTAACGAATTTTACTACCCAAATTAATTGAAATATCTGGGAGAAGAGATTAGGGAGCTAAAGTGATTGATACAACATTTATGCTTAAATGAAAGCGTTAGAGCTGAGGCAGCCCGAAGAGATTGGGTGGCGGAGGTATGAGTTAAACCCCTTTCTTCCTCTCATTTTAATTTACATGTCCAGGGAATAAAGAAAAAAGAAAAAGGATAAGCGGATAAAGGAGATGAAACAGGAGGAACGATGATAATGGCAAATGGCAAGACTTTTGAGAGATTCCGAAGAAGGATTACGGGAGTTAGTTTGTTTCTGGATTAGAAGAGGATATTGAGGTTAAGCATAAAAACCACTTTATAACATATGCTTAAGATATGCTGAAGATCATATGAATGGAATAAAACTGGAGTGGTATCCTTTACGAGTATTTCTACTGAACTATGATTGAAAAGACGAGATATGTTAAAAGAGGGAAGAGAAGTGAATTAGCTATTACAGGTCTCGATGAAGATACAAAGGGGAAAACAGCTTAGGGCTTGCTCTGAAGCAACAAGGAAAGCTGAAGCAGCAGGGAAAAACGCGAGATAAGGAAAAGAATTATCGCATTCTTAGAAAAAGATGCCGCATCCTATGTTGAGAAATATATGAGTGAGAAAGATTCGCATGACTATGTTTGGTTAAAAGTAGCATTATCGGAAAGATGATTGGCATAGTGATATAAATTTTACGGTTTTTACAAGGTATCAAAAGCTCGAGATAAGCCATTGAGGTGGAAGTCAGCTTATTTCAATAAGGATTTAAGTATTTATCAGGATTTATGCATCAGCAAAATGTAAAGTAAATAGTTAAATAAAACTAAAAATCAATACATTTGGACAGAAACGAAGGAGTGGCACTTTCACGAGAATTTTTTTTCGGTGACTAGCAATATTTGTTATCACTATCAGTTTAATATTACCCTTTGATTCAACTATATAATTTAGTGGTGTTGAGCTTAGATTCGATTCCCTCTGGTTTTTTTAGTTTCAAAGTACCAGAATTCTTTCCTTGAATCGTCGTTTTTCCACATTTTAAAATACATCTTTTCCCTGAAAGGAAGTTTTCCCGTTGAGCAAACCACTCTGTTCGGGAGAAGTTTCTTAACCGATTACCCCTCTAAGACAATACAATCAGTGAAACTCTCTTCAGAGAAAGACGCCCTTTCTGCATATTGGAAGCGCCAGGAGAACGTACGTATTTTAGAAACTTAAAGGTTTAATTACTCGTTGGCAAGTGGAGACCACGAAGTAAACAAGAGAAAAAGGAAGGGAGGAATTAGGAGGGCAAGGAAACAAGGAAGGCGAGAGTGGAGAAGAAGGCAGCGTAACGAAGCAGAGCGAAGATGAAAGGGAAAAACCTTTAGTAAATATAGTACGTTTAGCAAGGACGGGTGACCCCGTTCAAAAGTCGTACGTCTCGAATCAAATTGGAAGCCAAGTTGTCAATCATACCAAAGTACTCCACAATAGTTTGTCAGACGAGGAAAAATGAACACTATTTTACAATGATCGATTACATTCTTGTCTTTAGAAGCACGAAAAACTTCTGGGAAAGCTATTAAAAAAGTGAAAAGGAGATATATGGCGGTTCAACAACATGGCCATGAATTATTTCCCTTTTTCCCCTGAGTTAAAATCTTGTTTTAAGTGATTGCTCTATTCTAATCCTAAATCATTACCATCGACATGAAATGAAATGAATATACGTAAAAGTCAATGGCCTTTGAAGTAAGGTTGACTAAAAATAAAACAAATTATTGAGGGATTTTCAACGATGCACGTATTTTTTTTGCAGTGGATTTGGAATCATTCAAGAACTTTGTGAAAATGAAATGTTATTTCATCCAATATGTAAGGAAATCATATCAATTACTAGAGATATAAGTTTTCAACGGAAAATCATACGCAGGAATTTAGCCTACGATCTATATACCCTATTAAAAACTAAGCTATCAACCTGCGCGGTTCCTAGAGGAATCAAATTTTATCATGGGCCTAAAAATGCGTTTTATGTCCAAATTCCGCTTAAAATAATCCTAGTCGCAGAAAACTGCTATATAAATAAGTATGGTAATGAATTGTTAAAGGAGAGGATATTTCGGGTTAATTATGGGGTACGTTGATCGTCAGCACTTTTCAATGGTTAGTACGGAAAGAATTTATTATTATCTAATTGAAAATCACGACAGAATCAATATACATCCATTAAAAATTCCGGTATTCGATTAAAATTTTTTGTACTCAAATTCCATTTAAATCTATTTTTCGTGAATATATCGATCGGAACAGGTGGCAAAACGTCGATGCAATCAAGAAGTTTCCTTTGCCACAGACTCAGTGACTATTTTAGGTCTAGGAACCTACTTTTTAAGTTTTGTATGCCATTCTCTGAAACAGAAATTGCGACACTCTTCCTCTTTGTTTTCTAAGAAAACTCCGTTAGAAGCTGTGGACTACAAACATTCGCTCGAAATATGATGGTTGCTCAGTCTCCGCTGCCTGCGCTGTCATCATTGACGACCCGCATCTTTTTCCTATAAAGCTATTCACTGTGAAAAAAAGTAAAGTAGTTTTTTATTAAAGTAAAGTAGAGTTTCACTTCCCAGTTTTCTGGGAAGTAAAACTCAATGATAATATTTTAAAACCGATCTACTACGATGAGCTTTCTATCAGTTTTCCTCGGAATAAGAGGTGTAAGATCCCACGGATGTTGGAACGTTTTTCATGAAACTCCGCCTCTTAAAAACACATAACCGTTTATGGAACTCAATGGAGGGAGATAAAAGATCCTATCACCCTTTTGCCCTCTACCCATTGTTATACATCATTGCTCTTATTTACCATAAGGAAGGGATGGATAGCACCCTGCAATTTTTATAGGTAGGTGTTCATTATTTCTCGGAATAATTTTACTTTTTTATTGGCTGTGTGAATAAAAATGCACTTTACGGATCATTTGAGCCTTTTGAAGAGGAAAATGTGAGGGTTTTATGGGGAAAGGTTTTTTTATAAGGTCAGGATGCCTTTCATTCGCGCGTGTATCTTACTTTTTAGTTGCCGTGATTTGCATCTTATGTACATGCATCCACCATATATAACTACTTTTTTTAGCAATAGTAAATCGTAATTATGTGTGCAAAAGACAGCCACCAGGCATACAGGCTAACCTTAGTTTATTAATAATAATAATTAATACGTTCAGGGGCTCCATCCACGCGTTTGACTTTGATGAAAGCGGTCCTGGGTTCGATTCCCGATGGGAGCCCATATGTGCGAAACGACCTAAGCTTAGGTTGCACTTTTAACAATACTACTGCTACTAAAGTATGTTCAGTTCGTATAACAAACCTTAATTTCCTACTTAATGTTATTTTGCGTCTTTACGGCATATATTTCGGAAATGAATTCAGTCATAATAAGATGATTGCAAAGAAATTAATGCCCCACATTTTTCTCCAGCCAAAACCAATGCTTATATTTCGAAATTGTAGTTTTCTCCCACAGACGCGATAGCTGTGGGAAGCTTTGGAAGTGGAGTCTGACCGTGATAAACGTTACAGACAACGTGCTGTGATAGAATTTCAGTGAGTGGAGAAATGAATGGTAGGGAATATTCACAAAAACATCTGTGCAAAGCCTACGGAACATCTGCATCCGATAGGAGTGCAGTTGGTTTCTGGGTATGCAGGGTGAGTGAATCAGAAGTTGAAAGTGAAAACCTGGCTGGCTCCATATCCAGAAAGAGGACTGGTACCGACAGGGCATACATGCCCTAGTGAATCGCTGGAGGAAGGCATTAGAACTTGAAGGAGACAATCGGACTCCATCTACAGAAAATGTACTAATCATGGATAAGTTCCACCAAATATCGCCAGAATTCATTAAGCTATCTTAAATCTATTTCACAGATCATATATCTAAATTATACAGACAAAATTTTATCCGTGCAAAACATTTTATATATACATAAATCTATTGTAATTACTTTGACAATCTATGTATTTTTATTGTAATTATTTGTTTTTGAATCTAAGACGCTCCATAATTTTACGTTTTTAGCGCATCCGAAAATCGGGTCTGCCTTAAATTCACCATCCGAGATGCATTGCAGTGTCAGGTGACTATGTAAAGCAGGAATTGCAAAGAAAAGCGACTTTAACTCTGTCGTTTGAAACTATGATTCATTTTTCCAAGTGCCAACTAAAGTCCTTTCCGTAATAACTTACTAGCAATCATTCAGCCTGTCTGGACGTGTTGTGACACGTGCCACGACGGATAGCAC
Organism: Ladona fulva; assembly: GCA_000376725.2. NCBI lineage: Eukaryota > Metazoa > Arthropoda > Insecta > Odonata > Libellulidae > Ladona > Ladona fulva. The sequence continues at coordinate 694,392 of KZ308557.1, read as the reverse complement.
GCTTCCCTTCCTTGCATGACTTCCAAAACTTGAGTGCGTCTTAAATTTAAGAATACATATACGTTATTTCATGTGGTTTTTAAATGATTCAAAATTAAATATAAAAATTAAAATACCTGAAACATTAATCGATGACGCATAATTACTATAACTATATAGAGTACTGCTGAATATGATGTGTTAATATAATATAGTATATACAGTGATTAGACCAATGCACGTTTACGTATAATATTGACCTATGACAGTACCAAATTACGCTGGCTCGGACTGCATCGCAAGAGTTGAATAACATTAAAAAAACCAGTGGGAAACGGCAAAGGTTTTCATTATATTTAAAGCAAAATCCTGTTGAAATCATAGCACACTTTTTGTTTCTCTCAGCTAAAAATGTACTATTTACTGCAGGCGAGATTGCGCTATTGTCTTCCAGAGCTTCGTTACCGCGTACAAGATGGCTGTTTTTATTAATTTTAACGAACTTCCGTCTCCGACACGCTTCTCGAGTTAACGTTGCTCTCATTTTGTGAGCCTATTCTAAAAGTTTGTAAAACTGCCTAGGGAACAGGACAGGTGTTCGGTCGGATATATCAAGCCCTTATTCAAAAGTTTCGGAGTCTTTTGTATTGTTCTTTGTACTGGGGCTAATACAGAGGCTTACGTAGTTTGTACGCTCGCGTGAAGTTTTTTGTCGTGTCGTAGTGGAAGAAAGTTCACGCAAGTTCATATTTTCT
>KZ308557.1:602258-679957 GCA_000376725.2 Ladona fulva | reverse complement strand
TATATATATATACATACACGCATGTATGTGTGTGTGGGGAGTTGGGAGGAAAAAAAGGGGTGCGGGGGTTAGAAGATTGAGTTACGAGGAGGAAAGGTGAAAGGTGTGGGCGATCGCGGAAACGATGGGTGAGAAAGGAAATCGGCATTCATTTACGAGGTCTTTCTTCTCCTACCTACCAACTTACATATATATAACTCTTGTTTCTTGACCCTGAGTCGAAACCATGGTCGTCTTCCAAATGAATATTGTGGTGTGTAAAAGTTCGACTTTCCCTTGCTCTATTTGGCTATGTTTAGATCGTGCAATATCCTCCTATTGCGTTGTGTATATAAATGGAAGCGTTCCACAAATCTTTATAAAGATGTTCAATAAGTAACATAATATTTATCTCAGTAATATTGAGGATTTCTCGTAGCATTCTTTAGTTCGTATCCGTTTCCTGTCAATAATCTAACAATATCCCACACGTCGCTATAAACAAAATAACAGTTATGTGTCGCTATAAACAAAATAAACAGAAATGCGCCACCACGCGATCAAAATCACTACTATCGATGATCACTGTAGATAAAGGTAGGCTTGAAGAGCATCTTAGAAACATTTAGATGATTTCTGGAGAGAAAACACGACAAACATCGATGATTTTAAAATAATTGAAACTATTTTTGTGTTACCATCAACCAATACTCATATTAAAATTATGTAAATCAAATTATGCACTTCAACAGAGCCTAAAATGAGTCCCAATTTAAATGTCACTTTATGTTTTCCCTTTCAGAAGTTATTAAAGAGAATTTACATATTATCTTACTAAATGAAATAATATAAAAAGTATCGAAAGGGTAGATTCAACCACGTTATCCCAGCTGTGCAATTTCATTTTAATAAAGACAACAAATATCTGCTCTAACATGATAAGAAGGTAAAACTTCTTAATTGTCAAGCAGAAATTTCTTAATGTACCCGAAATAGCAACAACTATCCGTCAATAAAACATTCTCACAGAGATATTCAGTGTTCTCAGAGCTCTTACCTTTACTTTGACTAAATAACTACGCTCGGATTAAATTTCGCTATCGATTTTGCATCAACTTTGAGAGTATCATTATGTATCCTAACTATCAGAGGATGAATAAATATGGATTTTTCACACTTAAAATGGAAAAAAAGGCTTTTTGAGCGGTGTTTAAAGTTCTAATATGAATTGAATCAGAGTGGTGAATAGGGATACAATTTAAATGGGAATACTTTCGTAAATTTACTGACGAGTTACAAAGTGAAATATAACGACGAGATGCGCATTTATTCTAACTCATTCCCTTCGTCCCTTTCATTATCTCTACCATTCCCCTTTTTTACTTCCTTTGTACCCTCATTCCACGTTCTTCCTTCACCTCCGCCTCATTCTCCACGCTTCTACTGTGATGAATTTCCATTACGTGCGCAAAGAATGTGACGTTAATAACATCTCGGGTTCGATAAGGAAATGGCGTGGCACAAAGAAAAGCATAAATTTAGAGTAGGATAGAAATTGGAGATGTTAAAATGAACGTAACAATTCTCAGAGCATTGGATAATTTATCCTATCCAATGAAAACTTTATAATGGACATAACTAAGGGAAAAATTTTGGTAAATGTGACAAACGTTAAAGATTCTTAAGAACGGCCTTCATAATGAGAGACGAAAAAGGAAAATGGAATTAATTATTTTGCTAACGAGCAGCTAAGAGCTTCTGTTTAAGAAAGCACGACATAATTAAAGGAGAGTGACGTAGAAAGATTTTTCGCTAGAAATTAATTTTCTGTCTTCAGTACCCGAGAGAAACCTTTGCTATGGAACGGCACAGAATAGTACGGATTTATAAGGCGATTAAAAATGCCTTTAATTTGCGAATTTTCGTCTTTTATTTCCAACGATATTTCTGATGGATACGAAACTCGAACAATAGTGCCATAGAGTTGAAAATTTTCTCTCCTAAACTGAAACCAAGGTTACTATTCTCAACTTCAGATTTTCGAACACAAGCGGACTTTATGCTGAGGTGGTCCCTCTATAATTATCCGCAGTAATCGGGATTTTTATATTTTTCTAGCGCATGACATTGAGCACCCAAGTATTTTTGTCCTGGTTTACGGGTTCTCGATATTTTCCTGGTGACTTTTTCAGGATTATTTTTACTCTTTCATTGAGACGAGGTTTCCCTGGCGACCGGGTTAATATTTTCGTCCAGAATTTCCACCACGAGGAAAATAAATTGTTCTCATTTTTTTACCAACCTTTTACCATCACAGATTAGTGGTAATCATGAAAGACCTTTGGCGGAATCGGCGGAAGGTCTATTCAAATAACACAATGGCACTGTCAGCGATGCGGCAGACGGATTCATTTCGTGAAGGATGAATCGCACTTCTTTTGTTTACGAAAATGCGACGCTTTTCGACACAACTTCACCTGCCTCGTTCAGGAAGAAAACCAAACCTCTGCTCAATCGCTTTGAGGTGTTTATCTTAGTGAATTGATTTTTACACCATATATTAACCGTTATATTCAAATGCATAATGTTCAACTGTATTCATATGTCAAAATGAATTTAAGTTCTTTCAGTGATAATTTATGTATAGACGTATGGGGGCAATCTTGAGGTGAATACTAAATCTTTGCAGTTGACTTGGCAACTATATCGGTAGATATTGCCGGAATAAAGATCTTTCATTCATTCTAAAGAATTTAACAAAATTGACCACATTTAAAGAAAGGATCTCTTCCTCTCATTTTCTGTTGGCCATAATCGTAGTTCAGATGCTAATACCTTGAAATGGGCATATATGGTTGAAAGGAAAAGCAGAAATGTGATTCTAATGCGATTTTCTGCGTAAAATGACTGTATTCGAAGATTATTTCCCTTACATGGGATCCATTTTCTAGTTTATATTTTCCTTACTCGTTTTTATGCGGTTAAATCCAGCGGTAAAACATCATTCAGTATTCAAGGAAAAGGGTTATAGGTATCTTTTATCATTAAGGCGTGCGCATGGGTATGAGAAACAGAACCGGAACTCGAGCCTGGATCTTCCAATTTCTGGGTGGCTGCACTACCCAAATGAGCTATCGTACCAGAGCTAGAGATGGCTCATGGCTCAGCAGTCTCCCGGGAAGTGGAAGATCCGGGTTCGAGTCCAGGTTCTGTCAGACTTTTCTCCCTTTCTCCTTTGCATAATTCGGTATCTTTGCACCTTTTCCAATGGGATTTAGAACAGGAAACGTAGGTACTGTATTATAAAATAATCCCAATTTCTGCATTTTCCGCAACATCTAGACCCGACAAACGAAACGTTCAATTTCATCCTTCCCTTAATTCGTATTTAGCGATTAAAATTTGTGCTAAAAATGACGCTATTTCATATTATATATATATATATTCGAAACCATGGTCGTCTTCCAAATGAATATTGTGGTGTGTAAAAGTTCGACTTTCCCTTGCTCTATTTGGCTATGTTTAGATCGTGCAATATCCTCCTATTGCGTTGTGTATATAAATGGAAGCGTTCCACAAATCTTTATAAAGATGTTCAATAAGTAACATAATATTTATCTCAGTAATATTGAGGATTTCTCGTAGCATTCTTTAGTTCGTATCCGTTTCCTGTCAATAATCTAACAATATCCCACACGTCGCTATAAACAAAATAACAGTTATGTGTCGCTATAAACAAAATAAACAGAAATGCGCCACCACGCGATCAAAATCACTACTATCGATGATCACTGTAGATAAAGGTAGGCTTGAAGAGCATCTTAGAAACATTTAGATGATTTCTGGAGAGAAAACACGACAAACATCGATGATTTTAAAATAATTGAAACTATTTTTGTGTTACCATCAACCAATACTCATATTAAAATTATGTAAATCAAATTATGCACTTCAACAGAGCCTAAAATGAGTCCCAATTTAAATGTCACTTTATGTTTTCCCTTTCAGAAGTTATTAAAGAGAATTTACATNAGTTCGATGATAGGGCAGTTTTTCTGTCTGAAGTTCATGAATTCATTTAGGGTATTATCCGTTAAGATAGAAACATGCAATTCATGGTGTTGTTAGAATGAATTATTGTCTATCGTATGCCGTAAATTTTTTTGCTCTACAGGCCCAGGTTCGATCCCAGGAGCATTCGTTTCACCAAATTTTCAAAAATTCGTAACGGTATTTCCCGGGCAGGTAGAAGGTTGCAAATTGCTACATCTATACAAGATAGGGATTTCTATCGTATGCCGTAAGGATATCTGTCCTAATAGACCCAGGTTTGATGCTAGGACAAATCGTATGGACGTATTTTGTATAATTCGTTTAGGTTTTGTAGTTGGTGGATGGCAGTCCGTTTATAGCAGGTGGAGTGTTGCAGGAGGTGTACAATACCTATATATATATATAAAGAGCAAATGTCTGCCCGTCTGTCCGTCCCCTTATTTATCTCAGAAATGGCTTAACTTAGAGATCTAAAACAAATTGCATTGTGTTTCTACGATGCTGAAACCCCCAGGAAAACTATTCTCATCTCCGTAAAGGCCCGGGTTCGAACCCAGGAGTACAAAATACGTTTCCATAAGAGATGTACGTAAAATAGGTTTTCGTTACCTGCAGAGGTCGTTTCTTTTACAAAATTAGAAACAATGGCCCTACGAAATTGAGACAAGTGTCACAAGAAAGGAAAATAATCATAGAATCTTATTTTAGTATCGAATCATTCATATCAATTCGAAATTGCGAGAACTTTGATAAAATACACGTAAAATTCGTAAAATTTTTCGGAAATAAACAACCCATCCCTTTGACGACTATGGCCATTGTTGAATGTTGATTTCATGAATTATCCCATATAAGTGCACGGGAATAGTTAGTTCTTATATTTTTTATACGAAATCTTCGTAAAGTAGGCTTTCATGTCACGAAAACAGTAGATTACATATTATAAATAATGGTAAGAAATATATTGAGTTATTATGATCTTACGACGGACCATTTCTGGCTTAGGAGGACCAGATATATACGATAATAGATATATTTTTAAACTAAATTAAGTTCCGTTAGTTTAGTAGTCTAACATAACGAGCGTACTAAAACATGAAATAACCGCACTAAGTGCGTTAATTTCAATGCGTAGGGAAGACGAAGGACGTCGGCGATCGCGACCTCGACTGATAAAGCGCTTCCCAGCGTCTGTTGAGCTCGTTTTGCGGAGCACATATTCCATATTTCATTAAATCCTTCAAAGACATATTCAACCAGGTACGCTCCTAATGTATTCCGTTTACGAGGGCGCAAGGACGGTCGCTCGCACGGCCCAGGTGAGGAAGGCCTCCGTCAAAGGGCGTCAGGAGTTGGGAGGAAGATGGTTGAAAAATTCAATTGACATTAACTCCAGAAAATCGCAGCTCTTTTCGCGAGAGAGTGCTTGGGGAGCGACTTAGGAATAATTGGAAGGAGGGGGACGTGCCCGCATTTCAGAGAAGAAGCCGAAGAGTGGAGGCGAGGGTCCTCCTCACAGCTTCGCTCATTAATATTCCAGCGAGGGGTCGGACAGGGAAGTCGAGGGTCGAGATACGGGATTCATTCAAACCCCTGGCGATCCGTAGGCTCACTTTAGACTCGAGTGTCGAGCTGGAATCTGATGCTGGATCGTTTTAATAGGAGGCGTTTTTTGAGATCGATTGTGTACGAGGGCTTTTTTCAGCCACCGAGTTGAACATGGGATGAGTGCGGTAATCCACCGCCTAACGTACGTACTCCTACGTGTACTCCTTCCCTCGAACGTGTCATCCGAGGGAATCGTGTCCCTTTATCGCCCCCCCGTACCGCAGCGGCATTCCTCAAAATGCTATTCGTTGTCTTGAAGGGAATGCGGCACGGAAGTTGCGTGATACGGAAGGCGCTACGTTTCGAATTCGCTGTCGTCTGAATGAAACATTAATCTGTTGATCTCTTTTAAAGAGTTTACCGAACTACCTAATTACCGAACCGTAAAGAATTAATTACTGCGTTGTAAAGATTTAATTACTGCGCCATGAGTCGGAAGTCTTTCTCTGAAGGTTAGGGAGAAATGATGCATTATAACTGTCTGCAACACTTCCATGGTGAAATTCGGATTCCGTCTTTCCGGCACTGAAAGGTCTTCCTTGACGGATATTTGTAACTTTGGCGTTACGTTGAAGATAGATTGAACCAAGTTCTCCTCAAAGTAGCTAAATTATTCTTCCGTTAAATTTTTGAGTGATATACGATCAAAATGAATCTGGTTAATTTAGTTACGTACTTCCCTGGTGGTTTTCCAACGCATTATTCTTTAAATTCATTATAACCGCTTTGTTCACAATAGATCAACATTTTAGCTACAATTTCCTAAAAAAATAATATATATCAGCTAATTATGCTTTCTAGTAGTTAATTCTGTTCCTACCGCGGGATGTATACTATAAAATAGCATATTAGCAGGAATTCCGAACACAGAGCATCATGGTAGTAGTTATATCACAAGATAAATCATGTCTAACAGCTAATAAAACTTTTTAATCAATTTCATTAACTTTCTAATTTTAGTGTGCTCTCCAAATAGTAGCTGGACAGATACGACAATTTGACTGCTAAACGCGACGAATTTAAACGGATGTGAGTCTTTTAACAATAAATAACAAAAGAGAAGTTCCTCATTAACAAGAATATGTACAAAATCCCCCATAAATATATATACACACTTCAGGAAAAGAGAATCTTACAAAAAAATTTCGATGTTAAATTTTTGATATTTCATGAGACTAATACAAGTTAACCTTGTCGTTTATAATTACCCTAAGTGCCTAATATGGATCCTATTAGCGTCAGGACAAAGTGCACCTATCTCAATGGATAATTTAACTATATTAACTCATACATCAGTTTGCTGCACTGGTAAATGTACTAAGGCTAATGAGCCATCACTTTTCGCACCTCTTGTAATTGTGGAGGATTAAAGTTATCTTGCATAAATCTCATTATATATCGGAGAAATTAGTATTAAAACGTTCTTACAAGTTTTTCTCCTCGTGAAGTGTGCACACATATTTGGCAGAAAGTGTATGAAACAATATGGACTCCAAACCGTTTAGTCGAGAAACGCCGATTAAAATAATTGTTGAGTAAATATAAAAGATTCTTTAAGCCGTTTCGCAAGTCGTTGGCAAATTTTTCGTGACAAATAAGATAGAAAAGTTGAATCACCTCCAACGAAAATCTCAATAGAGATCAAAAAGGTTGGAAAGATAACCTTTTCAAGTCAAAGTGCTAAGAGAAACGCCGTAAAATAACGCACCAAAGACTAAAACAGGAAAAAGTCAGTAAAATTAACCATTTAACTTGGAATAAAAAGACTTTGGCGCCTTTAAAAGTTTGCGAATCGGCTGAAAGAGTCTTCCCTACTTATTAGTAAACAGCTCTGTCTTTAAATACCGGCAGTGTTGTTGTTGTAAACAAAAAACAGCCTATCTTAGACGAAAAAGAAAAATACTTAATCCTAGGCCAAGCAATGATAACGTAAAATAGCCTTATAAAACCTCGGCAACTTCGATGAAAGTTTCGTAATTTTTTATTTCTGCATTACTTGAGTTCAAAGGCAAACTTTGCCAAAGCGCGAGAGAGAATGCGGTTTGCGGACGATATTAATTTTGACGGCTTACATTTTAATGGCTTATCTGCATTCATCCGATGAAACGTGAATATGACCTGAGGTTAGAATTCCCTGCTTTCCTTACCGTGACCTAAGCAGCCGAAGGCGAAACTCGCTCCAGTTTCTCAGAGATAGCGCGGAACATCAAAGATAAACTGCCGTTTTTCATACCATTCACCGCAAACTCAGCTGCGTTCCAAAGAAAGGCTTTTGAATGGAAAGCTTTCAAATCCACTGAATACTATGTATAAATAAAATATCGCAAAACCACATTTCTGACTCAACCTACCTATGTTAGGGAAACATATACACACAAATTAAATTAAATATGCATTAGACACCTTCTTGATCACTCAGTAACCATAATGTAAATAAGAATAGAATAAAACGGTTAGTAAATAATGATTCCACTGCAATGGTTTTGAAAAAGTCCCATGAAAATTAATCCGGATCGTTGATATTCTTGAGTCATCTTATCTGGCAAATAAATGACAGCTGTATATTCGTTGGATTTGCACTGCCTTCTTCTCTCTTCAAGGTTTAGGCTCTAAGCTTGATTCGGTTTCACTTTACCATGTAGTCCTTAGTCTTCAGACTTCTTTTGCCTAATGGCTAACATTCCATTGCCTGCTTTGGAAATATCTCCTTAGACATTTGTACTACGTGTCCTTTCCACCTATACCCCGATATTTTTATGATATCCCGTAAACACCTAGTTCATCTCTTACGATCTCTTAAATAAAATTCCTGTTTTCCTGAGGATATATAGGAGGATAAGAAGAATTTTATAAAGCAAAACGAGAAAATATACTACAATAAAACTATATGAAGAGATAGTATTCCCTACTATGTTGCAAGGGTCAGAATGTTGAGCAAAAAAGTTAAAAGAATTAAGACAAATAGAATTACCCGATGTGAAATTCCTCAGAGAGGTAAATATATGTAGAAGGATAGACAATTTTGCACTACATTTTGAATTAAATATCTTATAGAATGGTGAAATAGTGAAATATAGTTGCGATTGCGTAATCTATGTGAATGTAATAATAATAATGTTAATAATAATTATTTGTAATCAAGTAACGAATTGTATTGGAAAGCCAAACGATATTTAGGCTGTAAACTCAGTATACATTACATTCTCGTGAAAAAAGTGAAGTTAAATATGTTTTATAAACACTCTTTCACTGATAAGATTTAACCTTTCAGTTAATAATTAGGTAAATAAGTTCCGATTATGCGCAGACCTCTTGAGTTACTCTAGTTTTTTATTAGAAAGACAAATTTAAGGACCGAATTCGTCATTGATATCAGAAAATTAATAATTAAAGTTATAGCCTTTACACTTAGCTCGTCTCTTATAAATTCATTCCTTAATTTGTCTATTCCTCTCATTTATTTCTTTTCTGTCTATCTTCCAAAAGCGAGTTGAATATGGCTTTTTCGTCTAATTTTTCCACTGATTCCTTTTAACTTAGCTTTCAGTCAATAATTAGATAATAATAGCTTCTAGGTCCGATATTGCTATGTTAGAAACTCTCTTGCATTCCTTGTTACTCCAGTCTTTTTATTAGAAAAAGTAATTTAAGGTATGACTTTGTCGTTAGTATCAGAAAATAACCAATCAGTTTTAACGTGTTACCATTTTAGCCGATAATCTACACTTACCTTTCTAATTTCAGGATGAATATTTTATAAACTCTCTCTTTCATAGCTTCGAGCAAAAGAATATCGGAAATGTATTACTGAGAAAGTCCATTCTCGCTCTTCTAAAATAATTACAGGGATTGAATGAAGGGTATCGATTTCCTCTCAGTAATCGATTGATCGCATAAAGGTAGTATATGGCTGCTGCGGAAACGTAGCGTGCCGGTGAGGTTTATAAAGGGCGCCGCTCGACTTCTCCGATGGTTAAGAATATAATTTGAAGGTCAGCGCCATTCAGTTAATGAGTATTTTATTCTCTGCGAGTGCTAGATACAATTTTCAAACCCCCTTATTACTTTGGAAAGATCCCCCTCCTAGTTTATACCAACTCCTCTGCACAGAAGATTAAAAGGATCGTGCACGTTTCAGAAGTTTTATTATTTAACAGTGTTTATAATAATAATAATAATTTATTTTTAAATTAAACAATAGAACATTATAGTCCTATCAGGCAAGTGCCTGTCGAAGGAACATGGATTACAGAAAATTTTAAAAAATTAGACAATTTTTCAAATTAAAATTCATCTCGGTCTCCAAAGCAAAACAAAACATTTGCGCTATCTGTGCCAAAATGCAAAAATATATTGAACAATTCATACACCATTAAATTTAACAAAACAGGAAGAAATACAAAAAAGGAAGTACATTATAGAGAATATTAACTATAATTCACATTTCAAATAACATATTTCTTAAGACCAGATTTTTGACAATCCTCTTACGACATGTCATGCTGCTGAAATTTATTACATGACTCTGAACATTATATTTGTTTATAAGTTTTGGGATGATATACTTAAGTTGTCGCTCACCATACCTATTGTTAACCTTTGGGATAACATAGTAAGGTAGTCGAGTTTTATAAGTACTATTATACTCTACTAGGTATTCCTCAGTATTAAGATATTTAATAGTAAGAAAAAATATAGGAGGTATTTAGGAGATAATTGAATTTAGTGTATAAATTTACACTATTGCTTGCAGTATCACCCTTGCATATAGTTCTTAGCATCTGAAGTTCGATACAGTTTACCTTCCTTATGAGATACACTGTGAAGCAAACCCCCATACTTCAATAATAATAATAATAAAGGACTTTATTCCAGGCGAGATCGAGACTAACAAGTCTCTTCTTACATCTAACCCTTATGTCATATGAGATAAAAAAAGAGAGAGATAGCTTGCAAAAGTACAATGAAGAAAACTACTTTGTGGATTAAAAAACCTAAGTTAAGAGCTCAGGGAAAAATCTCCACTGTAGGAAAACACCCTCAAGAAGGAGGGTGTGAAAGACCTGCGAAACCTACGGATAGAAAACTAAATTTGATGATGAAAGTGGATTAATGGAGTTATACAAGCCGTGAAGACAAACCAATAGAAATAAACAAAAAAGAACGAATAACAAAACATTAACATAAAAAATCTGTATCTTTCAAAAATTATCAAATTTGGAAGTGATTACCAAAAATATAATTTCGCTCAATAAAAGGAACGTTCAATATTAAGAACGAAACTAAAGTTTATCAAAAACTGGCTAAAACACTTTAAAAAGACAAAAGAAGAAAATACAATAAAAATAATAGAATAAAGAAGATAAAACACATTAAAACGAAAAACATTCATTAAGACGGTGGATGAGATTGTGAATGTTATAGAGGGTAATATGAAGAATAATGTCACTGTGAGACGACATTCTTTTTACAATGGAAAGGAAATGGTGTTTGCATGTAAAGGTGTGTGCATTAAAACGCATTGATAAAAATACGTGAATATATATAAAATAGTTTGCCTGGAAAGTGGGAGACACGGGTTCAAGTTCAAGTCATGTTGCTATATTTAGACCAGAGTAGAGTCACTTAATGTTAGTTCCCTTTGTATTAGAGTACAGTGGTACCTTGGTTAATGGCGATAATCCCTTTCAAAATTCTCGTCGTTAACCAAAACCATTGTCATTCAAGGCGCAATTTTCCACAACCATACTGCATGTCAAATATGCAAATAAAACTCATTTAAATGTCATCAAAATATGGTATATATAAACTTTTTAATTGTATTTGCAACAAAAATTATCATTAACAAAATGAATAGTCATTAAAGAAGTTTTTAATTGTCAATCTTTACCAGAAGGCGCCGGAAACAAAAGCCTACACCAGCCAAGACATTTTTTATCACAGCAACTCATCGTTAACTAATCACTACGTCATTATCTGTGATCATCCTTAATCAAGGTACCACTGAATTATAATATTATAGAATACATGAATTTGTTGCCTCCAATTGGGTGTTTTAATAATTTGTAATAATTGGTAAATAATTATGTTTATTGGTGTGGAGTTAGTGTTGTGTGTGGCTTTGTTGGACATGACGGGAGTTGGAAATCTCTTTAAATGGATATACGTGCAGATATAATTTTTGTATATGTGATTGTATTGTATGATTTGTATTGTATTTCCATCGGACAGTAGTTCACTGGTGATATGATTATTGTAATAATAATATTTTCACATCTGTTTATCCCATCGAGATTTTCTTTTAAATCCACCTTACATACCGAAAACGACTCAAGCTTTTAAGTCAAGCGGTGGTCTCATGATTTCTGCTTTTGGCGTAGTATTTGATATGTCACGAGAATTTAAACGTTTATTACTTTCGCACAACATTTGGAAGATATGCAAATGTTTAACTGAGAAGAACTGAGTTTAATGCAACTTAGAAGAAAAGTTTAGAAAAATATGAGAATGGAGATACACCACAAACTATTCATCATACAGTGAGAGAGAATCGGAAAGAGGCTCCGTGTGGAGATTATAATGAATTCCTGGTGGAATATCTAAATAATTGATTGACATTGAATAAATAATCTTCGCATTTCCATAGCATATACAGAGTAGAGCGAAGTATAACTTCTGCAGTACAGAATTGCTCCATTCCGTCTCCTGTAACTTTCAATATAATTCACTTAAGGCGAAAAGGTTAACACGACACCGTTCATTGGTCCGCAGGGAACGAAATTCATCGGATGACACAAAACGGCACTTATGGTGGTATTTAAATCAGCATAAGGATTATAATTCTGTATTTTCAATAGTAGTTGTAGTAGTGTTGTTAAAAGTGCTTCGACAGCTGTGGTCATTTAGCACGTGAGCCCCCACCGGGAATCGAACCCGGGACCGCTTTCACCAAAGTCTAACGTGTTGCTCACTTGGCTATCTGGGATCTCTATTTTCAATAGCGTTTGGATTTTAATCATAAATTATACAGTTAAATCATGAACAGTCGAATTTACGCTCTGGAATATATTGAATTCACAGGTTAAAAGTTTATTAATAAAATAAATCTACAACTGTGATGCTTTTCAATATAAGAGATGATAAATCCCATCTATGGAATTCAAAGTGGCGGTTGCGATGGTAACTAATTCGGCTAACGCAAAATGTCTAGGTTGGTCCGCTACACATCGTGACACGTATCAGATTTCCTATGTGCATTTTTGATGAGTTGAAAATGAGCCGTGAAGAACTTAGTAGTGAATACTTCGAATAATTTTTAATAATTAATTATAATAATAATAATACCGAATAATTTTACCATAAGATCAAGCTCACTTCATGAACCTTCACTACCTACTTATTTATTAGCTGAAGTGCCCGTTGAGAATCAACAACAAACATTTATAATCAAACTTCGAAGCCGAAATCTACATTCAAGGATAAGAATGTGAATCTTTATGGAATTTCCTTTTTATGAAACGTCTCAAGTTAATGTGCAAGTTTGCAAGATCTTCAACTTCTGGCTCTGGGATATTTAATCGTAAATGTGTCAAGAGTCCGAACTGAAAGACAAAAAGTTACTCATCCTTCTCCATTAACTCATTACGGTGCTACGGATGTTTTTTGCCCCTGTAATTCATCACTACAAATTGTTCGTGACTGTAATATTTAAAATCTCGGAATAATTTCCACCTCTTCATATCGTCAATTACTTCTAAATGGGCTCAAATTCATAATGTATTCTTATGGGAAAATCAAGAGCTCGGAATCATGTCAATGGAAGACGTCAGAGAGGAGAAAGTACTATATGTGTGTAGTAATCGGGATAGCATTTTATTAAATTACTTACTTCGTACTTTCACGAGTTTTGAAATGTTCTAGATCCCTCAGATCCTGTCTAGTTTAATTGCACGGCTTCATTGATTCCTTACGTACGCAACGAAGTCGGTCGTTACCTTTAAAATCAATTTTATTCATTCGCAACTATTAAAGAGAGGGTCTCCCCCAGGAGTGACGGCCTTTTGAAAAGAGGGTGGCGGCCTTCGAGCCAAAGGAAGCAGATGGATTTTAGCCACAAACAAGCGACAGCGGCCGAAATTTCGCCCTTCGAACATTTTTTGGCGCCTGAAAGGGTGAAAAGGAAAAACATAACAGCCGAAATATTTCCATCCGCTCGCCCGCGTCTGTCCGAGTTGTAAAATCTTTTACCTGAGAGAAAGTGCAGGGAACGAGCGAGCGGACCTCAGGGCAGGACTGAGGTTTCCATCCCGGGGAAGCGGACATAAATCTCCCAGAATTTCGGAGTTAAAATTATCAACCTAGGAACTCGCAAGAAGGAATGTTTAATGGGTCCCTTAAACTAGAAATACGAGGCATTATTTCCGTTGATAAACCCAATTATGCAGCAAAAAAACATCATGGAAAGGACCAAGGATCGTTAACCTAGGAGAACGGTGAAATGACTCATAACAGTCAAATTTGTATTGCGCAGCAAAAACTATTCCCGAAGAGGTATGGCATTCGCAGCAAAAACGAGAGGGAAGAGGCTGAAATATCCATCGTTTGTCGACCCCATTCGCCAAGTGGCGAACGAGGAAAAATTAAGTGTCATACTTTGGAGCGTCAACATTCTCCTTTGCTTAGGAGATCGCTAATGACGCTTTTCCCTTAGAGTAATCAAGTTAGATGTGTTCAGGATCCGAAATTTTCAAAGATGAATGATTTTAACTGAAACTAATAATTAGATTGGGTCGCTATTTTATACTATCCTTGCTACAAGAGAGTTAAGGAAATATCTGCGTCTTTGTAATGAAATAAAATTCCTAGGGTATATTCCAAATACAATTTTGTCTAAAACCGGTTTCGTCGCCGTGTGACAACATCAGGTACACTCCTAAACGTCACACATTGACGAAACCAGTTTTACGTTGAATTTCATGTGGAATTTATCGTAGAATTTTTATTGCGCTATAATGAAAGAGGTCCACAAAGTAACACTTGCGACACTAAGAAACAACAGGAGTAACCAAGGCACCTTAGGCATCAATGTCTTTGTTTTTAAACTGGTATGTTATCTAAATATAGGCCTTCCAGGAACTCTGAAAAAACTTAAACTGGTATGTTATCTAAATATAGGCCTTCCAGGAACTCTGAAAAAACTTGTATGATAATAAGCGGTGTGAATTGAAGAATAAATTTGTTATGCATAAACTTTTATTGACCTGATAAGAGAAAAGGTACTATTTTTAAAGGAAAAATGTCTGGAATTAATTATTGTATTTTTAAACTAGGAGACAGCTGTATTGAAGTATTGTGCTGTTATAGCTGGGAGATATTTCTATTGTGATAATGTATTTTTGTTACTTGAAAATGTATGTATTGCAATAGTGTATTGTGTAGTAGGATGATAGATGTCCTGTAGTAACCAATAACGTTGCATTATTGTGATTAGCACTGTATGTTTTACTCTATGATTGTATAGCTTAGTATTGGAATAATTTTAAAGTACTAATAAGTTACCACCGAACTTTTACCGGATCTCTAACGCAAATAATAATGATAGTAAATGCTGCAATATAAAGAATATCGAATCTTCCTTAATGGAATACACATTCCAAGGTGACTAAAAATTAAACAATATAATATTTTAAATGAAGGATAATTTGAAAGTAACGAAATATTTTCGGGCCTGCAAAATTGTAATTATTAAAAAGATACCGACAAAACTTAAGCCAATTACGACGGCGAATTGCAAATGTGCAGGTTTACTAATTGTAATTAGTACATTTTGATCGTTTGTCAAATAAATTTGCGGCAAAGTCATGATGCCCAAGTAGGTACATACCATGGGCTGTTTTCGCAAAACATCTCAAACGTATAAACGTTATTACGATGATCGAAACGTAAAACAAATATTTACAAAAATGAAAAAGATTTCTCTCATGAGATCAACCGATGAGTTAACAAGTTTACGATACTCCTAAAAACCCACTTTCATTATGTTACAAATGTGATAGATAATATAAGGTATCTACAACATATTCCGACATGGGCTTACTTCCGACACTATAGTGTATATCTAAAAGTATTGAAATTGGCAGATAGATGTAAATAAATACATGACGGGCGTTTGTCGGAACTGTCACACAAGAAGTTTCGTAGTCCTAAGTGAGGCGCTGGCTGTATTAGAGCACATGTGTTCCAGTGAGTCAGGAATGTGTCTTGAGGTAAGTGTCATTTTAAGCAATTGTCGGTATTAAATTTTCAGAAAGTGATATATTTTGTACATTGCTTAAAAAAGCTTATTTGTTGCTCTATAGTGCAGCATAAATAGTTTTGAAAAATAATTTATACAGAGAGGGCATTTGAGGGATTGGTTAGGAAGAGCAAAGGGGTCCCAAATTCCGGCACTGGAGACGCAGTCCAGCCGGGTACTGGTGGAATGCCCTCGAATAAAAAAGAGAACTGGTATTGTATCATTTGCAGAGAGAACCGAGTGGCCTGTATGAGGATCTGTAGCGTTTGCAAACAGTATATCCATGAAGAATATGAAGATATAGATGCAAAATTTCGTGGAATTTTCTTTTGTGCAGAATGCGACGACAAAATGTTTTAAAGAACCTCCATATACACTTTATTTTGAAAGTATTTCTTTTTTGCAAGTAAATAAATCTAATTTCATGTCAGTTCTGTACTGAGTTTTTTGCTTTTTATCTCTTGAATTTAAGAACAACACACTGTCGGAATTTATACCACATGGTCCAAATTCCGACATTTTTACAACTTTTATTCAGACTGTTATTACCCCCAAAATAACGCAGACATTGTCAAACGGAGCTATTCCTATATATTACAAGTTTCAGCTTTCTATGCCTAACAGTTTTTTAAATTTTAATCGTGAAACCTTATCGTGTCAGAATATGGACAACGTACCTTATATGTAATCTAATATAATGCTAAAAATATAGAGGAGAAAAATAACCTCAGGTTACCGTTTTATCAATATTATTAAACAATGGGATGGATTTTAAACTTTTTGGAAGAATATTTCAAAGAATGTAAGAAAAATTTGTATAGTTGGAGGAGAATATGAATGTTAAAATATATATGGTGTGTAACACGTGGTCATTCGCAAGATGCGGAGATGTTTCAAAGACAGTAAAATCGACATTTCGTGGAAATCCGCTTCTGCACCCTTGCCATACTTGGTTACCAAACTTCGGTATAGGAAACGAGCGAAGATATTGAAAACTGTTTGAAGAGCATATGTGGGAAAAAGTAGATGAGACAGACCCAGAAATATGTGATGAATGAATGCCTTCTGAAAGAAACTTTGGAAAGAGAATGCTTCAATGGTTTACAACTGTCCAAACCATGCGATATAAACTGATTGATGGTGAAAGAGTGCTATGGTTTGAAAAGATGAAGAAGACCGCGGAAACGCTTCCTGATTATGATGGATAGTGTTCTTCAGAAAGAAAATATTACAAATATGAGAAGTAATGGTCGATACTTTAGAATCGATGATTGAATAAGTCTCAAGTAAAGATATCAGAACTGTTAGAATCTCGAAACAAATGTTGATTTCTGAAACTGCTTAAATAACAATGTTATTAAAATGCATGCGAGTAACCAAGAAGTACACGTCATCCCTCGAAAATAACCAAAGTATTTTGTTTTGAAATTCTAAGTAATAGAGCGTATAAATGTCCGAAAGGCAATGGGAATGGACTGTGGAAATGATGCATATATCGGATAAATTTAAAAAATGAAATGCGGTTATGCTAAATTTCACGTAAAATTCAAAATAAATACATTGCTTTCTCTTTCTCTGTAGAGAGTTCGAAAATCCGCATTGCTGTTCATAGGTTAAGGTCTATTAATGTTTTAACACCTTTCATTGTGAAGAGTTTGCAATAATGAAAACAAAAGCAATAATAACAAGAAATCCTGAATCCTTTTCATTTTTATTGTAGTTTGTTTAATTTATGTTATCGATTTTAATTTTTACCATTGCTTTTTAATTCTTATTATTGTTTTCATATTTTATGATTGTTTTGAATTTTTATCATATTTTTAGTTTTTATTATTGTTTTAATTTTTCCCCTCTGTAACCTCGGTTTCGATTTGTCACCTTTCTTATGTGGGTGTTTTTCTGCAACCTGGATATTTTTTTCCATCAACCTTCAATTGTGGATATTTTTTCCAAACAAAATCTTTATTCCATCTACGCTTTTCATGATTAAAAACTAATATTAAAGTGGCATACGAAGTTAGAAAGAAGAGGCTCAATTGTGTCTAACCACGCCAATCAAGGTTCAAAATATAATAACGAGTATTGTTTCTCACTTTTGTGCAACAAATGAACCCCAAACAATCCATTCCAACATCGTTCAGTCTGTCAAAATTCTTTTTTAACTATCATTGCTTATCTCTAAGTTATTGTATTATCCCTTTTCGGTTTCTAGTTCCTTCCGACTTTAATTATTACGTGATTTGAACTTTCGCGCGGTAGTTTCCCTCGTCTGGAATAGGTTATGCAACGTGTCTGAACTTAAGGTGAAAATAAAGCAAACGTGTTCTGAAGGTCGCGAAAGATACTTCCGACTCAAGGAGGGCAGAGAGTGATAAGGATACGAGACATGCAGACGTAGGAAGGCCTTCTCGAAGAAGTCGGCGTTGGAGTTTGCAGAGCGTCAGAGTTCGTAAATGTTCATCCTTCTCTTTCGTCATTTTCGGGTGAGTTCTTCGTCATGCTGTCTTAGAACCGAAGAGCTGTGTTTTATCCGAGCTACTCCAGCGTCGAGTTTCGCCTACTTATCTTGAAGAAGGCCTTTTCACGTAAATTGGATGCTCTCTTTCTGGAGTTTCCTTCAAGAATTTCAATGGTGTCACAAAAATTAACAACTCAAACTGAAACTGTAGGAACTACTTCGTGGCGTTTGCTCACTTCTTTGCCTGAATGGCAATTCGACCCTCGGTCAAATGGGGTTGATCCGACTGCAATTAATTTGTGAATTACACTCCAGTTAACACACTGAGTTAATCGAATCATGGAATCAAATATTTAAAGATTTTTCATCTGCCAAGTGCTTCTTGGATAAAGTCCTCCATTTTTTTTAATCTAAACTTTGATAACATTGATATTTTCAAGTATGACTTTATGGAAAACACATCGTAAAAGAAAGAACACTTTGTAATTTACATGGCATACGTTTATTTACTAGTTTCGTGAAGGAGTTGACAGCTCCAACCCGAAGTCGTCAACTCGTTGACGAAACGAGTCAAATAAAATCTACTGTGGAAATTACGAAGTGTTCTTTCAGATCTGAGCCTAGTATTCGAGAATTAGAAAAGGTGCAGCGAAAGGCGATACGTTTAGTAGAGATTTAATACGATAAATCAGTGAACACTTAGATGCTTCAGGACGCAGGATGGGAATCTCTAGAAGATAGAAGATTTAATCAAAGGATAACTTTACTAAATAGGTTGAGAGAAAGCAGGTTCACAGACGATGTAGCCGATATAATGTGCCCTCCATGTTACATAGGCCGCTCTGATACTGCGAGGAAAATCAGAGAAATAGATGCTAGAACAATTCGTTTCAAAAATTCATTTTTTCCGCGAACGATACGCAAAAGCAATCGATTAGTAAGGTAGAATCATGAAACTTGCACCCCCTGCCACATACCGAAAGGCGGTTTGCAGGGTACTTATGTAAATGTAGATTTATCAAATATGGCGCTCTTGCTAAATAAGGTTCGTCATCTCCGCTCTACCGTCAGAGGAAAGTGAGAATTTGAATGAAATGGATTTGATTGAATTTGATGGAAATAGATGCTAGAACAAATCGATACAAGAATTCGATTTTTCAGAAACTCGCAAAGAATGCGGATCTTTCATTAATTATTTCCACTAACTATACGCGAAAGTAATCGATTAGGAAGGTAGAATCATGGTGCATGCACCCCTTGCCACACGCCGAGAGGTGGCTTTCAGGACACTTACATAGACATAGACAATTTAGATGTTTATCCTTATCTTCCGTGCAATCGATCATTTAAAATTGTGTTTGTGCTCCTATTTCAAGCTCAATATAGGGAAATTTTACTAAATCGTGCGTCCACTGTCCTCGAAATAAAGCTTATGCTTTTCTTCTTGAACGGTTTTACGGTCATTTTTAAATCTAAAATCATTCCCTTGCTTCACTACATTCCTTGTATTGAATTAGCAATTCAAAATGATATTGCATTGTTACTATTGAAAAATTGCGCCCCTTGTATTCATCCCGCTATTTTAATGGTGCATTACGTTGTTGTTTTACTTACTCCCTCATCTTTCCTCAGCGAATTTTGTTGCCCTCTTAAATACTCTGATTTGATCGAGTCATACTCTCTTAGAATGATTCTAGTACATTAATTAAATATATAAGCGAGGCTTCTATACCTTTATTTCATTTCGTCAGGGCATCGAACCGTTACATTTTTCGTTCCGGTGTTTGCTCTGGTTCAACGAAAACACTATATTTCGGTTTAGTTCCGGTAAGGCTCATCCTTTCAACGTCGAACCGGTTCTATAGGATTTTTACGTTCCGACTATTGTACGTGAAAGTTTGTTTTATTATTTCTAGCTGTTTTCACATTCACTATATTACACTAAATTTCGGAATAAAACTTATTAATGGTTAGCAGCAAGTCGTAGTCATACATGTTTAGTAAACCTTCTCCCTATTACATTTCAGTATAATGTGCATTTTTGTGAATCGGAACGGAATTATGGTTTCGGTTTGGATTCAAGAATTTCATTTTTTCGGTTGGGGTTCGGTTTTTTACTGCGGCAAAAATAACGTTTTTTTCTGTTTCGGTTTTCGGTTCTCTTCCGGTTCGTTGCCCTGCAGCTTTGTAACTAATTTTCTCTATCTTGGCAGTCCTCGTGGCTTTCTTTTCCGTGATCCCTAGGCCGGCTTCCTTAAATCTAATCCCATCGGCTTCTTCTCTTCTTTTCCATTCAAATGTTCGTTCTTCATTATCCTTTTCGCGGCTAATCCTCCGCATTACTTTCTTTTTAAATTCATTTCCTCTCCACATTTTCGTTTATCTCTGGCGAGGAAACAGCCTCTTCTCCAAAATTTCTCTTTCACAGCTTCCAATCTCCGTTTCGCTGCTTTACTTTAAACTCATTTTTCCTTCCATTGGTACTGCTGCCGTTGAGAATCGTCTCATTAAATTTCGGTTTTGTTTTCTTCATTTTACCCTCACTCAATTCAGCACAATCTTGTAATTTGGGCTGCCTAAAAAGCCAAATGGACAACGCGTTCAACTTCAGTGAAAGCGGTCCCGGGTTCAATTCCCGGTGGGGGCTCACGTGCGAAATGACCTTAGTTGTCGAAGCACTTTTAACAATAAATTACTATTACTACTACTACTACTGCAAGTGATTAGTCGGATCGCCGAATAAACTTCAAGTTGGGAAACCGGGACGTCAGGGAACCCTAACCATGAGTTAAAACAAGTAATTTTTCCTTTTGCTATTTTGTGTCAAATTTTATTGTAATTTCACTCACCCTTAGCGGTTGTTGCACATCCCTTGCTATATTCATTTACTAGTTGTATCAATTTCTATTCCGTATTGAGGTCGATCCGTGTCATTTATAAACTTCTTTTCTTCAAGACTGAGTTCCATCCCAAACTTCTTCTTCTTCTTTCATTCCATGTAGTGTAGACGTTGAAAAACTTTTTCGGCGAGTGGGTCATTTAGGGTAGGAAAACTTTTTGGTCAGCAGGCCAGAATGTGTATGTATTTGCTGAAGGATAAATACTTTTTGGAGTAAGACGTTTCTCTGCGCTCCAAGACGTTCAAAATATACACATAGTTCGATATGATTAGCATGGATATAAAATACAATTTAAAATGAATGATTTAGTTATGACAGAAGGTAATTTCCGAAAACTTGGGAATTGCCCGCGGGCAAGGTCTGGCCTGATTGCTTCTTGTATCACTAATGCCTAGTGTGCGCACTTCTTGCTCGACCTACAAAATGATTGCAAATACTAAAGTGTCAAGGTATTGAATTTTCGTGTCTACGCATTTAAATCAACATTTTTTGGCAGTTTAATGTACAAAAATGGTAATTTTTGTGATTTTATTTTTCTAGTGAATTATTTCTATTAGTTCAGTTAATATTATTACAGTATTGCTCAAGTGATTTCTATATACATAGTTTTCTTCACATATTTTAGATTGTACTATTTGCAGATTTGTGCAGGTTTCCCCCCCCCCNTTCTTCTTAAATTTTATTCTCTATTTCTGTTTTAGAATATTTCTTAGAAGTGTTCTGCCGGGATAGCTCAACGGTCAGAGCACCCGACCGGCAATTGGGAGACCCGGGTTCGATTCTCGGTCCAGTCAGACTTTTTTTCAAGTCCATTCTTCCTTGGGAAGAGACTTTTTAGTTTCAAACTTACCTTAATAAATATCTTATAGACCTATTAAAATGAATTAGAGGAGGACGACAACCCCTGCTTAAGCTTTTTCGGCTATTTATATTTTGGAGATCCGTTCCGTCTTCCGTTGCTTACCAACACCGTTAAGCACCGTTGCCTATACGAGTAAATCTGAATTTATTTTAATAATTAAGGTATTGATTTAGTTTTCGTACTCCTATAATTCACATAGATTTTTCTTGGTGACGTGCATGTTTCAAATCTACAAATTAAAAATTTGTATCTCTGAAGAACGAAGATATTATTTCTAAGTAGTGTTAGAGAGAAAATGCCGAGGATACGAAATCAACTTGTACGAAGTCTACTTCAGTATTTTAGACCGACCAGATTAAATGTATCGGAGTGTTTGGCCGAAGTCCAATCTTGCGATTGCTTGCTATTTACTAAAAAAGTTTTTGCAAGGCCATTGCGTCATCTCTTACGCTTACCACCTACTCGTCTCTTAATCAACGCTGTCGACTTTTAGATTTTGAGTTGTCCAAGGGGTATGTATGGTATGGTCCGACCTCGACTCAATTGTGTATGCTAGGAAGAAGATTGGGTTACCTATATAATTGGTTATAACCATTTATTTTTATGGCAACATATCAAGTCGATAACGCCCTTGCATATTTTATAGGTTGACCTTCTCAGCATGGGATATATTTTTGAATCATCTTGTGTTGGATGTCTCCTTGCCTTAACGAAAATAATTTTTTATGAAAATATCCTCAACTATTACTTACTCTCTCAGCTACCTTAATCATAACTATTATTCTTCACATCAAGGCGTCGTAATGCTTGATCATGAGTATAAAATTTCATCTCAAGTGTAATATGCACAGCAGAAATAGCAAAAAACTCGGTCGCTATTAATTCTTTATCTAGAAAACAGTTTTCCTTGCGATTATACAGATGTCT
Organism: Ladona fulva; assembly: GCA_000376725.2. NCBI lineage: Eukaryota > Metazoa > Arthropoda > Insecta > Odonata > Libellulidae > Ladona > Ladona fulva. Next base: position 656,876 of record KZ308557.1, on the reverse strand, counting down.
TCGAAAATTTTCGATCACGCCTCAAATACAATTACTGTTTATAGGGAGAAAAATGTATTGTAGCATGAAAAAAAAGACAAATGTGGAAACTCTTTTGCATGAATATAAATCAATGTAAATGGAAAGGGAGCTATCGAATATCGATGACGACCTTTTTGATTTATGAGAAAATCGGATTACTTATACCAATCATATCCTTTCGGCCTATATTTTGCAGAATGGTACATGCATTATGGGTGATGCCAGTATAAACTCGACGGGAGACTTACAATAAGACCTTACTCTGCCATACATCCCATAAGTGTTGATATTTTTATTATGTGCGGTGTTAATGCTATCAACGAGATTCAATTTGATCAGTGATGCAGGGTTCCTCGTGCATGACATGAATGTAATTTCAAGAAATATTCCACATTTATCTCTTTCAAAAAGATGCAACTCATTAGTGTAGTGCCATTACCATGCGTTGAAAGGTTTTTAAAGTAAATAGGGATATATGTTACACGGATGATGAACTTGACGGTATCAAATGAAGCAGTTTCTTAAATCAAAACTATATTTCAGCGCAGAAAGTTATGAAAAAATACGTTACGATAAATAATAAACCGTTTTTGGGATGCATTAATGTATGAAATTTCCGAATGATCGAAACGTTTCCGCGACGAACGTTGAATTGAATTTTAATATTTGATGTTCATCCGACCGACCGACAAAACAAAACAACGCGAGCTTTATTTTATTACTGTAGGCGTAATCGAAAAATGATAATCGCGGAATTTCATCATCAATTCGTAAAATGGGCTTTCGGGAATTAATTTCACGTTTTCAGTCGATGTTAAAATTCAGCTTTCATCCGTTTTCGTGGTCTTTATTTTGCGTGCTTTATGTAAATTAATAACATGTGATAAACCTTAAATTACTCGCTTTATGGAATTTTTTTGCTTGTACTCCGCCAAGATACTTTGTGCGTTCCAAAACATTTCAAATGAATTTGGAAATTACAGTTTTAATGTATATTTATTTATTAAAAGATACAGTAGTTCCATCGAGTTAAAAACCTATCTGCAAGGGGGAAATTTCATTGCTATTTGCGCTCCCAGATAGCCAAGTGGGTTGCGTGTTCGCTTCTGGCGGATGCGGTCTTGAGTTCGATTCCCGTTGGGGGTCCATGTGTGCGGAATAACCTCAGTTGTCGAAGTACTCTTAACACTGGTACGTACAGTCTTTTCTTTAAATAAGTATAGGTTGGGTAGGCACATTAGTATAATAGATGTAAACTAGTCATAAGCAATGTGCTGCCGCCCAGTTACTTAAATACATACATATTCGTAAATATAGATGCTTACTTACGGCTAAAAATTAACGTGGTGTATTTCGCCGTTGTATTTAAGTATTTTAGGACCAATGGATATCCACTTTTCTTAATTCATCCTGGCTAATGAATACAAAATACTTGACAAATTATCCTAATTAATCAAAGTATCACTTTATATTCCGTTATTCTACTACTATTTCATTAGTTTCTTTGCATTAGGAAATGATCCCATACTTTGCTCCGCGAACTATTAAAGGTGGAGAAACGTGTCGCTATGAAACATTCAGGCCGAAACGATCTATAAAGTTGCTTCGCGTATCCCAAGGAAAAATGGACACGAGAAAAGTTTGACAGGACTGAAACTCAAACCAGGATCTTCCACAAACCAGGCGGATGCGCTAGCTAATTGAGCTGTCTTGTCAGACATGCCGTTTCGGGAAACTTTGTTAACAAGGGTGAGTTAGTAAGCGGCATCGTCCACGGCTACGACCTCTATGATTCATCGGGTCAAAAATTGGCTATTAAGGCCGCCCAGCAAGTGGGAGATCTGGGTTCGAGTCCCACATGTTCTTGATGCAAAGCTATCTCCATCTTTCCTGCTTCAAATAAGTCACCCTGTGGAGTTTTAAGTAATAATACTTATCTTTATATACAGTGAAAACCGTTTAAAAGCTTAAGCCGCTCTCCCGCTTAATACGCGATTTTTTCTCGGTCCCGGTCCCTTTTACACGAAATAAATGTTAAAATATACCGCTTAAGACGCTCTGCTAACCACTCAAAAGGTAATTTTTTCCAATTCCCAAGTTCAATTTGACCAGTTTTAGCTGATTCCTCTGCCTAATTTGATCAACCAAAATATGAAAAAAATTGGAAAACAGATTTTTATCTTTACCACAGAAAGTTTATTCAACGGTCATGGTTTTGAATCCTCGGGAGGTCACCTGATGATGATCCAAAGGGTCGAAACTATGGTCGTAGAATAAACTTTCTGTAGTAAAGATAAAAGTTTGTTTTTCATTTTTCATCATGATGGAAAACTAACACACCACTAGACTCAACCAATCATTTTTTATCTATATCGCTGTCCTTAGCTCTTTTCTCCTGCCTTGCCTCTCCTCTAAAGGGTTCCTTTCGTATCTTCAACTGTGACCAATCAAGCAAACAGAAGTGGTATTTTTATCGACTTAAGTTGTGAAGCAATCATTTAAAAAATGAAGAGCCAGACAGCCCTTCCCTTTCGTTTTCCTACGTAAAAAAACTAAGAAGTTGCCATATCCCGGTTATGACGCTAACCCGATCGTAACGCAGTTTTCATTTGCTATAATTACTTTCAACAATTTCCTACCCGAATAACAATTTATCGTTTCTGAGATTGGAATAATCATACCGGGCAACCTATTGATTAACGTGACATTTTTTTCAAAGCGAGCTCTTTAATTTCCGCTGCAATTAAAGTCAGAAATCTTTGACTCAAAATGCGGTCGTTCAGTCTTTAAAGTAGACGCGGGCGGTAAAATCATTTCGTCTCAAGTCTGCTTGAAGAGAGCGGGAAATAAACAAGCAATCTGGAAGCGTTTTGGAATTATGACGCTTTTACGCGAGGAACGGGATTTGAAAAATATTTACCCGATGAAGGGAATAAATTGGGAGCGAGTGACTGCACAAGAGAAGGGATATTTGGCGTGCAATCGATGGAGAATTTGTTATCACGATCAGGTCTCGGTGACAGCGGAATCGAATAAAGCAGTGGAAGAGAAGTTCTGAGAGGCACTCGATTCCATTAGTCGGCGCTCTGTAATCAGGGCGAGAGAAGGGACAAGCGCTCGATGAAGAAGAAGAGCCCTTAATGGCACATCTGTGAGACGGAGGCCTCGGAAAATTGAGATGGAAGTCTCGAGGGTTCATTCCAAACGGGGACATTTTATAAGTTTTAATATTCTTGGGTCTACGAATCCGAGGCTTACAGAATGACTAATTTCAGCGATTTTGGAAAGTATATAATCCCTTTAAGGGACACCAAGTCGTAGATTATTGGGGGCATTGCTTCGTTATAAATTTCGGCAAAGGTTTCTTAAATGATATTTCCTTTGTAACTATCAATTGTCCATTGAAGTTTCAGAGAAAAAAAATCGTCACTCACGTTTTACGTAATCACATTCTACAGTAAAATACAATATTGTTAAAAGTGCTTCGATATCTGAAGTCTTTTCGCGCGTAGGCTCCCACCGGGAATAGAACCCGGGACCGCTTTCACTGAAGTGGAACGCGTTGTCCACATGGCTAACGGGGAGTTTGCAATACACATTCATTACTGCATCAAGCTAGTTAAAACGGCAATTAAATAAGCCAATGACAAGAGGGATTGTGCACGTAAAGAATTATTCAATACAATTTTAATTCGATTTGAATTCCAATTTCAGTAACATTCATTCAATTAACCAGTGATCGCGCCCAATTTTACAATTCGAATAATAATTACTTTGATGAATGAATGATGATAGATGATTATTCTCATATAATTTATCTACCATTTAAATACAGCGGAAAATTTATCTAGACATGTGACTAAAAAAGCAGTAATACTAATTAAGTAATCCAGAAAGGATAGGAAGAGAAATTTATACGGTTTTAAATAAATAAAGAGAGTTATTATCTATATTAGAAAGAATTAATAGATAAATCTATTAATAAACCCTGCAAGCTGTCTTTCGGCGTATGGCAGGGGGTACATGCGCCATAACTCTGCTTCATGATCGATTAATTTCGCGTATCGTCTTGGAAAAAATGAATACTAGAGGCGACTTGTTCTAAAATCTATTTCCATAATTTTCCTAGCAGTGTTAGAATGGTCTGTCTAACAGTCGGAACGCATAACATCGACTACATCTTCTATGAATGTACTTTCTCCAAATTTATCAAGCAAATTAAGGTTTTATTTTAATCTTTTATCTTCTTAAGTTTCCCATCCTGAGTCCTGAAGCATTTGAGTAACTCTCAGTGATTTTTCGTGGCATTTCTTTACAAAACTTTCCGCTTTTTGATGTATGTACCTTTTCTAATTCGCGAATTCGACAGTTTTCGATGGGGCACCGCACGCTAAGTGCCTAAAATATAAACGAGGAATATGTTGGGAGAATATAAGTCTTTTCTGGAGTTAGTTTTCCACAATTAAATCGTTTACAAGTTTATTTTACAAAAATCGTGAGTTAAGATACTTATTATCAAATTTGTCAGCAAACCAACTGTGGTTTTTCAATTTTGAGGAAACAAATCGCACTTAGAGATTGCATGTTATCACCGCTGCAAGGGAGATCCGATAGAAACCAAACCCAATAAATAGTGATTCTATTTAGTCTTCAAACGTACACTAATAAAACCGACGCGTTTTTGGGGTAGTTATCTTAGAGAAAAGCTTCTTCTCTTCATTTCAATGGAATCAGGTTACATCACAGGTATACGGAAGCTACAGTTTCTTCCTTTCGACAAAAATGTGATGTCTCTTTTCAACTAAGCGCGAAGCGAAGAACCGCATTTTAATATATTCTATGCAAGAAGTTAAGATTAACTCGTGGTAACTGAAATATGAAAGCATATTTTCAGAAAAATTTTCCTTATTATTAATATTGTATATCGTGAGTAGCTGATATTCCAATTTAATTCATTTGAACGGACTAAGGACAGCAAAGCTCTTCAAAAATTCAATGCCTTTTTAGATATCCATTTCGTTTCTTTCGGTTTGGTTAGTTATCACAGTAATATTAAGAAAGTATTCGTGCTTCCGGTTTTTGTTTTCCTTTAGGCGTTATCAAAAACGTAACGCCTTTAATCAGAAAGAATACACTTATGAATTGGCTTACAAGTTCGATAAATAAGATCAGGTCTCATCGTTTAGTTCCGAATGGGTTGTGGGCCAGAAATGTTCTTTTTCAAAGGATAAAAGTCTAAATTACAAGTGTATGCTCTAAATTACCAATGTCTTGAAATTCCGTAATAGGTAAGAAATAACCAAAATTCTACTTTCCTATCTGATTTGAGCATTCCAGATTTAAGAAAAAGGGTAAAAGATAGATTTTTATGTTAAGGTGCGAACCTAGGAAATTTTTCAAGAAGAAACGAACATGATAACATTCCGACAGGACTAGCAAGACAGCTCAATGGTTAGGGGAAGAGACCAGCATTGGTAAGATCCGGGTTCGAGTCCCAGTTCTTTCAGACATTTTTCATGTCCGTTTCTCCTTGGTAACAATACTGATATAATTTGAAATCGTAAAAATTGTCCAACTCGCAAAAGCCTTGTTTAAGTGGTAACTCAGCTGCCAATTACTACTTTAATCTGAATTGATACTGCATAATTTCTCAAGTTATCTAGGTCATAAGGCGAACTGAAAAGCTGAAATGTGAATGAAGTTGACAAATTACGCAAAAAAAAAAGAAATTACAATAAATTTCTTGAACTTTAACAATATTTAAAAGGAATTTAAAACGAAAAAAACATTATTTAGTGATAAACATAGAATATCATGTATCTCAAGGGTTTGCGTGTGACATTTTCTATATTTCCCCGAAAAAGTGCTGCTGCAAACCGGTTTTGCCTATTAACTTCACTAGAAATAATGAAGACCTACGTTCAAACGCACAATTTTATTCTTATGATGCTAGGAAATGTAGAACTCTCCATTGATGTGAATCTATCGACTATTTCAAAACCTGTATGTTACTCGAAATAGTATGAGTGTCACATACAAGGAGACTCACTTCTTTCTCTGAATAAAAACTTTCAAGTCGCTATAAGGGAGGGATTTTTCATTGCAGTACATATTACGTACATAACCGTTAGTGATGAGAGGAAAGATTGGAATTTTTGCAGACTTTTAGCTTTCGAATCTGCATGTCATCTTTGTATCAGGAATGCTTTGATTTTGAACTCACAAAACTTAAACTTGGAAATATAAAGGAACAGAGGTCTCAGAAGACGTTTTTTCTTTTTAAGTAAGCCTGATGAATTTTTATTTCATTTTCAATTACTCTGAGAACTATCCTTTACAAGGAATGTTTGGGACCTCGAAAATTAACCTACTGTTATATAGAATACATGGGGAGAGTTATACATTATATATAGTACACGAATAAAAGTTGCTTGAAAGCTTTATGGTAATATATTTTTCCAACTCTCGTTTCGCACACGTTTCAAGTCATTTCAGGAATTGCTTTACAGCAGATTACGACGTTTACGTGCCCTAGCATCGAGCCACATCGCAACTAGGAAGTAGCCTTTATAAAATAATCAAATAGTTACAAACCTGTCGGATTGAAAATAGTATAGACCTGGATTTGACGCGTTACCCACTGATGATCTACCATTATAATGGGACTTGTTATATATAATTCAAAAGAGCATTTATTTGCTTTTAAAATTATATACATTAAGAATCAATATCGATCTCCTGCTTTATGCGAGTCGACGTAAACCAAATCAAAACACGGTGAATTCGTGCAAATCCATGACTCGGTCATCTTCACACTTTTGTGGAACAATGACCAGGTGTCACAGAAAAACCAAACTTTTAGCAGAAATGTGGTATATAGTCGTGAAGCATAATCCGCTTTTCTGAGATCTGATCGTCATTTATTGACCTTTGATAAGCGTATGAATTAAAAATCGATCTCCTCCTACAAATTTGCTCCTATACAGTTGATTTAGAAAAAATAAGCGAGGGCGATTTTTCCTAATATGTACAAAATCGCAAAAAGTACCCTTTTTGGGACCTTCTAGGATCAAACCCATGATACCCAAGAGCGATATCTCTTTTATTCTCTAATAAGAAAGTCGGGGTCTCCGAGTAAAGATCGCCGGGTCAGTAACGCCTTATTTAGTATCCTACATATGTGTGTGTGTATATATATATCCCTAGAAGCTTCTATGTATAATATATATATATACTATATACAGTGAGAAGTTAAGTAAATGGTTTACTTAGACACGGGAAAATGATTTTTTTCTACTTTTTCTACAGTCGATCATTTGTTCATGATTTATCGCTAAGGCCAAACCCTTAAGGAGGAAATAAGTTAATCATAATTTGCAGAGAAATATTTCAATAAATTTAGATGTCGTATTTAGTTGCAAATTTCGCGGATATCCTGAAATCCACTACAATTGAAATTGAGTATTATATTGGAGTATGATATTGCAGAAAGTACAACGCACCACTGGAAGAACGTACGCTTTCATAAGATTTCATTATTTCTGTCAGCCATATGAGATTTTGGTCTGTTACCTTACAACGGGCATCCACCGAAGTGATATGTAGAGAATAAATCAAGCGAAACTTGATGAAAGCTACAAGAGATATTTCACTATATGTTAAGAATCTAATATCGTCGCGTGCAAATTTAATACGGGTTTAACTTAATATCAAAGTAAATCAATATCCTGATTTCTAAATTTAGGTATTACACATTAGAGCCGCTATTGTATAACCGTTTCTTTGGTCTTTGAATCGGGTGCCAGCAAAATTCACGAGTATCGAAGAAAAATCTTATTAATGTACCACAAATAATACAGGCAAAGAAGTATTATTGAATGTATATAAGGAATTTTAAGAAATGCTACAATTTTGAAAGGAAGTGAATAGAATGGCGATCTGTATGTGTTTGGTTACATTGAAACTTCTTAAAAATGTTAATAAAAAAAGCTTTATTTTTATTTCCGTAGTTTTCCGGTAGAGACCTGAACGAAACATATATCTAAAATAACTTAATGGATGGTAAAAGATTAACGAAACACAAACTGATAAGTTGTTGTCCTTAATCTCAGATAAAATAACAGAAATTATAAATCGTGAAACACTTGGAGATAAACAGCTCGAACTGCAGGTTTTGCGGAAGCCTCAAAAAGTTGAAGGATTAACCGTCTATGACACCATATTCCTACAAGTATCGCCGATAAAACAGTAGCGTACAGTGCATAACGTAGGAACAAATTATTGCAGCAGTGAGACATTTAATATTTAATTATCTCTTTGTAGTGAGAATATAATTTATGAGAACAACTTTCATTTAGTTATCCTTAAAGCGTGAATTATCTTTAATGTTATAGGATAGGGTATCACTGCCATGATAGAAAGAAAATTAATGAAAATTCAAATAGAAACGTAATAGAGAAGCAAAATGAATGTTAGACCCTTGTATGCGAAGAAGCTCTCTTCGTCAGGAATCACTGGCACATAAGAAATTTTAAAACATAAGCTAAGAATCTGAGATATATTTTTCTGTACCTCATTTTTAACCTGGGTCTCCCAATTGCCGGTCGGGTGCTCTGTCCGTTGAGCTATTTTCATTTTTATATATTTTCATTTATATATATGTTATTTACATTTTTCCAAGCCATTCGGGAGACTTTGTGGGCAAAAAAGCCTCCCGAATGGTTTGGAAAAACTTTCTGCCGGGATAGCTCAACGGACAGAGCACTCGATCGGCAATTGGGAGACCCGGGTTCGATTCCCAGTCCCGTCAGACTGTTTTTAAGTCCATTCTTCCTTGAGATTTTTCCTGGGTGCGCACCATCTTGCGCTAGATCACGCTAACCCGTTTCGTATGTTCATCTTTAACCTTAATATCGAGAATTTAGAACCAATGCCAAATTACTCTATTCAGTTTACAACCTTGCGAAGGAACCGGACTGTTATTGAATTCACCTGGATGAATTAGAATTAGAGCAAAGATGATGTTAACATTGGAAATTCCTTACAGTCCAGGTTTTTTGTGATAAGAGTTCTTGAACCTTTTTAACTAAAAAGATGAAAAATGTTTGGGAAAATAATTGCAAAGAAATTAAAAAGAAAATTGTGGTTTTTATAACATGATTCTTTATAGGTAGAATGATTGTTTGTTATTACAAACTCTAATTCCATTTGCCTAGATGGTGTAAGTGCTACATTAAGAATGAGAGAAAATCACATTTCTCAACCATAGAATTACAGTGATTTCCAAATATTAATTTGGCATTGTGCAAACCATCACTGCGTGTAGTAAACGCAATACATGGCAAAGAAAGGGACTGGAAAGAAACGCCAGAAAATGCCCAAGAAAAGAAAACCAGGCTTACAATCAGAGTTGACGGAGAAAAACCAGAACTAATGGATCGATTCCCTACTTGGGGAGAGTACATTTTTTGGAAGAAGTGTGCACCGATTAAGTTAGAAGAAGAATAGCAGGAGCCAAGGAAGCTTTCACGAGGCGAAGGGAACAAATGATGAAAGTCCTTGATAAGGGAATCAAAAAAAAATTCTTGGTGCGGAGTATTCCACTGTATGGATGTGAAACTTGATCCCCGAGAAAGGAGGGCATCGAAAGATTGAAGACAAGAGTGTGGCGTAGAATGGAAATAGTAAGTTTGGTTGATAGACAAACGAACCAGCAAGTGCTGGAGATGACGGGAGAAGAGGGGATTTTGATGGAAGTAATTAAACGACGCAGAAAAGATGGCTGGGTCAAATATTGAGAGAAGAGAGAATGTTTGGGGGAGTAACTGAAGGTGGGATCAAACGGAATAAAACCGAAGGAAGCCAAAAGCAAAAGATGCTGGATGATGTAAATTACAGGATTAATTATCAAGAAATAAGGAAAATGGAGTTATAAACGGAATTTTAGAGCACATGAACGTACTTCAAAGGATGAGGGCACATCAGTTGTAATTATTATCGCATTACTCTGTTAAATATGTAAAATAATTTACATATCTTGAGAAGCTGTAGCATCATGTTACCAATTACCAAAAGAATCACCGTGGAAAGAGTAAAATTGGCCAGGAACTTGATGCTGCAATCGTAACGATTTTTTCACTGTTGGTAGTTTGAGGACGAAAATTGCAGTTTGAACGAATTTTTCCATTTTATGCGAAATTTATAAAGTCGAGGTGGGCTTACTCATCGACTTTCATATTTTTTATTGATTAAAGAATCTTCAATTAAGACTGACATCCTTAAGAATTTTTCATATCTTTCTGAGGAATTCTAAACTTTCAAGCGCAATATTATAATGATAGGAAAATATGAAGCTAATATACAAAATATGCGGTAGCCGGAAGAGTTTAAGGTAATTAGAACCGGTCGTAACGACATGTTCAATAGAATGCCACGCGAGGTTTAATTGGACAACATTGTTTTATCCTTATAGAATAGATTTCTGCAGTAGAGTCATTTTAAAGTGAAAAAGGGTGAAATATGAGTGATTAAGAATTAACTAATACTGTTAACCGATTTTGAATGTGGAATAAAATGTATTATCTCTTTGAAAGGAATGAGAATTCAGAAATTAAAAATTTGATTGATAATACAACAAATTAAAATTAGAGACCTGGTAGATGAAAGTTCAGCTTCAAAATAAAAAAAAAGATTTTGATTAGAATGCCTGCAAAGATTCTCGGAACCATAGCAGCGCTGCCAGGAGGGATCACAGATAAAGAAAATCTTAAGGAACGGTAAAGTAACAAAAACCATAACAAGTTAGGTTAGTTAGCTTTGACGGTCAAAGTGGCAGACTTTATTGACATTGCAGTAGATGGGAAGCCACTGGATCGGTTTATCTGGAACTCTCTCTTCATCATCACTCGGATATACAAAAAAAACGGAGATATGTGAGAAATGCTACAGAGAATAAATAAACGAATGGCAATTTTATGGTAAATTTTCATGCCCCTTCAAATTTTTTCCGAGAAGAATTTTTATAGCACCTAAAATTTCATAATATCTACTTTTTTGTTTAACATTTGTACTTAATTAACCTTTCCTATTTTACGATAAAGGTTACAGAAAAGCTCGTCCAGTGTATTACTGTCCAGTGTATTACTGACGAATTCGTACTCGTGTGAAACAATGGATTTATAGATTGGATTGTGCGATTATTAGATGGAATACAACCAAACCTCTTTCATTCAAAGCTGAAATTGAGTCAAAAATGTCTTCCCTCAGATAAATTCAAGTTGAATGAATAATTCTCATAGAAGAAATTCTCCCCGCAGATGAAACTTCCATTGTGGTAAGTGTGTCAAGAGCGTATATGATATTAAACGAAAAACGTCTCGATTTATTTTATTTCAGTCACTAGAGCAAAATTCGATTCACCCTCCTTTGAGTTCATCTTGAAGTATCATTTTTAAAGTCAAGTTAGGTCATCCGCGGTTTGACTTCCTTAGCCCATTGTGCGATCCGAAGCTGCCGCATTGAGCATTGCCTTCGGCGCCCCATCATCCCTCCCTTTAATTCCTCGCATTAGCAAAACCTTTTCATCGCGTATTTCTTCTGAATACAAGCAGGAGACGAACGCAAAAAAACAGCTGAATTCCTACGGCCGCGGCATCTGCGATCATAAGCCGTCCACAATGGCCAGAGGGACGCGGCGGCCAGAAGGCACGATCTTGCCAATCGCTTTTCTCCAAATGAACTCGAATGTTTTAAGCGCGGGTGATTTTTTTCGCCCGTGATGATAGAGGAGCAACCTACAGGCTGTGACCCAGATCATCTATTGGACCGAAGCCACAAGGAAATGCACGATATTTCATTTTTCGCGTCCGCAAAAAAGCGGCCTTCAGCGGAATTGTTTAACTTGCAACGACGATGTTATTTCTCGTCTTGCGAAAGCATGCAAGTGCTTGCGCGGAATTTTAATATCGAAATAATCTTGGAATAGTGGACATACGTTACTCGAATATGCGAAAATCTGATATCGAGTTCGAGGATATCCTGCGGTGTTGGCAGTTTCCTCGGATGGGAAATTTGAGCCCCGATAGGGAAATTTTTGGCTCTGGTCGCGATTATTTTGTTATTTTTTTATTCGAAAAGTTTCAGATATCCGAGAAGAAAATTTCGAGATGGGAACAATTTATTGGTATTTAGAGTATAATTAATAATTGGAGCTCGGGGAATAGAGTTCCACCCTTATCTCTACCTGGGAAGACATAGAGTGTACGGGAGGGCAGGAATTCTTTCTCTGATGACCCCTGATTTCAAGCTTTTTCATAGTCGTTTATTGTGAATATATCGATTTGCGTCAAACTTTGCGATCGTGTTCTCTGAGACCTCGAAGGAAGTACTGTTACCTTTTCATTCGATAACTTTCCTGGGTTTGAACCAAGATCGTTCCGAAAGATTTCCATAATAATTACATATAGGGTTCAATTTTATCCATTACAGACTTTATTTCTTTTGCAAAATTAAACTAGAAGAATTGTTGATATCGAATCGAAGATAAGTACCAAAAGAAGGGATATTGAATACGGATTGTTATTATAATCGTAGAATATCGATTTCGTTTCGAAGTTGCGAGAATTTACTTAAAATATGCGAATATTTGTGACCGTTTGTGAACCATTTGAGACCGTTCGAAGATGCCATGAGGGTCGACTAATTGAATGTTAAGAATATTTTTATCCAATTATATTAGCGTACAAAAATTCTAGTCTGTAAAATGACTTTGCTCTATGCGATATAGCCATAGATTTCCTTTGTGATTTGCCGTGTGGTTAGTGAAAATCATAAGTGTGAAAAAACTTTTTATGGTAAAATGTTAGAGTAAAGGTATTCAGGAATAGGAACTTTTATTTGGGTTCTAAAAATACTTCTCAAAATCATTTTAAATTTTCACGCATGTTTTTACCCTATCATTGAAATGTTTCCCAGCAATGATTCATACTTCCTACTGAAAATACCTTGTATGGAAAAGGGTCAATAAACTTAATCAATTTTCACAGTTGGTAGAAACTAAAATTACCATCTAACTCGAAAAATGTGATTGACGTTCCAGATATTGAGTGATTAGAGGAGAATTGAGTATTTTAAATTACATCCATATAAAAAAAATTAAAATTTTTCATGGATTTGAAAGATTAAGAATGAGAGAAAATCACATTTCTCAACCATANACTTCTTGTCACCTGATGATGGCCAGTCCTGGCCGAAACCGGTCGTATGTGTTTTGTTAATATACGGTGGAAAAAAGTATTTGTCAATCTTATTTCTTTGATTTCCTGTTATGGATTTCCACATAGTAAAGCCTTCAACAATCGATTATATACTTTATGTAATATGGACTGGAAACAATAACCATTCAAACTCCGCACGGGAAACATCACAATTGAAGAGAAAAGGTCATCATCAGTATCCTGGTGTAATTTATCCTCGAGACTGGCCTTAAGATCTTTATAGTACTATTTTTTAAAACCTAGTGGTTTTTTTAGACGGCTTTCACGATTGTTTATGAAATTTTGGCCATTATCGCCTTAATGAAAATGCAGAATTTTCGATCGAATCTTCGATTTTGAAAATTTTAGAGGGAAGCGTGTTTATTGGGGTGAACTAGATTGCGTTCCGAGAAGATTTACATAAAAAAGATAGTATTTCGGGACCTCAGCCTCGTCAATACTGAGCAATGACAAACAAGCTTTAATTTTACTGAAGTGATAGTTATGATATAACAAAGTAAACTTACGTTAAACGAAATTAGAAAGGTTATCTTACTTTCTTCAAAAGTACGTACAACAAACAATTGATAACAAAAGATTGTGTTGTACGGCAATTTCATACCCCGTCGCGCTAATTTCGACAAAAATGAAACTCATCAGAAAGTAGTTAAAGTGAGGTTTTATAAAAAAACGTTTTATTTCCCACACATTTATAGAGATACAGCTAAAGGCTTATTTGTGATTGCAATGAAAGCCTTCGAATATCTACACAAATTGCTATAAAATTTTTCCAAAACTTTCAAATTCCACGAAAGGAGCTATGCTCAGCTGTAAGAGATTCGAATCGAGGGAATGAAAGGAAATGAAAAGAAAAAATGCAAAAATCTTACGAGCGACTGGGTTACTAATAGGAGTTATAAAAGAGAAGATCTTTGCGTTAATAAAGATGGAGACAGAGAAACGGGTTTATGAATGAAATTAAGGGAGATACAATTTATTAAGAGATGAAACGGAAGACCCCGATTAATAAAGTTTTGGGAGAAGAAACTGTTGAGGAAAAATAACGTACAGAAGGCAAGGAAATTCTTCCCGAAGGATACCGCATACTTTCGAGGAATGAGAAAATAAGGCCCGGCGTTATAAAGTGTACTTAAAATAGATTTCAACTACTGTTCTCATACTACTGTACTACTGAGCTCGGATTTAACAATGGAATTAGTCGTCAGGGAGACTGGTTGTTTACAAACGCAAAATTTTTTTAAAAATTCGTTTATTTTATCAAAATACACGTAATTTTGATAAGAAAACAATATTTTACGACAAATATAAGAATTATCATTCACTTTTCCTTCTTTTGATGCTTGTCTCGATTTCGTACGGCTTTTCTTTCTGATATAAAATTACGAATAAAATAAACCCTGTAAGCGATAAAAGTGAGCTTTATATGCATTTATTATGGAAACAGTTTTAAACGTCTGGAGTCGAACCGGGGACAGTTATGTGTATTTAAATTAGCCTATTATCTTTCCGGGGAAGACATTTAAAACTCTTCAAAGTTTGAAAGTTGTGCGACATTTGCTTCTCGAGTTTTAAGCGAACATATACACATAAAAACATGCTAATTTATATATGAGATATAGGTGATTTGGCATTATTTTTACTTGTGAATTGGTTATATGAATCATTTAAAATCTTTGCCATTTCTTTTACACCTTTCTCCGAAATCAGATATTTCGTAGGAAACGAGGATTAACGTTGATTTATTTTGCGTTAATCGAACACGGATGGAAATAACATTTGAATAAGATTTTCTTATTTAGAATCTAAGCCGAGAGTGGAGTAATATCTATAAGCTTATCCATGTTAGCAAACTTACGTAATAAAAAGCGATTCTGTTTTCATCGGGTGCGAATAACTCATATATCTCTATTCCCGCGAATATGCCATCCTAAATGTTTTCAGCTCAAATGTATTCAACTTCGTGTGAGTTTCTCTATAGATATAATGTATATCCAGGACGAATTCGTTCAGATACGAAGTCTGTTTGAGTCGCCGTTAAACTGCGAGTTTCAGTGCTAGAAAATGGAATTGCAATTTATCCCAAAATGCATATACTGACATCGTTTAATTTACTCTAGAATGTTCTTATTCCAAGTCCTGCAGCTCAACAATTTCCATTAAAACATCAAAGGAGGAGGAGAAAGAATGTATTTTCTCTCTCACAAGTCTTCGAGATGTAACGCGATTCCTTTTCTCATTTGATAGAATGTCATGCTTTGGAAGATCTTTATTCTTCCCCATTATAAAAAAAAATCTACGAAATTGCATTTATGCCTAAAGGTCAAAGGTCTCTTTTTCGCTTCGTCTGCAAGGACTGCTTCGATTCCGTACCGCAACGGCGTAAGATTGTTTTACATGAGGACCCTGCTTATTGCATTTCGGATGATGAAATATTAATATGACTAGGTATCATCTCCAAGGAGATCCACGAGGCATTTTAGGTCCGTGATCCCATTTGAATACATTTTCTTTCGGGCTAAGTGGAACGCTTTGAATGCATTTGTACGCTCTTAGGTCCTGAAAGGCTCCCTCCTAACGTTATTTCTGCCTATAAGAACGGAGTAACTTTGTCAAACCATCTACTTCGTTAACCGAGATGCTACTTTAGCCTCTGTCCCCCATTTTCACGATTTCCTCACACACCAATTCACTTATACACGGTCAATTAACCGTGGCCTCATTTCACTACGTAGTATAGATTCACTCTTGCACGCTGCACCTTCCCTCTTCTCTCCGTGCCTCCCACCCACCCCTTCGGCTTTCCCTGATCGGATTTCATTTATTTAAGAAAGGTTGGGTTGGAGATTACACCTCCTAAGACGTCAAATTGTTATATTTTCCATGAGTGTATTTACTTTATTCGATTTTCTCCGAGTCTAGTTCGAGCTGTACTACTTTCTCAGCACTCGAAAACGTTTTTAAATATCGATGTATGTATCAAATTCTGTAATATTTCTTCCCAGAAGTGTATTTGAAATTATTAAATAAGCGTTATTTTGTCTTCTGAGCTCCAATTTTCAAGTTAATTAGTCCTAGGTTCACGGCATAGCTTAACATCACTCGCGCATTGTTCTAATGGTTACCCTTAACCGATTTGTTGACATTGTTTTCAGAACTTTTGTATCCAAAATAATAATAATCAATTTAAAATTTTTTAGATTATTAATCGATAATAATTTTTAAAATGATAATTGATTATTAAGAACTTAATTAATAACAATAACTCACTTAATGGATACATTATTGATATAAATATACATACTGCAGTTTCATAATTTAAACCTTTGAACAGAGTGTGCGCGAGAAAAAAAATCCCCATAAATATCCTAGTACGGCAGCAGCAAGGTCATCCGTAGCCGAAGAGGTAAAACAGCAAAAGTGTATCTATCATGTATTATTCAAAAAAGTGACTCCCGGTTAGCCATGTGGACAGTGCGTTCGACTTTGGTGAAAGCGGTCCCGGGTTCGATCTCCGGTGGGGGCCCTATGTGTGAAATGACCTATGCTGTCGAAGCACTTTTAACAATACTGCTACTATTATTTTATTCACTACTACTATACTACTATTTAAAAATGTACGAATCTTCACAGCAAAATGTTACGACATAATATTTTACGTAAACGTTTTACGAAATCAAACCTATCAAATTCAAATTTTTGACGAAAATATCCATATTGGCTTAGCATGGATGTTAACTATAATCTTCATTTTATCTCTGACAAAAGAATAACGAAACCCTGACCAAATGTGAACTTTAATTAAAGTCCCTTTTAAGTGCACATTATGATACCTGGCGTAAATATTGCTTCAAGGCGACCACTAAATTCTATCTGCGCATACTTTTTGATGGAATCATTTAACTCAGCCGAGTCAAAAAGGTACCACTTATTATAGGACGCGATACTCGTCACCGTCACGGAAAGCCTTAAAGCAGACTCTATTAGATTGGTAAGTTCTATTAAAAAAAGTGAATTTTTAGCCTTGTAAAGAAACTTCTTTTCGAGTTCATCTAATGATTCGTTTCTGAAGAAAAACATCAAAACAGTCGTTATCTTTCATAATAATATAGATTCTTTATTTATGATAATGTTATAGATTCATTGAACAAATTGTCTACTACGAGTTATTTTTTGTTTCGTCGATCACTTTATTTTTTGAGATTTGCAAAAATGTATATTACACCTGTTTTACACGTTATTTACTGTAAGCTAATGATAGAATGCAAGGCTCATTGTGGAAACCACGGCAAGATGATTAATATTGACCTGTTTTAATTTTGAGTAGCTTCAGAAACACAAAAATATAAAACGTTTTGTTATATTTAATCCCTCAAGAATTATCAAAGGTAAATTAAAGAAAAACATTTTAAAGGTGACATATAACATAAATATTATCTGGATCGTGTATTTGCGGGACCATGAATATCAATTTTTATGTCGTATTCTTCTGATTCCGCTTTTTTTCCGGGATCAATCGTTTTGATCAGCTATTCTAACGAACAATATAAGGCCTTCGGGTGACGTTACTCGCTTTTTCTTACAACTGCATACTCTAGAAATACGTCAGAACACTTCAACGAATATTTTAAATATCTAAGGACACTACTTTTAGGGTCTAATATTATTTATAAGTTATTCTCCCTTCTTTAGCATTTATGTTTTTGTAATAAATTTTTTGTAGTTCCGTCGAATAAATAATAAATTTTATATTTGCGGAATCCAAACGGCGGCTCAATCAATTCCGAATTGATAATTTAATGAAAATAAACGCTTCAATGACATCGACTGCGAGATCAGCCAAACTTTTTCAATTTTTTTCTATAACGAGGATATTATAATGAGATGCTGCCCCTTGGGAATATTCTTCCATTCCTCTTTTCCTCATTTACAACGAGGACATACACTGAATTGGGATGGAATATTTCTCATTTTGAGTGTTGGAAGTGACCTTACAAAGGCATTTTATATAAAAAAATATGATAATGAGAGGGAAAAATTCTCCATATAACGCCATACATATTTATCTATACACCGTAATCAAAAGGTAGTTTTCCCGCTACATCTCATTATCATTTCAAAGGTGTCTATAAGGGTGATTTTTACCTTTTTGTATTGCTCATTTCCAACATTTTTCATTAAATGATGGAATGAAAACCTGCTTCAAGAGTTCGGAATTGCTGTATTGTCGATACTTATCCATAGTTATGTACTACCCTTCCGGTTTTTCGATGAAATTTGTAATAAAATCAGCTGAATTGCAGTTTCCCAAGTTTTTGTTTTCCGCTGTATGCTAATTTAAGAAAAATTTTACCACTTGTAGATGATGCTCTAAACGTTTCTGTGAGATGATATACTGATGATAGTTGACGGTTACTTTATGAACGTTGTATGCAGCAAAGTTTATCTTATCTTTCCAATTTCATGTGATAACATTATTTATGTGTAATAGATGCATTCAAAACCTAGGTAAATGACAGATATGGCAGCAAAATAGGCCCTCATCTAAACGGACCGTAAACAATAAATACCGCTAAAATCTCAAGGTTTCTCTTTCGTGAATTCCACATTACATGAGATTCATACTTGCTTGTTCTTACTTCGTGCTCAGCTACGGAGCCCGATAGGAGCACACTTAGCTAACAAACTTAGCAAGCTTACTAAGGTTTATGTAAATGACATCCACATGAAATATGTACAAATGAATCATTCACGATGTAGGAAGTTAAAATGCACTTGGAGTGGAATAAAAACACTAGGCTTGATAAGAGCTTTAAGACGGTAGAGGAAGAAGAAAACGCCCAGATGTGTAACAATGTAACAGACATTCATATTCGCACATTTATCTAAATTTAGTAACTCAAAATTTTCCGCCCATCAAATGGTAATTTCTGGAACCAAGAAAACAAATTCAGCAAATGTGGAATGAGGCATACCGTTCTGTGATAATTAGAAATTCTCGTTTGAAATGGCTCTTAGAGACAAGTATTTTAAATTCGTAGAGCAAAACTTCCTTTCCGGTTGATATTGCTCAACAAAATGCGCTGAATTAATAAAAGATGCTATCAGTATGAGAAGTGATCGGTGCTTTGGCTAAAACGACAAATAAAGAGACGGAATGTTTTACGGATCACCGAGCTTGCGCGTCAATAAAAACTGCCCCAGAAGCGGCTACTTCATTGAATGACGAAATGTTAAACAAACTTTGATTCTTGGAATACTAAACCAGGAAGAAAGAAAATCTGTCTAAACAAGTGTCTGTGTATTGAATTATGTTTTCATAAACATTGGATATGAGTCAGAGCTTATACTGCCCTGTCCTTTCCTTCCTGTCTTCCCTCTCTCTGTGAATTTTTAATTTTAATTTAGAAAGAATATTTCCACGACTCGGGAAGTTCAAATACTCTCACTAGATTATGACTATACTAGACGGTAACTTTACTACACATTTACGGAGATCAATCAACTTGAATACGAATTTACTTTTCTTCTGATAAAAACATTGGTGCTCGAAATAACGAGTGCCCCTGCCCACGAATTTCGCGGGCAACGTAGATTTTTTTGACTCGGTAAACGGTAATGTGTTAGGCTAACGTATGCAAGGGGAGGGAGCTTGCGTTTTTGAGGTAATTACTTTTTACTAACCGAAACGAAATGTTTACTTCTTCTTTCTTGCTCTCCCGAGAAAAAGCCAGCTGAGCTGGTGCAGTGGTTAGCGTGCTTGCGCTCCAATGATGTCCTAGGTTCGAGTCCCGGATAATCTTAATTCGGTTAGGAAATTGCTGTTTTTGTTAAATAATAATTATAAAATAGATTTATTGGAGCCTTACTGTTTCAATTAGAGAAATAAATAATAATAATAATTAAAGAAAAATGGTAGTATTTGGAAATATTTACGTCTATTCTTGTACTAATTGGTTACTGATGGGAATATTAACTTTAACTAACGATGTATCCGGCGGACGATATCTAGCGTGCGATCATGTAACTTTGTAACTAGTGATTTCTCCGAAATTCGAGATTAATCCGCCATATTTACACGGTAAATACATGTAAATTCATGTAGTCATTATTGCGAACTTTGGAGATATAACCAGTTAAATCTTATAATTTGTCCTTGACTTTATGGTAGATCTCCATTATAAAGAATAAGGAAAATAAACAGTTACAATTTAATCATCAATTGATAGTGAACACTTGATGACGACCGAAAGGGTCGAAACTATGGTCATGGAATAAAATATTGTGGTAAAGGTATTAGTGTTCTTTTTTCGTTATTCGTTATCACTAGTTACAATAGTTGCGTAATTGCACCCCTGAACGAATTTTCTCCGTCGGCCTATTTATCTTTTTACTTTAAATCCCCCCTTATCTGGAGCACCTTTACCTTTGTGCCACATAAGTTACTATTCTGTAACATGTTTTTAATTTTTTCCGTGACATATATTTTATTATCGTTATCACTAGTTACAATAGTTGCGTAATCGCAGCCCTGAACGAATTTTTTTCCTCAGCCTATTCATCTTTTTACTTTAAATCCCCCTTTCTCTGGAGCACCTTTTCCTTCGCGCCACATACGTTTCTATTCTGTAACATATTTTTCTCTTAAAAAGGTGGTTTTCCTGGAATGGACTCCTTGTGTTTGTTCTTCACTGAAGACCCCTTAAAAGAAGGAGGAAAGGAAAAGCAGTTGATCAAATCGGGAAACTGTGAACGTATGGCGTCGTTAGTCGGTTGGTGCCCTTAAATTAGTCGTCCTTCACATCTGCCGTTACGATCAGCAGACGGCAACTTCGGATATGAAAGACATTATGTCCTCACGACTTATTTGTACTGCCGTTTGATAAGCATCTCGGCACATTCTTCACGTCTTTATCTTGCTCTTTTTCGGAAGGAACTTTTTTCGAGAATCAAGAACCTTACTACGCAGCGGCGAAAGCAAATTTTCCTCAGTCACGGCCACGGTTTTCAGGTGCGCCTTGAAAGTCCCTTCACTTCTACCATCGAGTAATTCGGAGAAAAGAGCTCTCTTGCTTCCGAGTCATTTCTTGCATCGGAGATGTGGAGTGCACTTTGAATTACAATTGTATTCTTTCTCGGGGTGAGTTATTACGCGTAAATGTCTGACGTTCGAGGAGGCCAATGCAAAACTTTTGATGGAAAAGATTTTTGATCGCTAGGAATGAAAATATTGCTCTACTGTGGTATAATCAGTCGAATAGAGGTTTTTAGCAATATTTGCAAACAAAAGTATCGAAGCTTTAAAATGCACTGTGCCGTAATTTTGAACTTCTCCGGAAGTCGTTAAAAACATTTACTCCCCGGAAAATAAAAGACTGGAGCGAAATAATTTCCAACCGATCTCAGCAGATTCCGATCTTCGCTTTAGACCCCTAATTTTTCAATGACAGATTCCGCAAACATTTAACATATTTACTCTTCACAAATGATATTCATTCCCTGATAGGTAAAACTATTCTGACAGAGTATAAAAGGTAAGTATACTTCGATTAGAATATCCAGCTGGACTCTTAACACGACTTACTTAACTCGTAACACGACAGTAATCATTAAAAAATATCACACACAAGGGGTGGGAAACACAACGGTAACCATTTATAAAATCTTCCGAAGAAATATTAAATACGAGTGGGCTACAGCAACCGTCTTGCAAGTGGGAAATCCAGGTTCGATTCCCGGTCAAGTCAGACATTTTCTCTTCCGCTTTTCTCTTAACTAAATACGACATTTAGCAGAAAGCAATTAAAAAAGGTTAGTTTACACGCACAACAATATAACCACAGTTTTGGTAAAATTTTCAATGGATCAGCAGCTGGGAAAAATGTTTACAAAATCATTCAATCTCAAGTCTATTATCAGGAGTGTGCTTCTAACTCGATTAATAACTATACGAAACAAAGCACAATATTTACTCCTATTTCTCCAGCAAGCTATGACTATTTTCCAGCTAATTATTTGCATATGAAGCATGAATAATCAATTGAAAATCTAACCATATTTCATTATATAATAAATAATAGCTCCTTCGAGCTACTACCCTGCATTCAAAAATGGTTGAATATACGAATCAAAATAAAAAAAATAAAAACAGAAAATACACTTTCAAAATTCTTCTTTTTTATAATATTACAGGATTCCTCTACCACAACCGCCGATATGATGGCGTAAATAATGGGAATTTCCAAAAATAAAAAATACGTTGGTTAAATATAGAAATAATTGATTTGATTAAATTATGCTTCATTTAAAACAGAAATTATTTTTGAAAGAACCATCAAAACGTAGGTTGGTGGTGAAAATATAAAGGAACCTTAAAAATACTCTAACCAGTTTTAATTTTCCTCTGCATTACTTAACGCCTGATTATATTACTATTATATTACGAGACAAAAATCAGCAACATTTATCGAATGATCCCAAGCAAAGACGGACGTGAAAAAGTCTGACAGGACGAGGACTCTACCCTGGAATCTTCCATATCCAGAATGATGCTTTAACCAATTAAGCTATCAATCCGGAACATCCTCCATAAGATTTTTTTCGCGTTGTGATGCTAAGGAAAAATTCAGTAGGTTAAATCATTTTCTGATTTTCCTGAGATTTCTTTTGGATCGGGGACAGTGGTGATTTGGTGAAAATTCACTCCGTCGATCAAACATCCTAAAGTTACATTCAATAAAACATCCTTTCGCGAAAAAAGGGATAATTTTTTTAGGAGCAGATCAAGTACGATCTTCTTCCTCATCCTCCATGCAATGCGAAAAATTTACAATGTCAGTTTTACCTCCCGCTTACGCCACAAGCCTCCAAATCCACTCGTGGGCTTCAACAAACCTCGAAAAAATTACAACTTAGCGCTCGGATCAATTTCATCTCATTTCCGCACTCGGATATTTTTTATTTCTCAGCGCTTCCGCCACGCGATGTCCTAATGAGAAAGTTAGCGGGATATTAGAAATGGGAGAACCGAACATTTAGTCCGGGAAACTCCAGTCCCAAAGTGCACCTTCCTGTCTCTGACGTGGGACTTCAAAAGCACTGTCACCACAAAGAGTGACGGCGAGGCGCGTGCGGGGAGAAACGTTCGGAGGCGAAAGGGCGGAGTGGAAAGAGGAGATAAGCTGAAAATTACGCGAGAACACACGAGTGACGTCTGGATGGCGGCTATTGGTTTTGGGAGGAAATGAGAGAAAAATAGATTAATCGCCCTCGTAAATACTCCCGTTTCCTGCGAAGGGCATCAGCCGCAGCTCCTCTCGCACCGAACCTAATTAACGCGCTCCACGAGATAGAAAATGGGAGGAAATAATGGGGATTTGAAACGGGCGAAAATTGCTCGTCCCTCAAATCTCTGGAGATGACCCAATTCGTTGCGGGAGATTTATCGGGGCCGGAGCGGAAAGGAATCTCTCGTTAAACGCTACGTGAGAACATTTGGGACGACTCTTCGTGAAATCAGCTGAGGAAAGTGCATGCTGCCGAGTGAGGGGGCGGGTCGATACAATGTTGGAATTATGCGACAATCCCGGAAACGTAGCGATGTTTCGGCCCGCTGAATCCGGAGACAGAAGCCCGCTGAATCCGGCACGTGATCTACCTCGCTTGATGACATTCAATCAATTTCCGGCACGTTAGTGATGCTGCGTGGATATTAATCTTCTAATTATGTCTTTTTTGGGGGGATTATAAATAGGGCTCCTCGCCGAGATATGGACGTGTCACCCAGATATTAGTTATCCGACTCACAATCGTCACGCGACTTACATAAAAAGAAGCGGTCATTAAGACGTTTCGCACGCATTAGAAACGATCTGCCACCGTGTTTGCAGAAAGGGATTTTCCCCATAACATTTCCACGTGTCATGATATTAGCGAGCTTGGGGGAGAAAGTTCCACAACGCCTAGACTCGTCATTACGGATGCATTAGAAGCGAGAGTGCTTCTAAAAGCTTGGCAAAAATTTATTATTACATAGAAAATAAGTGGCACACTTAAGAGTTGAGTCTACCGAAAAGTATCTCTCAGCACCTCACGCGGCCTCCCCCTGAAGATAAGTGTGTCAACCGAGATCGAGCTTCGAATTGCTTAATTAGAGAGAATTGAATTAATTAATTCGATCCTAGTTTGTTTCAAAAGGGAGAGGTAGTCCAAGATGAATTTGGTCGAATTTACGGAAGTAGAAACTTAGGGAGAGATAACTGTGTCAATCGTAATTGTGACCCTTAATCGGAGGTTCAGTCATTCTTTATCGTAGATAGAGTAAAACAATAGAAACCTGGTACGCTTCCTAAATTTTCGAAAGTGGAAGTGAAGAGAAAAAGAATCCCAGGAATTATAAAGACTTACGCGGATGTGATTGCAAGGGAGATTAGTGACCACGGGGTCGGACGGATGTCCCGGAGGATTAAGCCAATTTACTACCGCTACCAACGGCAAAGGTGCAATTAGACCATCGGAAATTCCTCGCGAACGAGCTATAGGAATGCGCTATCGCACACAGAGCGGTCAGCGGGGCATTTCCCCCAGAAAAAAAGAGGGAACAATGGGCAAATCTCTGCAAAAAAAAAGCACGCTAAAATCGTGCGAATGAGAGCTCACCTCGAGGAGATGTTAAGAGGCGGAAGGACGAAGGTCGAGGCGGGTCCTAAGGGACTGTCGGCTTGATCTCATCCCTCGGAGACTCGTCCAACTCCACGCTGCCCTCCTCTGAGACTCCGAGGACCCCTCCTCCATGCTTCGGCGGAGGGGGAGGCGCTCAGCAAAACAACCGAAGCACGCCCCGCGCGTAAAGAGAGGTCGCTTCTCCTGCGAACACGCGGGTAGTGCCACTCGCACCACGAGGAGTGCGTAGTTCCACACGATGTGTCCCTCGCCCACCCTTCGATCGCAGCACCACCGTGGTGCTTTCCCCGAGACCGCACGCTCCCCGCACCGCGCCTGCCCCTCGCCGCGCGCATCGGAAGCCGACGCCGGTCGATCCGAAGCGATCGGTAGAGAGGGGAGACCCCCTGCGACGAAAGCGAGAACTGGGGGATGGAGGGAGGATGGGGAGGGGGCGGCCACGAGATTTAAGAGGGGGAGGGAAATTAGCACCTAGCCCAGGAACTATGGCACGCGTGTCGACGGCGGCGTGAGGAAAAAATGGCAAGCGAATACCCAAGGTGGTGGATGGTTGAGTTTTTTCCAGCATGCATTCCCTAAGTATTTACTGTACCAGCCATTATTTTCCTCGCAATGGAATGCTTATGGATGTCATCGCGCCGTTGTTTCCCGAGTGACATCGCCGTTTATTTTCTGCGTCTCTAACGCTATTAGAAACGGCAAAACTCGAGCTTTAATTGCCAAGACCTGGTGGGAACCACATCGTTATCATCTATTTTTTTTAAATAAACCCCATTCGATATTATTACAGTAGAGAATTCTCAAGCTCGAACTCTCGTAAAACTACGTCGCTGCGACGTAGGGATTTACGTATTAGTGGTGCGCTTACACACGGATTTACGTATTAGTGGTGTTGACCTTCGAGCGTAGCAAAATTTTTCTCGCGGAACATCTGTAAATCCGCTAATTCCGTCATAAAATCGCGTGCGATTTGGGCGATTGTTTCGGGAGAATAAAGGGTCGAGGAAATTCGTTTGCCTCCCAAAATTTAAAAAAAACAAAACTCGGAATTGATTATATTCGGAAGATGACGAACGATTTCACTGACATTGGCACGCCGGACGGACAACAAAGGTTCTCCATCGCTGGCCTACTAGCCTCAATTTCCCAAAACCATAAGAAGAACAATGTTCTCCCAAATTCCTCCACCCCACGAGTGAAAATGGAGGAAACACCCCGGGAAATAAATGTCCGCGGATATTCGAATGACAGAACTGAGGGTTCAGATAGAGAGAGAAGAGGATGAATGGGCATTGTCGGTATCGAGTGGATAGCATTGGTGTTATGAGTCTACGACATTCTTCCCCTTCTCGTGGTGAGCACAACCCGAGCCAGAAAGAGTAGGACAGTGCGAGGGATTCCAATAAAGTGCAGAGAGGGTGGGGGATGCACAGGGAGGGAGAGTCGAAGAGCGCGAGAGGGGGGAGGGAGGGATAGAAGGAGGGGCAATAGAGGAGGACCATCTCATGGGAGATGGGTTATGTGATGTGGAAAGGCGTGCCATGGCTGAGTAGGTATAGACTGAGGTCAGTGAGGTAGAGAAAAACGGGGACGGAAAATAAAGGGAGCGAGGAGGAGAGGAGAGCCAATGGCAGGGCTTGGCCGAGTTAGAAAAGGGAGAGAGACATGTAGTGGAGTGCGCTCATGATGGAAATAATAAAGCGAGAGAATTCCGCCAAGGAGTGGACGCTGGGAATCGCAGAGGATTTTCGTGGATCGGCGTAGTAACGCGAAAGATGGGATATCGCGAAAGCGGAGTGATCGTGGAAGAGAAAATGGAGAGGGATTTAAAAACGATAAAAGACGTTGGGAAGCGACGGAACCAAACTGCGCAAAACAATCAGCTTCTCTCAGCAGGGGGTATCAACTGGCATGTTGATAGCGTGGCGAAGGGAAAACATTCAAATACGCGGAGGTAGCGCAATAATGGGGATGGCCCGATGACAATGAAAAAGTGAAAAGAAGTCGCTACACAAATCGATCAATATTTAGGCAACTTCATTGTCATTCGAATTAAAATCACACGGGGAAAATGATAAGAGGAACGAATCTCATTTTCTACGAGGAGAAACGCTATGCGATACGGTAACAATTCTGCGATAAAAATGTGAAAGGTAAGCACCGCAGGAGCTCCTTACTTCACTCTGCAGACATAGAGATGTGCTACGAGTTTCAGCCGGACTTGGGAGGATTAAAGGAGGAAAGAAAAATATGGGAGACCGACTCCACCTCTAAGAGCTACAACAACAGAGATGATTAAATTACAATGAAAAAGTGAAAGGCGGTCATCATTTGTCACTCTGATACATTGAACTGCTGGTATTACCCCCCCCCCCTTGTTTATGGAAAGAAAAAGCGGGAACTTTAGCGTGGAAGAGGGAAGGGAAAGTATATATATTAGTGGAAGGTGAGAAGAGAGAATATACGTTGGGGAAAGATAGAGAGAGAAAGGATATACGCAGTGTGAAAATGGGAAAAGAGAGGGGGGATATTTGTTGAAAGGGAAATGTTGAGAGGGCAAAGGGAGAAGGGCGTCGAGAGGGACGTGGAATGTGTGTAATTTAGAGACGGCACTGGAGGGAAGAAGAATATGCGAGGAGAGATGCGTGGGAGATGAAATCGAAGCGGTGTGAGGGAATAAGAGATTTAGAGTGGGATGCAAACAGGGGAAGATGGGCACCTGAGTAGTAGGAATAGAGTTTGAGAGTCATGATATCTGAGGGGGAGCGAGAGTAGAAACGGTGGGCAAATACGCTAGCGTCGGATCGAGTGTTTTCTTTCCCTTTTGCAAATCTGAGTAATGGAATCGGGCAGCGGATTTACATTGTGGAAAATAATAATATACTTTTATAGTGTCTCCAACGTATGCCCTCTGCTGAAGCGCGGGTCGGAATTCTCTCTTCCGAGGAGAAGGAGCGCTATTTTGCGAGGCTTTCCAGTATATCCAGTGCTTCCACGGAATATGAAAATGAATATTGCCTATTAAACGCATTTAAATTGTATTTGCTGAGAAAAACAAGCACTTAATTGGTAGCCCATAGCTACGGCAGGGTTATTGTTTATGTTTTCGGATGCGAGAGGATTATCACCAAGGCTCCCTTCAATCTACTCGTAGTTCAAGGCTGTATTTTAAAGCGTCGCTTATCCAGAGCGTCAAGTTCAAATTCGTAAATATTTGTGGCTAAGAAGTTATGTAACGTAACTATCCAAAATTCCTTCGACTTTATTATAAATTTGAAATTCGAATAATTTATTTTTATTTTTCAAGGACGCAGCTTTAGCGTAGAATCAACAACGATTTAAAAAACGCAATTCCAACCTGAAAAAGGCTCAGAAATAAAAACGCCTTTAGTAGATGAGATAATGTTTCGTCATCAGGTGTAGGTAATGATGAACGAAGAGGTGTGTAGGTCTTACATCTGATGAT
The DNA here is from genome assembly GCA_000376725.2 of Ladona fulva. NCBI lineage: Eukaryota > Metazoa > Arthropoda > Insecta > Odonata > Libellulidae > Ladona > Ladona fulva. The sequence continues at coordinate 628,436 of KZ308557.1, read as the reverse complement.
GTCGAACCACAGCGGAACTGAGTGCATTGAAACTTTTTATATGGAAGTTACAAAGCCTCATTTTTTCCTGTCAAGGAATATTTTCACAAAATAACTTTTGAAACAAATTTGTAATATTTCATTATTTAAAATGTCCATTTCTAGCCCCCTAGTTATGCTTACCAGACAATGATGTTGATTTGATTTATGCCATTCATCTACATCGAATTTTCTGCTAGATCGTAAACGACATGAGCTACCTGATCAAATATGTTTGTAATAAAAATACACAGTGACAAAGACTTCGAAATGGCGTTTTATTTCACTTCAAAACTGGTATCATCACAGTTATCATAATATGTTGATTCTTTAATTATTTGAATGGTTTAAGCAGATGTCTGCAAGATGAAGTCTGCATTCTTCGGTTGGTTCTCTGGGCTTTGCTCTCTTCTGGCTCACTCCTCTAACACCATTTTCAACACAATCTCCGTTGCTTCCATTGGACTACACCTGTGAATGAATTATCAAATCAAATTAAGCCTCGAGATATATTTATGAAAACAGCGTTTGAGATATAGAGAGATGTAAATCACACCGCAGTCAGCATGTGAAGTGGGTGATTGAACTGCGCCAGCTGAACAATCTTTATTACTTAAGGATTTTGATTTTGGCTACTTGAGTTGTTCTAAAGGTATTTTGCACCCTATTAGGAGTTTATATAAAACTAGGAGATTTGGAATTCTCGGAAAATTGGCGAGATAAAGTACAGTTCTCCCCTGAGATGTTACTACCTCCGCTTTTATCGAGAACTATTTCCGAAGACTGACGAAAATATGCGAGAGTTGAAAATCCTCGGAAATTCACACATCGAAGAATTAAGTGTAGCCGTAATTATGTATGGGATATAAAGTATCAAAGCGTTTAAAAAAAGTATATCAGCAATCTTTTAAATTGGATGGGGAAATTTTCGTCATATTTAGTGTCGTTTGAACTATAAAAGCTCTTTCAATTTGGAAATAATCCTTGGTACACGTGTGATTTGCTGGCTGTTCTCAGGAGTGTAAATTTACATGTTTAATAACATTTTACGTATTTTCCACAATAACCAAAATCCTGTAATTATTTCTTTCTCCGTGGGCGTGTATAAGAAGAATAGGTTCCTATAGAGGGATGTATGCCTATGAAAACCGTAACTCAAAACAGGTACGAGGGATTTGTCCATGGAGGGCTTTAGAGACATCGAGTAAACACTGCATTGCCCACAATACTTCCTCTCAAAATCTATACCTTACAAATCTTCAGCTGTATTTGTATGGCATAACTGCGAGAGGCCATCCTTTCGCATGCTTTCGTTTAATGTTGGCTCTGTTCTCATAGGGGGGGGGGGTTGAACCCCCAAAACCACTCCATTGGCTACACCTCTGCCTCAAACAATAGGTACCGTGTACCTCAGGTGGTTTCATGACGGCTGAGTTTCTGAACACCTCCAACCCACCGATGGGTCACTACGGCTGTGAGAAGAGACGCGCGTGACTCACAGTTGGTGCAGACCGTCGTTAACGTATTAGATACTACATTAGCTCAAGATTGCTCCTGCTAGCTGCTCCTAACTAGCGGACACTTAAACTTTGTGTTAAAGTGCCAAACGAAACTCCCAGTTTCCAAGTGAAACGAAACTCACCACACGTCCAATTGATGTCAGCATAATTTAGGAATTTTATTTTTTAGGAAAACCGTATTTATCTACCTCAATTTCAAAACTTTTTTTGGATTCATATTAACAGACGGGTGACCAGGTTGCAAAATATACGACTCTCAGCTTTCGTTTCCTACCTCCTTCCAATTGGCTCTTCGCAACTTAAAGCCGCAGCGTGATCATCTCACGTGTTCGTGAATGACAGCACATTATTCATAACTCGATGATGGTTTTCTTTTACGCGTCTCATTTGCATTTAACAGTTTCCTTTATTTATCAATTTCTGTCTCCGTTTTATCTCTCGCTCTCCAAATTAAATGCGAAACGTAGGTTTTCATGACGCATCAATTTGTAATTTACCTCTATCTCTGGCGGAATTAATTTCATGTCCTTTTGAGGAACTCCGGTCCTCTTCGCTCAGAGAGAATACAAAAGTTAAAGTTAAATACCGGAGAAATAAAGTACCCATATCTCTCTGCTCCTCTTTTGGGTCGGCCATTCGCTCCTGCATTTCCATACTTTTTTATTTAAACAGTCTCTCATTATTCTGGTGCACATATATAAATGAGATTCGTGAAAAAAGGACAGGCGAGGAGAGTTGACACGGAACAAAAGAAGTGATACATGCGTAGGTAGAAGAAAGCGGAGTCAAGTGTTAAAAATTTTGAGACGAAATTGTTGATTTCTATGAAGGGATAGTGATATGAAGGGATATTTTATTACTTTACTCGTGTGCACCTCATGAAAGTTATGTTCTAACCATATCGCTTTGAATAAATAGGCGGAAATGGTACCTTTTGTACAGGGAAATCGCGCAACAGTAGTTGAATGATAAAACTATAAATAGTCAACCTTTGGTGCGATTTCTTTATACAAGGTAAAAATCCTAGGTGCTTAGATTGCCACTATATGGTTTGCTGGCAAAGAAAATAATGAATGAAGGCATAGTGTCTAATATACTTTGTGATTGAATCGCATGACTCATGCGAGTAAAATTAATCTTCTATAATCTTTGTAGACTCCCGTGGGGGAAGGTCATTTGTCTGCAAAAGTGACACTTAAGTTTACGTGCTAACTTTCAAAAGAATATTTCTCATTAGTTCTTACAAAGAAGGCTTGATTTCGTGCAACTACCTGACTCGAATAGCACTTCTTCCAACAATTAAAATAATGTCTCAGCTACACAGAAATATTAAAAATCCCTTTCTCAATATCCAAATACAGTTAACTTGATTAAAAATTCCCTAGATGGTTCGCAAATTGAAAAAAATAAACTTAAACTAAAATGAATACTCAGAATGTATGGTATCGGCCATCAGCAAACGTAAGTTTTTAAGAAATATATTTTTGTTTATACATACTAAAAGAATAAGTTATCTACTCGAGACCCCCGCTTGAATCATCTAGGCTGTGTTAAATTGATAAGTATTATTAAATATTTAAGTGTGATGTGAGGGTAATTTAAGATACATTGCTAATTCTTGATTAAACTTGTTTAAATTGTTTAATTCATCCCGAGTATGCCCTGAAATCAAATTAAAGGATATCAATTGCAGAATAATTGAAGCAATGGATCTGCTTTGTTTATGAAGAGGTTACGTTGGTATATCCTAAATCTGTTGTTATTTTGTTTCCATGGTGAAAACCTAAGATTTCGCTAACCAAGGTACATATATTCTTGTAGGTGAACACCCTAGTTAATTTGCTTTTTAGACAATATTTTCATGAATAATCTGGATTGTAAGTTTGGTATTTCTTTTATAGATACAGACATATATTTTATATCTTTTTTTTTTGAGAATCTGAATTACGTTCAATATCTTTCTTCAACCTTTTCGGAAACTATAATCAAGTGCTTAAACATAACAAAATAAACAAGTAAGCATCTACATCATCATTTTGGAATCAGGAAGTTCTTCCATCGTAAATATAATGTAGGGCAAGCCCTTGCAGCCTGATTTATTGAAAAGTAGACTTACATCCTCGCCTGAGTTTCCGTTTGCGTGAATCCTTCGCTACTTCACTCGTGACGGATGGGGTCACTCCCACCCGAGGACACTTGAGATAAGTAGATTGAGCGAGAGATTACAGAGACAGACAGACAGAAACCGTGTTTGCATACGGATATAAAATTTCTCCATCAATGTGCCACTGTTTTGTACTTTTTTTTCGCTGGAAAGCAATCGCTCCAAATTTTGAGTCAGGAAGTTAATAAATATGTGTAAGAGTGTGGTTTGTGTAGGAGAGCTTAGGAGGCCTATTCCTCGTCTCCGCATATTTTCCAAGGAGCATAAATATGCCAACGGCCAAGAAGAAAGACGAAACTTCGAAATATCTAATTTACTTTCTCTATCACCAGGCCTTTGCTATGAAACGCCCTATTCCATTTTATTCCCAAATTCCGGACATTTTCCTATTATTAAATTGTTTTGATCCCTGAGGGTATCTACTGTGTTTCATGTTGATATCGTCAGTACCAGCTCAAGCTAGGAAAAAGCCGGGCTACCATTTTGGGCGTAGAATCGTAGAGGACGCCAATCTGTTAACATCACCAGTGATTAAAATTTAAAAAACTACTTTGTTAGTTCGTGAGAAACAGCCGAAATATTTACTTTAAAGTAATAGAATAGGTAGAAAAATTTTGTTCAAAAATTTCTCAGAAAGAGCTTTTGACATCTACATAGATACCCTGCAAGCCACCTTTCGGCATTTGGCCTTTCGGTAATTTACTTAGATACTTAGATATTACTTTGATTAATTAGATACTTATGTACTTAAATATTTAGATACTCAGAAGGGGTGGTCCATAAAAGTTGTAATGTAGTTCTGTCGACGGTAGAGGTGACGTTAGAAAGATCAAAATATAATGAAATAGATCCAAAGAGAGGTTTGGTGGCAGTTGATCGAAGGACAGCCGGTCTATGGGACTACCCGTCGCTAGACTTTTCTTCGCTGAGACATTACACTGAGTTATTATAATGAATATTTGACTTATTTTACCATAGTGATAATAACACACCGATACGATTTACCATAAATAACAATATTCCCTTCCGTCGACGAGTAGACTCTGCAACGAATAGTCTTTCGACAAGTAGTCTGTTCGACAAGCTGTCTTTCGACTCGTTGTCTCAGCGACGAATAGTCTTTCGACGAGTTGTCTCAACGACCAGAAATCTCGCGACGAGTTATCTCAGCGTCGAATAGTCTTTCGACCAAATGTCTCAGCGACGAAAAGTCTAGCGACGGGTAGTCCCATCGACCGGCTGTCCTTCGGCCAACTGCCCCTTAACCCCAAAGAGACTCGTCAGCTAACGCATTTCATTAGAAATAATGCCTGAGAAATTTGCTACTCCGCATATGTTTGGAAAAATTCCTCTTCTCTATTTTACTTTAATTCTTCAACTTTTCTTAACTAAAAGCAATACCGGCGCTAGATTGAACGTCACCCGCTTACAGAACAGAAATTGTTAAACGAGTAAGATGGATATATTGAAAGAAAATTCGGTGCCGCCCAGTAGAGCCTGCAATAAAATGTTGAAGGTCCGCTTTCGCCTGTCTTGGCTAGCAATCATTGCAAGCACCTTTCAGATATTTCTCTCAGTTGGGAGGCATGGTAAGATCTTACATCTCTTACAATTAGTGTATAAATACGAAGGGCTGTCCCAATATTTATAGTATGTTAAGGCATACTTGCAAAAAGTTCATAAATGCAAAGGTAGTATTTTACATTCAATTTTCAACTCAATGCTGAAGTCAGTTTGTTCGCGTTACAAAACCGAACCATGATTGCATAACGGCTGTGAGCTAATTTTGAACCAGGGGACTGTTGTTTGAAACGCTCACCTGGGGAATAAACGTGGACAGTCCAGATCCACGTTGCCTCCAAGCACCCACTCATGCCCGCCTCGACTTCTTGAGGAACTCCACCATCCGCTCAGAGCCATCATCTCCATTTCTCTCATCATAAATGCGATCACGTCCTCTGCTCCGGCGTCCCTCATCGCCAATCTGAGCCCCAAACTGTTCGTGCGGAATGAAAATGAAAACGGTTCAGTTACAGACTTTCATAAACTATCAATTGAATTCGCGCAGCCGGAAATGGGAAAATTTACCCTCGTGCAGCTCAGAATATTTTGCCCCTCTTTTCACTTATTTCCGACTCATTTACCACTCATTCGAACCTGAATTTCAATAGAAAATTTATCAAGAGTTCAATGCACCAGAGATATTAATTAGCCTTGCAATTCGATATGTATGGAGTTTCCCGTTCGATATTGGAAAAATATTACGCGATAAGTAAAAATGACAAAAGTAGACGCTAATTCAAGGTGATTTTAAGTTCATGTATAAATTATGATTATTGAACACGTTCTTCTATTATTATTGTATTACGAGAGCAAACTTCTTTTAATTTTATTTTATGTACTGATATTCGGTATATAGAATAGAATAGAATACGTCTTTATTCAGAGCGAGACTGGGACTAAAATGTCTCCTCTTGCATCTAACCCTTTGTCATTTTAAAAGTGGATAAAGATAGAGAAATAATAACATTAAAAATAGAAAAGGGAGAAACTACAGAATGGATTTAAAAAAAAACTAAGCCCTAAACTTAGGAAAAAATGTCCACTGCAGTAAAACACCCGCCGGAAGGGGGGTGTGAAAGACCTGTGAAATCTACAGATAGTGATAGCTAAATTTTAAATGAAAAATTCAAAGAAAATAGAGTTCTGTAACCTGAAAAGAAAACATCAACGATAAAAGGAAAAAAAGCGTACAATGGCATGGCAAAGTGTCCGTACCATAAGACATTGAGCGATGAATAATTAAATAGGAACAATAAAAACATAGAAGTTAAAAATATACAACACAAAATTAGAATACAATATTGATAATGCAACAATTCAAAAAATTATTAAAAAGCCACAAACATGAGATCGAATATGGATCGTAAATTGCATAAAAAGGACAAAAGTACTACAATAAAAGTTGCTCACATATTTTAAAAATGTATATCTAAGGAATCTAGCGAATTGCTTGGGTCGGTTGTTGAATAAACATACTTTTTTATTGGTTTCAGATTCTTTTGTAAGTTATAGCACAGTATATTATAAATTAGCGTAGTTTGCAAACTAATGTAGTGAATGGAAGAGGTGGTTAGATACAAATGTTTTCTTGCTGTAGATGTAGAACTTTGTGACATTGTTTTTGTTAGCTATAAATTTCAGTATATTATAGCGTCGCCACCTGACTACATCAAACTGCGGCGGTGTTGGACAGTAATTAAATATTTAGTCAGGGTTTATATGAATGACCCTTAATAAAATAGATAACTGTAAATGATTTAATTATGTTTGCGTAAATATGTATGTATACAAAAGCAAATAGTCAATTTTGATCTTTTCTTTAAAATTATGCTTCTTTACCGTGCTTTGTTGTGCTCACATATTACCATACACATACACGGGAATATGCTCATGTTCTTTTCCTCATTCCGTCGAGTTGTTCCCGCTTTTCATCCATTATTTTGTGTTTGTCATTCTTAATTACTTCTCATCATCCGATGCACAAGGACTTCATCTTACGCAACAAAAGTGAAATATCCAATTGAGCGAAAGCATAAAAGAGACTTTATGTCTCCCCTTTTTACTTTATGCTTTAAAAAGTCTGGATAAATTCTAGAATCGTGACATTTCATCGTAACATCAATTCCTTTTAGTTGAGAAATAATCGAGTTTCGTTATTTTCAAGTTCACCTAGCATGGCGATATAATGAAATATCGACTCCAAGATAAAACAGTTACCTTAGCAGCAGTTGCGTCGGGTGCCGGCGTAAGGGAGAAATTTAATTAAGGCCACCTCTCTCCATCACTTTGTTCAGATTTCAGTGCCTCCCTCAGTCATCCGGACCAGCACTTTACGCCAAAAATACTTTTCCTCCCGCTACTTTACACGAACGATGAAATATATTTGCTTTATTATTCCGTCCATATTCATACGAATACAAAAGCCACGCACGAATATGATTTTCATCGTCGCAGAGCTTGGCTACATTTAAAAAAAAATTGTTTTTCAGAGCGTACGTGTCTGGATAGGAAGCTTTGTGTAAGACGAGAGGGTTTAAGAACCAATTCCTCCGGGCTGAGATTTATTGCGCTCGGCTTCTGAGACAAAATCCTGTCTCTTATCTCCAATCTCTTCCCTGAAATCCCACTCAGGTTGGTCCATCCATTTTTATCCTCATTGCCTTGTTTCCCTTTTTTGACAAAAGACGCCGAATTGGAAGCACAACTCGCCGTGGGTAGAAATTAGGTGGATTAAGTCCGTGGAACCCCATACCCTTTAAAAGGGCGGGTTTTCAATCACCGTTGACCTTTATACCTTATGCAAGCAGTGGCGGATGCATGCATATGTCAGCAAGCAAAGGCTTTCGCTAGTTTTCTAAATTTATCGCGGGGATTTCGTACGTTGCACTCCTGAGAGTGATCGAACAACTGGAATTATTCATACGAAATTCCCTTGTGGGTAACCCTCGATTTGTACGGTGTAGCAAAAGTGCGATAAAATAGAAATTGTACAAATCGAGAAACTTGTGCATGAAATAAGAGGACAAGTTCCAAACATTTGTTTGCAAGATGTTGAACTAATTTACATTAATATCCGTATTTGATAAGACGTCTTGGTGGACAAATGAAGTGATCCGAATAAACAAGAACGAAAACGATAAAAACATTTTACTCACTGGCCTACGTATTATAATATAAACTTAAGATGGACTTTAACTAATGATCATTTGAAGGCCCAGTACCGTTACCCAGTACCAATTTTCAACATCAAAGTGATCGTACTTCGGCAAGACACGAAAATGGTGTTTATTTCATGGTTTGTTAGAGTTAAAGTGAAGGTTATGGTTAATCTCCTGAGTGTATGACATATTAGCATGGAGATTTATCATAAACTTTTGACTTAACTCTAACAAACCATTAAAATACTGGGCCCTTAATTGAGCATAAGTTAAAATCCGTTTTAAGTATACATTATGATACTAGGCCTCTGTCTTTATCGCCTACCATTGTATACAGTATTTTTTTTTCTAATCAGATCTGTATTCTTCAAATTGAGGAGTTCTTTTCTGATTGTTTTCATGCTAGTGCTACAAACTGATAAAAGAGTGGTTAGCCAGGCACAGCGACCGGCAAAGATGAACGTATTTTTGATTTTTTTACGTGCAAGTAATTAATTAAGCCATACAAAACTAAACTTTGTCATCGCTTAAAGAGAGAAAGTTCTTCCCGGCTCTTGTTATTATAGAGATTTCTTATTCAGTAGGGTCTCGATTATCCGAGTCCGTATTATCCGAGGTACATATAGTGTGCTTTGCCCTTTTCACTTACATATGTACTAAAAATACCTTTGCTATTACCGCACCATGTTAGTGCGGCAAAGACAAGAAAACGTCAGCATAATAACTGGAGATAACGGGAGAAATAAAGTGAGGAATTCATCTGAATAATTGATGTTTATATTATGAAGGAGAAGTGAATTATTTCCTCAAAAAATTTCAACGTCAAAGTGATCGTACTTCGGTAAGACACGAAAGTGGTGTGTTTATTCCATGGTTTACGTACGCAAGACGAACCTTGCGTATTATCCAATTTTTCGATAATCAGAGGTGGCCCAGATCCACATTAATCGTGACTCTGTACTGTATTTCAAACAGGTGGAGGCTGTCCCTTAGCTCACGCAGTGACCAAATGAAGGAAACCGTCTCCCTGGGAAAAAATTCTCAGAAAAATGGTTTCTTTCACAGTGACGGTTTCTTCATACGGCTTAAGGAGTATTTTAAAACTCACTTTCTTAATCATTGTACAAAAATCTCAAGATTTTCATTCGTCTAGTCAGCTTTCTATTGGTTTTCTTCTTTTAAACCCAATCATTAACTCATTATACACCATCATACATCATCTTTGTCATTATGCTTCACTATCCAGGTTTTCTAGTCAAATCAACTTAAAATTGTATAGTATTAAAAAGATACGTAGATGCAGAAAATACCCCTTTCAAACTGTGCATGAGGTCTTCCTTTCAGCCCGCATTCATTTCTCCAATAAACTGTTCCAAATCTGCTATTTATCCGACCCAAAGATATCCGCTCAAAAAGTTACATATAGGGTCGGACAATTTATTCTTCAGGGTATGGATCGGTCGCATAATTTTTATTCATTTGCGGATTCGGTTTAGATACGGATACGTAGCCTGAGGATGCGGATTCGGAAATCTGTTTTCGTGCAGATATCGACATGAATTGTAAGCAATAGTAATATTTTCATGTTCCGGGTATGATAAAAAGGCAGAAATTTAAGCAAGATAACAAAAACAATGAAGCGAAAGCAGAAAAATTAAATATGGAACTAATTTGACTAGATAACCTCGCAGTTTCCGTCAGTTAAATTTTTGAAAGAAATTTATCGCATGTATGAGACTTAAGTAATTGAGAAATGAGCGCGGATGTGAAAAGTTGCATACATAAGATTATAACTTTCGATAGATTCATATGCCTAATTATTCCCTACACAATGCCGTTCCTTTCGTTTCTTGGTAACTTGCCCCACCCTTCTAACGTCTTTCGCCTTTGTCTTTTCCCCCTCGATTAAATTCTACAGCAGTACCTCTCTTAATATTTGACCCAACTATTGCCTCCGTCGAAGCTTAATAGCTTCAATGGTAGAAGAGTAGAGATCTGCAAACCCGCCATTGATTCGACCCACGGATATCCGCACGAAAAGTTTTGGGTCGGGTCGGATGTTTTAGAATCTTTTGCGAATATGGTTTCGGTGCGGATATGGAAACCTGTACCCATGAAGATCTTTAGTTCCGCCTTTACTTCACTCAAAGATATAAAAACCCGAGCGGAAAATTGTTTATCATCTGATTATTACATGGCGGAATTCATGAGGTAAGAAGGCATGCTTTTAACCTTGAGCGCATATGAGGGGACGTCTCTTACCGAGTGAAGCGGTGATTTATTGTTTTCCGTCACAAATCCCATCATAACACAATGAAATTTCCAGCGCACAAGCCCCTGGTTTAGGAGGAAGTTACACCACCTCGTGATATAACCCACATTCTTCTTGAAGTTTCCACTAAATGTCAAGGAAATAAGGTGGGCCGACGTGGCTGCGAAGATGACTTCGTAAAGCTTGTATTGGGTGTCAGAATCGACAAAATGGAAGGGAAGGTTAACGAGAATACTGATTGAAAAATCGATCGATGATTAACGCTTTATGGATACTTTGTCTCGCTGGAAGAGGCTTATAACCCAAACTGCCTTTGCTTTCACGGACTTTAAATAGGCTCGAACAATGCCTCGCTCTTCCCTCAGTTTTCTTGTCAATAAAAGCTAATGTGATTGATGACGTAATAGAATGAGTAAACGGTTCCCTTTGCTTGAAAGGAAACAGAAGCCAATTATTTTGAGAGGGGTTGCAAAATGGCATTAAAATTTTCGTTACTCATTCTGGGTCTTCGATAGCTTTTAGAAACTTCAAATAACCTTTCCTCAATTCTCTTCTAAGCCAACAAGAAGGCATTTATTTAATAAGTTATCGTAGACTGTGACCTTTGATCTCCAAATGCGTTCTGAACCCGCGACCACTCGCGCTGTTAGGAAAAATAGAATAATAGAATTTAGAATAATGTAAAAATTGAATAAAATTACAATTTTATCCTCATTACAACACTATTCTTGATGTGGTACATTTATGATTCCGTTAATACTATTCTATATACTAATAATAAAATGTACACATTGTATTAGCCTACTGTGATGCTAGATGATACAGCTAATAGCTACTCTTCACTCGCGATAATAAATTTAATAATAATTTATCAAAATCAAATTATACTAACTGATTGCAACATGATAAAAAATAAGAGATAATGTAAGGAAAACGCAATACATTACTAAACATCTTTGGTTTAGTGTATTGTAATCACGTGAGTGTATCGTAAGTCACGGGAGGGAGAACTCAACATTCATTTAATTTATTTGATTGGCTTCACGTGGCTGATTTTTCTTCCATTTTCCACGAATAATATGTTTTAGACCATCGAAGACTTTATTTACATAGTAGAGTTTAGGTGATAATTACCAAAGAGAGAATCGCACGGAGCACGAACCAGCCACGGATATCTTTAAATAAGAAATCTCACCACCGTATTTGGCGTAAACTTGGGGATTTCATTGCCGGTGACTCAGAAAAGCAAATAAATATTTCAAACTTAATTTTACGCTTTCCCTCTCGAGCGAGGAGTCCCCTACGTATACCTAGGACTATTCTTAGACCCTAGTAACTTTCGACTCCCTGCATTATTTTACAATCCTCTTAATTTTTCAGAACGTACATCTGAGTGTATGGAACACGACCTTTCTTGTGCTTCTTACTGCAGGGAAAGAAGGCATATTATGCATCTTCCAGAAAATAGATGAAGTATTCCTTGCCTTCAATTAAAACGAAGTTTCACATCTAAATCTAAAAATATACTTTGGAAGCTGCCTTTCGGTGGGTGGCAAGGGGTGCCTGCACCTTAATAATACATCCCTAATACATTACTATCGCGTACCTTTCGCGGAAAAACAAATGTTTGAAACTACTAGTTCTAGCAACTACTTCTCTGGTTTTTCTCGCGGAACCAAATCAGCTTGTGTAACAAAGTTTTAATGTATCCGGTAAAATAGAAAAAAAAACAAAAAATATTTCGTTAGATTGCAGCTAACTGTTACATTTATACACTACTTCTTCGATAAAGAGGTTTGCCGGGAATGTTTAACAGTCTTGATTACTTAAATAAATGTCGGTCAAGTGTTGCCGCGGGTATAACCTTTAAAATTTGCAAAATCTATGACGTATTCAAAGGAATAGATGTATCTAAAGCATTTATAAAATAATTTCCAATCGTATTGAATCACGCGTTTTTAATCCGTCGATGAAAAGGAAATACAATTATTTCGTATAAAACTAAAATTGGCCTGAAATGTCACAATATTTTATTAATTGGGAAAGAAATTTCACCTGAAAAGTGATGTTAAGTTTCAATCCTAACTCTTTGATTCTTACGAAAGTTGAAGCAAAGAAAGTAAAGCTTCTATTCTCCGTTTTAGCTGGCTTTGATCGGCTCCTAGTTACTTACATCCAATGTGCCCATTTGATGTCTATCATCGATCTTTAAATGAATTAACGAGGACGTAATTTGCATTCGCCCAATGAGAGGGAAATATGCGGGAAGCGCTTTACCCCGCAATTTTTCAAATATTTTTTCGCGCAATCTGCTGAGAGGTTCCAATTTATCCAACTGCTGAGGAGTAAAAATATCAAGAGGACAAAGGACGACCTTTACATATGCCGCGTAACAGGATTTCGTGGTAGCAAACTCTGTTAGATTGACTGAATAGGTTTTTTCCCTGCAGAAGTTTTCATGTCATAACGAGGAAACATGTCACTCATGCGGAAAGTTAACGCAACTCACTCTTGAAAAATGTCACTCGCCAACCTCCTTTCCGCAACCAGCGTGGACAAATTGAGTATGATTTATGCGCCGGCGATAACAGTACCTACATTTAAATTCGTGGACTGCACGCCATGAAAATTCCTCGCCGGACTGCAGATATTACTTCGGCAGACCTCACGACACAATGCACAATCTTATTTGATCGCACGCTATCTTAGACCTAGAAAATATCTACCGTAGGTACGTACGATTTTCCGTGACCGATGCTTTTTCGAGATCCTCGAAAACTTCCGGTGGTTATAAAGAGTTTAGACGAAAGTGAATCATGTTTAAATATCAAAATAATCTGAGATAGTTGCAACTTTTCCAACTTACTTTCCTCTTTCATTGCCGCTTGCCACGACGAATCTCACAAGGGAAGTATATAATGTCGGAAACGCATTTTCGATGAAAATTGGTATTTGGATAGACTTCCAGACAAATATTACGAATTACCCCACCAATTGCGTTTTATGATCTGAAGTTTTCCCAAAATATAGCTTTAATGTGCAAAAATAACCTCATAATTGTAACTGTAGAGCAGTCAATAAATATCCACAAGCTAAAGCAATGGGGTGATTGAGTTGATCGGTCCGATTGCTTGACATACAGAACCTATCAACCCATCAGAAAAAAAATAAACATTTGTCCCAGCTATCATGGGTTCGAACCCAGAAAATCCAGAAGTCCCGGTATTTTCCATGAGAATACATTTTGTTGCTTTGCATAAATACTTTCGATGAACGTCCTGGAAAGATATACGAGAATCCACCCAAGGTATCCTTAGAGGTTGTGGCATAGCAACGTTAAGAGTAAAGACATCTCCCAAAAGGGTCGTGGGTTTGACTCCAGACCGCCACGAATATATTTTATGATAAATAAATTGTAATAAAATTAATTAGTCCAAGCGCGACTTTGTGGAGCTCGACACACATGTTGAAAGAAAGAATGGTTAATAGTTTCCACATCAGATTTTTATTCGACTACTTTCGTCAAAGAGTTGACATTTTTAGGTGAAGATATCACCTAAAAGATATTCATCCAAAGGTGTCAACTCGTTGACGAAACTAGTCGAATAAATATCTGCTCTGGAAATTACTAAGAACCCAAGGAGAAACGGCAACTTTCCTGGAAGGATACAGGTCTGTTAGTTGCAGGATGTGAATTAGCGATGTAAATTTATTTAATCGATTAATAGTTTAATTAATGTAAAGATATTACATTTTTCTGATATTCGATGGGCTCTATACACAAAAATCATCAACTCATTCATGCCATTTTTTAGGGTGTGGATCTCTATTGTTTGCTCTAAATTTACAATTATGAGTTTATTGTAATATTTAAAGGCCATTTTCCGAGAAAAATACTACTCTAAAACCTTATTTGGGGGTTATTCGCTATTCCTGTCTTGAAATCTATTCAACTACCAATTTTCATCGAAATCTGCTTAGCCGGAATTATATAGTTAGTGAAATTGAAGTGTCAGTGAAATTTAAATGCTACCTGATGATGCCTAACATTAACCAGTCGTGTGAATTACATTAGCAGACAAAAAGCCATAACTTATTCTTTCTCGTACTTAATGATATTGATCTCCGCAAAACCTCGACGTGAATTTAAATCGAATTCGGTGTTTCATTACGTTGATTCCTTTGCGGACCTCTCACGTTGAGCGATATTTGGGAATCGAAAGGACCCAAATGAGGTGGTATTCTTGGCATTTCGGGGTGAAATATTAACGCGCATTTCCTTGTATCCGTTTCTGTTGAGGCCAAAGGGTCGTGGCGGGTCGCCAGGGGCGATTCGCATGGCCGAGCCTCGTTAGCAACCGGATGGAGGGTACGGCTCTTCGGATCTTGATAGGAGGCGCTGCGGTGTTACGACGCTAACGTACTCATGTGGAGCAAAGCCCTGCGTTCTATTGTCAAAGGCAATAATTCGCATTAAAATATCGAGCGTCTCATTTCGTAGCCAACATTTGCGTAGCAGTTCGCAACAACGCCACGGACAAAGCGCTAGTTCAGCAATTGGACGATTCGGGGAGGAGATCAATGATATATCGTTGCTATAACTTTTCCGCTTCGGCCCGATTATATGCCTCTTAAGGGTCTTCGCCGCTTGAGCGATTTTCGCACAGGGCTTTGATTCCCTTGTTTCGCAGCAGAACGGCAAAAATGTTATTACGTAATGGATAAGCTGCGGAAGTCGTCATGTAATAAATACGTAAGAAACAAATTCTGGTCCGAGAAATTCGCCTGATTAGGCCTTCAATTGTATGCAAAGGAGAGATTTGATCAACTCTTCGATTTATCGCCACTGTAATTATGAAAATGTCAATAAAATTTTTTTAAATTTCCGGTGTAATTTTTTTGTTTCGATAAAAAAGTAAGAAAATATTTTAGGATTATTACTGATGGAGGCTAATCCATTCTTTGTATCTAACTCATAATTATCGTACGCAAGATAAAGTCACAACTCCGTAGCCTATATACTTCAAATCCACGTATAGTAGTAGTATTGTTGAATATGCTTCAACATCCTAGGTCATTTCGCCTATCGGGAACTTTCACCGAAGTCGAACGCGTTTCGCCCAGTTGGCCCGAATCCTCGCATGTTGAATTGTACGCTTATTATTTTCATAGAATGTGTCATCATTTGTTGTATTTACCAAATATACTGGTGAACATAACTTAGTGACAGAGTCGCGTTCTTAAGACTTGGTTTGTAAGGGAATCGATCCATAGGCTAAGGGCTAATCGTTTTCATTTATATGAAGAAAAGTGAGAAAGGGGCGCTGTTGGTGAATCCGGGCGGTCCTTAAGAGAACAGTGTTTGCACAGTCTGTTAGTCCAGTACAGCTTGTCTACTTTATACGATAATATCATGTAAGTTCCAAACAGAAAGTAGTTACTTCAGTTGAAACGAATTAATATTTATCACTCGGATTACGATGGTGGTACTCATACGTCTGAGCCACAGACCAAAAAGGTTCAGAAGGGAATATAGGTCCGACTGTCCATAGGTACCGACGCTTAAGGGTACGTTAGGAGTGGCTAATATTAATAATAACATTACGAAAGGCAGCATAAATACAATGCTGTACTTTTAGTCAAGCACTATTCAATTTGACAGTATACAGCTTAAAGTGCACAGTGTAAAGTGTACAATGTAAAGTGTATACTTTAAAGGGTACAGTGTAAAGTGTACTGTATGCTGTGTAAATACACGCTATAATTCAATGCTTTTCAAATTGAGTTGAATGCTCCAGCTTTTTTCCGCTCCCACCGAAATCCGTTAAAGGAATGTCCAAGGTATGAGTGAATTGTATTTTAGATTTTCCCCTTAATAAGGGTATCTTTGCTTTACTGCTCACCTAAATCGTCTGAATTGAAACTTCACCCAAATTCGTAATTTCCGAACAAATATACTGTTGTTGAGTCCTTGATTAAAGAGGAACCATATAACTAATTTCTACGGAAAACATGGAAATTCTACAATAAAGAGAACCAAAAAATGGTAACGAGATGATCAAATATAACATGATAAAATTTATGGCGTGCATTCAGGCTTTCCTTTGCGTTTGATAAATTTAAAATGCTAAAGTAAGACAAGCTATTGGGTTAAAATAAATCTGAAATAAGCATATTTTCCCCATTTCTGTTTACAAAAGTTGTATTTTACAAAATCAGTCCTCGGTTTTCTCTTTTGACGATTCCATTGTTAGCATTTTCTTTCTAAGGCGATTGCTTATGCCTTCCGGTAACGTGTTTCTCTTTTCCATCCGAAAATTCTGCCTTCCCAATCCCCTTTTTCCTTGTATTCTTTCTTGTATTACTTCCTTTTGCTACCTCTTCCCTCTCAATATTCGTCCCGCTCACTTTCTCTGACTTTTTTCCGTTTTTTCGAATCAATACTCTCTTTTCCTACCATATTAAACATTTTCCTCTATCTACCCAACTCGCTTTTTCCAATCTTCTCCAAACCCACGTCTCAAAAGCCCTTTCGCTTTTGATGTCTTGCTTTCGTAAACTCCGCATTTCACGATGATGAAAAGCTCGCGTCACATCAAAGTTATCGTTTGAGAGCGGACAAATGCATCTGAACCTAGCTCAACGAATTTTAAAAGACGTGTGATTTGCTTATTGACACCTGAGAAAGTAACTTGTTCAATTCAAATTCCGAACTTAAGGGGGTGTGTCTTCTGAGCGAATGTGTCTTAATACTTAGTTCACATGAATGTCTATATAGATACATACAAAGATGATAACAGGTGTAAAGAATAAGTTAGAGTAATAGATAAATAGAATAAATGTAAAAAAGTTAATTTCTTTACATTTATTTATAATAAAAAGTGTGAAGAGGAAATCAGAATTATAATTAAGAAGAACAAGTAAATAATGGCTCTTTTATCTGTTTTATATGATGAATTTCCACAATATCACGGCCTCCTCTGTAGATTATATAGTAAATAATGGCATTATTTTCCCTTATTTTACTAATCTTTTCTCTTAATTTTTGCTATTTTAGGGCTTCGTTTTGCTTTATGCATCCTTTATATGTGCATTATCTATATATGGTCACCTATTAGTTCACCCGTCCGAAGAGATAAAATCTAATTATTATGGAGATGATCTAATTAGAAATATCTAAATAGAATTTATCTCGTAGTTATGTCTTACGAACTGTGAATATAACGTGGGTGATAATACTAACCATTTTACTTCAACATGAAACTGATTATCATTCGTTAATAATATATTAATAATAATTTTAATAATAATAATATAAGCATGTCATAATGTCATGTTTTACTAATGGAATGAGATAAATGGCAATTTACTGTATACATTACCAAAAAATAACAAAAAGTTTTGTCTTAACCGAAAAGCGATTTTTTATGGAATTAGAAACATGGGCTTCGTAAGAAGCAAAGTGTGGTGGTTTGGTGCGTATAACCGCTTCACGTGCGTGACAGTGACATTAGAACTGGAGAGGTGTGAAGTGCGCCGAGTGCTAAACTGTTCCAAAAGGAAACGGAATAAGCGGCGGCTTGAAGCAGAGGAAGTAACGGACGGAGCGTTCTCATCTAGTTATGCAAGCCTTTCTAACACACCTCGCAAATGCCCACTAAGAACTGTATTAAAACAATTTCCGAAAGAAACGGGATTATTGTGGAGAGGGAGAGTAACGGAATTCCGTTAGAAGCAAGTTTTGAAAGGTGCCAAGTATTTGGTGGCGACTGCTTCTTGACTAATGAGAAGTTCGCACTTCATAGTCACCAATTCAAAGGATACAAGAATGTTTAAAGAAAATTTCTCTTGTAAACGATAAAGCAGAGAATAAAAAATATTTATGCCCAGAAATATCCTAAGCTCCTGCATTAGAAAGGGGTAAGGGTAAATCATCTAAGACTTGTATTATAATTGTAATGGATATATGTTACGAAATCTCGATAAATTTAATTTAATTTTAGTATGGAATAATAAACGCTGATTTAAATTTAATTATATCAAACCTTCACCCATTCAGAGCCAGAATGTTATTAGTTTTGATAATAATAATTATTATTATTATCAACCAAAGGCTGCGGTGTGGAACCTATTCCACGGTGGCAACCGTATACATAATTAACGTTATTCCTACATTATAATATATACCCAAAATACATACATACTATGTAGGACACAATATATACCCAAAAATAACTACAATATACACCTCAAATAACACATTATATACAATACTAATACAGTTATGAAATCATAGAGTCAACTTATGTGGAATAATGCTGAAGGGCATACCAAAATACTGATATCACAAAAGCATCAATATGTTCAAAACAAATCAATATGTTCAAAAGAAATCAATATGTTCAAAAGAAATCAATATGTTCAGGCTTTGAAAACCTGCTGAAATGTACAGTTCATCTGCATTGTCTGATGTTTTATGACGCGTTCTCTTAGCAATTCTAAAGGCAACAAAATCTATAATGCCGTTTACAGTAGTTGAAAATAACGTTTCCAATATACCATTTATGATTATTTCGATAACATTTCTAACGAGTCGTTCCCCCTTAAAGGATGATCCGATTGCAATTCTTTAGATTATATACGGAACAAGTGAAATAAAATGTCAATTCCTCGTTACAATGGGATTAACTTTGACTGAAGTTATTAATCATCTGAATGAGGAACTGTAATCTCCCTAAAAAAATTGGTCCACCGGCCTTTATGAGTTCCACCGACGGCATGTTCTACCTTGGGTTGCTTTTTGTCCGCCGCTTTGGAATACGGGACAGAGAGAAGGTTGTTTAACATCGGATCCTGCTCCTCCGTGATAAAATATCAGCCTATATCCTTGACAATCTCCCTTCTCTCGTTTGCGTCTATTCGTTTTAAAGCTGATGTTTCCTTCCTTTATAAAACGATAAATAATGGAATTGACTGCTCTGATATTCTCATATATCGAGCTCCCTCGTGTCATCCAGGGCTTGTAACAATTCGTCACGAGGACAAACGATGGGTTTTGACTTATTTTAAAGCTGTTTCATCCCTTTACCCTCGTCGTAAAATTCTCTTCCATCGCGTGTAATTGATTTCACTTGCGAAGAATATCACTATCTTCTTGCGTGGTTAATAAACTTCCATTGATTTAAATACGCTATAGCTTACAGTGATTATCTCTCTTGTTGCAACAACGAAATTAGTTGGCATTTGGATCTTTGTGGCATACTTTTGAGAAACATTCCTCCTCACATAGAACTTCTGCTCGAAGGACTTAAAGGTAGATGCATGGATAAAATTAAGTATGAATTACAGTCAGAACCCGCTTTACGCTGTTTCAGTATTGCGCTGTTTTCTTGGGATTCCCCGAAATCGAACGCGGAATTGGGATTCCTGGAAATTGCGCATGATTTTGTTAATCCAAATTAATTAGCGTTTCTGAAGATGAGGAACAAAAGGAACTTTCAGCGGAATTTCTGAAAAGAAGATTAGCCGCTACAACGGAAATTATGGATCAGTTTACACAAAAAGATTTAAATGTTGATAGAAGTTCAAAGGCGGAGTGTAATTGATGCGATGTCTTGCTATAAAAAGCTGTTTACTGAATGAAACAGGAAAAGGCAAACGACGTTGGATGACTTCTTTACAAAAAAGAGATGTCAAATGAGGAAGATCCTTCCTCACAGAAATCAGAATCAGAAATAAGTATATAATTAATGTAATAAAGAATTATTGAACAGTAATACTTAAACTAATAACTTATAACCCGTTATTAACGTACTAAGACGACTTCGTTTATCGCTGTTTCGTTTAGCGCTCAAACTTATTGGAACGTATCCCCCGCGTTAAGCGGGGTCTTGTGGTATAGTTTAAAATTTATTAATTTGACTTTCTTGGACTTAACTTTCAAAGATTTGGAAATTACTTATATCTGCAACACGACTTTTATGTCTTAAAAAAGTCGAATGCTTTTGACATGAAAGGTAATATGCATTACTCTTTTTACTGTTCATAAACTTAAAAAATGTTAATTTTTCCATTATTACCTGATACGCTACCTCAACTTCCGCCTTATTTTATTAAATTTTTGCATGTTTCTCCATTTAAATTTCCAATTCCATTATTATGTATTTGCTTTATTTTTTAAATAGTGCTCTTATACGCAGTGTACAAATATTCCAGAAAGTGACGCTGTCGAAAGTATCGTTGAAGTAAATAAAAGTTTTGAATTATGCTATATTATTAAGCTATTATTATATTAAGCACTATTATTATTCATAAAGTGTGTAATCATTGTTATTTTTCAATTATGTTCCTTAAAATTTTATCTATGAAATTATCGGGCAATTTAGTGATGTAAAGGACGAGAATATGAAATTGATTTAAACAAAGTAAAACAGTATAATAATTTAAACATCGGAGATATCCGCATATTAGGATATACTTGTAATTATCTGACGATGAATATGGGTTTGGTATTACATTCTTTTGAATAAGCATCACCCCTAAATAATTCAATGATTTTATCCCGTTAATACATTTTCCCCTCTTTCAAGAGCTAGACAGCTTCCGCTACGTTTGCTTCCCTTTTTCCCCTTTCATCAAGTTTGGCCTCTCATATCCGACTGTGAGTTATCATCCGAATCTATTCTATACCGTTACACAAAAACCTTCAGTAGCTCTCTTGTTTCTTGTGTACACATCAGCAATTTACATATTTACATAGGTTCAAACCTGCTCATCCCGTTTGAGCTTTATTGATCCCCAAGTTGACTTTACGGACTATGTGATATTACAGTGGAGAGAAAGGGAAGATCTGAGCGGAAACTCAGTGGCGGAATTAGCCTACTCATGCGAAAGATACCAAAGAGACAATCCTGCGTAAACTTTGAAATAGAGCCTGGGCAAGCATTCGAGAAATAAATTTGTGTTCAGCTTCGCCGAAACCGTTTCTTGCTAGATCAGCACTCTAAACACAGAGCCACCAGCAAGTAAGTTAGTAATTTATTCGCTTCCATACCTTGTTGGATTCCGGACACCTAGAGAGAATGATCAAGTTATCCTAAATTCACCCAGACTCCCTCACCCATTCATCCTTCCTGCAAGTCCGTAAGGTCCTCTGAGAGATCCCATTTTCTCTAGATTACGGCAGTATAACGTCCATATGCAGTGCAGCGCCTGCTTCTCCTTCCAAACTCCAGAATGGGCCTTCCACAGGTTGTGTCCCAGTCGGATGCCGTCCTGGATCAAATCCTTAAGGTCAACAGAGAAAGACCCAACCGGGCCTCCTTCCGCGACCACCGCCTTACCGCCTTCCTTGAGCTGCCTCACCCTTGCTGGGGGCAAGAAAAGGGCCGAAAGGGCGAGGGCTTCCTGGTCGGAGGAAAGGGCAGATGCTAATGAAGAATCGTTCCTCCTTGCCAGACGCTGCACATCGTGCACCAACAATAGTTCAGTTGCCAGAAGACTCATAGTGAGAGCCGATGGTCCTTGATGTTTCTGGCTGACAATAACAACATTCTTGATCGGTTGAGGCGGTTGTCCGGTTATTGGAGGATATCTTGTAGTGTTAGGATTTCCGGTGGTCGGAGGCGGTGCTGGTGCTTCTGTGTGGACTGTAGGAGGAGGATCGGTGGGAAAAGCACGGCTCTCTTCCGCTCTGATGGGCTCGAGAACGGGAGAGCGAAGCAGAAGAGGAGAAGGTCCGGCTAAGAGTAGAACAAGGATGGCGGCAAGGAGCGCAAGGGCCAAGCAGATGGCCACCGAGGCTGCCACCATTCTCCACTTGTAAGAGGGAGGTTTTCGTTCATTGCCGAAGTCCATCACGTAGGAGGGATTATGTTGGACTGACTCTCGATCAGCGCCCGTGGGCCAACCTTCCCAAGGTATTGGCTTGGCTTCTGCGGTACCTCCTTTCATTGGACCTCCCTCTTCATTTATCGTTCCTCACCTAACTTTGAATTTTCGCAAGCGACGTCTCAAAAGTTTCCCAATAATTGGAGAAGAAACGGCACTTCGGAATGGTGACTTCAACGAGCGACTTCGAAATGCTGCGGTGAGAATCGCGACAGTATGCCAATCTCGTCCAAGAATTCGTGAAGGCTGAACTTCTCTGCGAAGCTATATGACGTCTTGCGATCACGGTTGTTATGAGAAACACTCTGAGGCGTGGGTGGATTCGTGTTCTTTCTGCTTGGAAGGCGATACCGTTCGGAAGAAACGGTCGGCCCATTAGACAGTAGCCGACAATCAACGAGGGAAGTTTCGTGTCACTCCGACTAGTGCACGGTGTCCCTAAAAGGTCGTTGCCTCCGCGAACTTATCGTCGTTAACATTTCATTCGACAAGTTAGAGACCGCTTTTCACCTTTCCTTAAATCCTTCATTATAAATTAGTTAAAATTTTCAAAGCTTCGATTTTTTCTAAAATATTACAATGGAAAAATTAAAAATCTCAAATGTTCGAATTCGATTGTTTATGCAAACAAAATAAATAGCTAATCATCAAAAACATCATTAAATAGTTTTTTTGAGGGTGACCGCAAGGGTAACTAGACAGCGGAGGGATGAATTGTTGACAATCAACGCCGTAGACAACAGCCTAGTCATAATGTGTGCAATAAATCACGATCATGCATATCATCATCTTCAAACCGTCAATAGCAAGCCATTAAAAGAATATGAGTTAATTAAACAACATTGACCACTGCACGGGGCATACCAAGGGGCACCTTAGTCCAAATTGCTCCGAACAAATTTGCTTATACTGTTACAGAAGTCAAATATGCAGACTATTATAATATCGTATAGTGCTGCAGAGAATCATTAAAATTATTCTAAATACACTATTATTGGACAATTTCACAATTATGTTCTTAAATTGTCACAATGATTGGATGCGTAGATAAGGATTTACCAAAATAACAAAAACCCAAGTTCACGTCTATCCACTGATATCATTATCACAGGTGATTGTATGATATATACTTACCTCACAAAAATCGAATCAAAACATTTTTATAGGGATTAAAAATTAATAAAAAAATGAAACTGCTTTAGAATGCAGTGACTTTCAACCTTAATTGTCCTCAAGTTGTACACTTTTGTATGTTTAATGTGAGAAATGCAATACTATTGCACATAAGTTTTAAATGGACCGGAAAAGTTAAGTAAAAAGTCGTTCATCTTGATCCATGCACTAACTATCCATCTCAAAGTTTTTAAATTGAATTAATAATAATAATAATAATTTTTATTAGTCCAGGTATCAAAAATTCCATTGATATAGGACAAGTCATGCATAACATAAAAAGGAAAAAAAATGCAAATGAGAGATTAAAAAAGGTACAAGTATGTGTGTATGTACAATATATGCACATATGCAAATACATCCACAATATATCAACATCAAACATAGAGATCAGACATCAAAATATAGAGTACATACAACAAGAAAAAATTGGATCACTCAATGTACACTATGTACAATCTACACTATTATTATGTGTTGTCATCTAAGTACTCCGCTACAGAGTAGTACATCTTTTTGTGTAGAAATTTCTTCAGACTTGACTTTTAAAGTGTCAGAAGATTTTATATGCTTTAAGTTGTATACTTTAAGAACAAGANCCGATTCAAGAATTCGTTTTTTCCGCGAACGATACGCGAAAGTAATCGACTAGGTAAATAGAGTCTTGGTGCATGCACCCCCTGCCACACGCCAAAAGGTGGCTAGCAGGGTATACACATAGACATAGACAAGTGATGGGGTAATTTATTATAGAGTCTGATGACCATTTCTTTTGGTCCCTTTTTTGCAGCATTAGTACTGATAGGATTTAGATGGAGATGATGTTTTTAGAATGTAGATAAATTAGAATTAATTAAAAACCTTGGGGCAGATAATTACGGAGAGCAGTTGATTAAAAAACAATGAGCCTCAGAATTAAGCTTATTAAACTAAATACTGCTCAACTTGAAATTGATAGTTCTTTCCTTAGAGAGCATTATGGATAATGTGGGTATGGATGTAATTTAAATAACATGCCCAGAGAAATAGTACTTTCAAATACATAAAGCAACAGAAAATCTTGAAATTTATTATTAGACAGCTATGGCATGAAGTAATAGTATTTCTAATTTTATCTGTTACTAGGTTCTTACTGCTCATAATAAAATGTGCTATTGACTTATCTAAAGTATTTTATTTGAAATTTTGTTTTACTATCAATATTATAATCTTTATTCACTGTCTAATGAAATCTTCTTTTTGTGGTCTGTGTAGCAACAAATACCTCTAAATTCAAATATAAACATTTAAATCCATTAGCTCATATAACTTCCAAGTTGTAATTATATTTTCTTTGTTTCGATTAAGTGTGACATTAACATAAAACACAGTATTTTGAGATCCTTCTGAATTAAGTTACCACTGATTATCACATGAAGATGTTTTCCTCTACCAAGTCTTCCCAAATCCAAAAATTATACCAACCTTCAAACTGAGGAAAGATTCCTTCAATGTTGTCTATTGATGAGAGAAGGTTCATAGAAAATATTTTCTAGGGCAACACTCATGAGTGCCTATTTAAATATGGATGAGGTGATGCTATTTATTCTAATAATCAACAAAATATTTTTCTTCTATTATTATGTGAGTGAGATGATTTAACTATTCAAAGTTTTATTGTTTCCTATGGACTGAACATGAAAAGCACATTCATAATGAAAAATCTGTGCTCTAATGATAATAAAAGTATAATAAGCAAGACAACTTAGACATTGTCTAGCCAGACAATAATAATTGTTTGGGATAGATTATTGGAGATTCAGCTTTATTGATTCACTATCATTTAATTTACATAGCTTCCTTGATTCATCACTTGCAGTTTTAAGTGCCAGAAAAATCTTATTTCAATTGGGAGTCAATAAGGCCAGGCAGTAGCCCAGTGGGTAGTCCATTCACCTTCTGTAAAATTGATCCTGGGCTTGATGCCTAGTGGATGCCATGATGTTGACCCAGAAAGAAATGGGAAGCTACCTGGATGAATAGGTAGCAGGTTCAAGCAGTCTAAAAAAGCCAATGACATGGCCTGGAAGTCTTTGAGCTGACCACATATGACCTACTGTGTCTGGATAGGCCTTATCCTATGTAGGGATGCCATGCCATGAACTTAAGTGAGAATTGATTGAAATAAAACTATATGGTCAGTTGAATATAATAAGAGAACATTTTAAGAATTCCTGGAGGTTGTTCATAAGCTATTAATATTCTTGATTTATCTTTCATTCTTGTGAACCCCATTCAGGAAGAATTAAAGAGTGAAGTAACAGTGTCCATAGAAAACTAGGTTGATTTCATCATAAAAAAGTTGTTGCTGGGCCAATCAAGCTAAGTAACTTGATCAGAAATGAAAATTGAGAAACAATATAGCACTTCATAACTTGTGTA
>KZ308557.1:581757-597568 GCA_000376725.2 Ladona fulva | reverse complement strand
TTTAAAGTAAATTTTCATTGTTCAGGTTTTGATGTCTTACCAGAAGCATAATATTATTAAAAAAATTGATTTGTAGTTCTCCAATTAATCTTCCTTCTCAACCAGTTATTCATCAATCTCTGTTTTATTTAACCACGAAAAAGAATTATAAAATATGCTGATGTATCATTGTTTTGCAATGATCATCCTTATTTATCTACCTCAAGAAAACTCATGGTACTTCCATCTCAATAAAATTTGCATTAAAGCAATGTGAATGAACTAAAATCACATAGGAATTGAAATTAATACATCTCTAATTATTTACACACCCATGTTGTCTGTGCTTCACTATATTTTACTTTATAATTAACATAACTTTCTTTCCTTTTCATAAAACTTCAATTGAAGTCAAAAGTAATCTCACTAAATTTCAAAGTAGGTTATGGGCCATAAGAAATGGGAGCTGTAGTTAAAGTATGATGGTCTACTGAAAATGTTCTCAGCGATATTCTTCTGCTATAAAGATTGCACTTGAAGTATGAGGGACATTCAGGAAATTCCCTGAATGATGCTTTACCACTTCTGAGACTCTTTCAAACAATAACAAGTGCCACTGACAGTAACATGGAGCATTGCTGAAAGGATCTACTAACAAAAAGTCTCATCAAACATGATTGTGGGAAAATGAGATGTGTAATTATCTTTTTGTGGATGACAAAGGGCCATCTATACCATACCAGAAGCATAGCTGGGTGTAAAAAAGTCCCTGGCTCTTTCTACATCCAGCTAATTTGTGATGAACCAATTGCATTAATGATAACAGTTAATTTAATTTTCTAAGGGTGAGGATAGTAGCATGAAACATAGGCAAAGTATGGTATGATGAAACTATAGACCTTAAATATAAAAATTATCTCACCTCAAATCATAGCAAGGAATTTGATAGATCTTAATTTGAATGGATTATGAAAACAAGGGATTTGAATATTCATGTGTCAGGGCTGTTTCGTCAGGAATATGCTTGGAAACAGGCATTTAAAAGTCATTAAAATTTTCCTCATCTCCAATAGTAGGCTCCAAAATTTTAAAGTTAGTTGAAATCTAACATAATACAAAAACTTGTGATGAAACAGCTGGAGTTAATAAATTGATATGGAAGACTGGAAAATGAAACTGGAGGCCATAGCAATAACCTTAAAATATATTTAATGCAGATATATTAAAAAAAAATAAGTTCTGGATAAAACTATAGTAAGAATGGGTATTTATGATAAATAGCACAATATAGGATTTTCTGTATTACTCTGTACATGTGGTAATGGCTCAGAAAATCTGTAACCATATGTAGTAGGGAAGTTTTCCAAGCCTTGTTGCTTTTAAAATATAAAATAACAAGCTTGCCCTTACAGCAACAATGCAAATGGTTGAATTATAGCATCCCATTTCAGGAAATGTTTCCAGGCTTTAGATACAGGTGAGGATGGATGATATAGTAAGATTCTCCAATTCATTGATCCATAACTTTTCCAATTACTTTCTCACCCCAACCACCACAAAAAACATGACGTCACCACAAAGGTACATATAAATACTGGATCAACACAGTCACACTTCAGACAACACAAGGTCATCTCTGAAGATGGTATCCTTGACACCAAAATACGTATTAGACAGGGTGAGGCAGTTCAGCTGCTAATTGTCACGGTGCAGAGGAGTTCATCATTTTGTCAGTTCGTCATCCACTTGTCAGTCTGTCAACAGACATTGTTGGTTTTGTGATCCATAATGTAGAAAAATCAACATTAAGAAACATCAAAGTCCCCCCCAAATAAAAACAACTGTCCCAGTAGATTGCAGCCATTGTACCTGGTTGTGATATCTCATATTAAGAGGGAATACAAAGAATAACTTGAGCAGTATCTTTAAAGAAATGTAGAGAACTACAAAGACCTCTCAAAATTAAAATGGTACATTTTTGAAACCATGCAAAGGCTGTGTATAATTTTGGAAATTTTGAAGCCATCAGATATTGCTAACTTTTTTCCTAAGGGCTGGATTTTCACCAAACAGCAGGGTAGTGAAAAGTCCAGAAATTATTACATAAAATATCAAAGAATTGGCAGAGATAACAAAATATTTCCAAGTGGATTATGCATCTTTTGATAATTTTAATTTATCTATATTCATCTTTTGATAATTTTGTATAAATGGAATCCACTCTTACTTCAGGTATCACTGCTGAAGTTTTTAGTTTACAAGTAGAGACAGAAAGTAGTGAAGAAGAAGTTGAACCCATTATACCCAAAATAATGAGGTAAGTACTGCATTTGCTGTATTATGAATAGATACGTTCTTTTCATGTTCAGAAGAGAGCTTTAATAATCCGAAGTTTCTATGTGGAGTAGAAGATTCAGTTATAAATAAAATGAGTAAATATAAAACAGTAGACATTGGGCCATTTTTATAGCAAATGAAATTTTAATATTGCTGCTGACCTGCAAATAATGTTGTAAAATATATATAAATATATTCACTCTTAAATTATTTAAAATATTTTTCATTTTTGTTATTTCTGTACATGAATTCTAAATACTTTGCATACTTTCAGGTGACTCCAAATGTAGTAATACATGTATGATTGCTGAATAACTATGGTAAGTAATCTAAAAATTGCATTTTAAACACTATAAAAGTGTACCATATTTATAGCTTATTTTGAGGAGTTCAAAATTTAGAAACAAATAATAAGTAAACATTTTTTATAGTTATATTGTTTTCTGTGAACATTATATTTTCAACTTATCTATTTATAAGTGTTGTTGTTTCTGATGCCTATGTCAAGTCTAAAGATTGAAATTAAATTTCATAAAATTATTAGTATTTGTAGGTATGTACAAACAATAAAAATAGTACTCTTTGCATGGATATGGAGTTGGAAAAACTCTTTACAAAGAAGCTCCTTATAACAAAGTGTTGAAACTTCAGATCCTTCTGATTAAAGTTTTGCAGTCTTAAAAAATGGGGAGATGAAGGTGCACACTGATAAGGTAAATGAACAAAGTCTGATATCATTCCAATAATGCAAACATACCTGCACTTCTCCTTTCTCTTCTTTCTCACTAGTTACAGTAATGGTTTGCTGTGAATTCCATCCTATTTTTATGTTTGACATTAGATGGACATATATAAATTGAAAACCTTTTCTTATATGTGATTGTTAACCATTTTCTTTTAGCAATAAAAATGAATATTTAAGCTTAGCTTCAGTACTCCTCCTTTAAGTTAATTATGGAGAAATTCAAATTAAACTCCATTTAGTACATGGGTTCTTTGAATAATTAAACCTCACTTAACAAACTCTTGCTTTATGTAGAACTGTTTATTGGATTAATTTTTCAATGATTAATAGAATGGATTAGTTTTAAAATGCAGGGAAAATATAAAGGGAATATAAAGGGAAAACAAAGGGAAATACATATCTGAAGTTTGTGAGTATGGAAGAAAAAGGTGTTATACATCAACCACAGGGCCAATGAATTTTTAATCAGTAATTGACTTGATAAAAAGAGACAGAATGGTATAATTAGGGCTTTATCATGATGGAGAGATTTTTATTGTACTTTTAAGTCATATTTGACATATTTCTAATGATAAATATAAATCTACCTAGTTTTCCAACACACACATACATTATCAATTTAAATATTTGACTTAATTAAAATTTTTTGGTATTTAGAAATATCTCACTAACCAATCATGATTAACCAGATATGTGATTTTGGTTAGTAATTTGGCTGGGAATGTTAACATGTGTATAAAAAAAATAAACATTTTAAATGAGAAATATGGAGTATATGATAATAGCCAGAAAAGTTAAGAAATTACTTGAAGATGAATGTAATGGAAAAAGTGGTGCTTAGTAGCAATATGTAAGTAGCTTAGGATGCAATCTTTAACAGGGACAGAGAAAATGGAGTAAGTAGTAGGCTTTTTCAATTTACATTATCTTTCATGGCCTGTTATCTATTGATTGAAACATAAGAAATAAATTATGGGAATAATAGATAGAAAATTCATTCTACCAAAAGGAGAAATTCATAAACTATGTCAGTATAAATTTAGAAATGGAAGAGAGGTGTTAAAGAATAGGGTTGATGAAGTTCAGTTTTTTGGATTGGTCAGTGTATTTGCTAAGCCTTTATGGAGCAAAAATAATTCAAATTGGGAAGAAGAATGAAGAATAAATTATTAGATGATGATATATTGAAAGAAGAAACATTTCTATAAGTTTATCAAGTAAACTCTCTTATCTACGAACTCTCACTGTAAAACATGTAAATGAGATGATGGATTAGACTTTTGTGAATAGTCACATGCCTGTTGGCATTGCTTTATTGGCAATGTTATGCATTCAGGTAAGCAGATTGATGCCCTGATTATTGAAGAAAGATAGAGATCAAAGGGATCAAAATGACAACTAGAGAACGTCCATACAGAAGATTTAAATACAGAAATTAATGGAAGACATAGAAAAATGGATGGACTTACAGAAAACACTTTAGGCAACCTCCCAAAGACGTGATATAGAAACAACGGAATGAAGAGTAGAAGGAAAAGATAGCTGGAGAAATAAAGAATGAAATACCTTAAGGAGGCAAAGATCTGATTAAAAGCATGAAACCATAAATGAAGTAACAAGATGAGAAATGCATGGCATGGATTGTATCAAACTAACCTTTAAAAGGACAATTGCTGATGATGAAAGAAACATTTTTCTACCTGTTATCTCTTAAGTTAATATTATGATCGATTAAAGGTATTAAAAGTTAAACTTAATGAAGTAAAAATTCAAATCATAAAAGATGTAGAAAATTTTGCTTGTAAAAGAAATCATAAATANATTATAGTTCTTGGGCGATTCTCAGAAGACCATTATTCTCGATCTTGCCTCGTTTCTATGAATTGGTCAGGCACGGACCTCCGACGCAACAACATAAGGCCGGATGGCTAACTGCCGGCAACTTTGTTTTAAAATTCTACCTCTAAGTCAATGTTAAAATGGACGTAATTGTTAATTGAGCATAACATCATTTTTATAATCTTTCGAGTTCCGCTAGGGAAATTCTTGATAAAACAAAAACAAAGTAGACTTCAAAAGAATAGTAGAACTGATATTTTAATTTATACAAACCACAAACACAACATTCACTATCAACGCTAAAGTAGGATTTGTTTCCCAACCTTCCCTTGTTGCCACGCCTTGCCAATTCTGAAATAATTTTCGAATGTTGGGTTATAGCTGCTTGAATTATACACACTTTTTGATTAAGCCATCGATAGATACAAAAATTGACAAACAAGATCATCCGTTCCTTGAGATAAATTTAAACTGAGTGGAATAAAAGGGAAAGTTGTATTTTTATACTTCTTCTAGATGCCGAAATAGCCTTTTCTTTTTATATTTCATATCGGTATGCTGTGGTTAAAAATTTTTAAATATTTTACGAGGTAAATCCATTTACTTTGATCCATACAGTCAAAATTCAAAGTACGCAAGGCAAAGTAATACACATTCTTACAAAGTTAAACTTAGTGCAATGACTAAAATCTTATGATTATTTAGTAATGGAAGAGCAGTGGCATTAGCTTTGATGACATGAGCTTTGACAGATAGCGGTTTACAGTTACATGTTTTTACATACTATACCTCAATTTCTATCGAAGTATCAGTCTTCGATACCTTCTGCAAAATAATAATGCGTGAGCTCGTATCTCTACTTGTATATAGCTAAGGTTTACGTTAACATTCAAACACTCCGATCCTGTTTACCTTTCTTCAGTCCATCTGAAGTGGACTCAAAATCTCTCCGTTCGTAAACTTGCATTATTAGTGGCTATGCTCGTAAAACGACGAAGAGATACGATGAGAATAATCCCTATTCTGAGAAATTAGGGTCTTCTTCCTTAATTTTTAAAAATTTATTTCATTGGCGGACTGCGATATATCTAAAATCGAACTCACGTGAACCGTTGCGTAGAATGGATCTGTCCTGGGACAGGTTTCAGCTGAACATTTCCAAACTCTTCTATTTTGTGCNATATGAACTATAAGAAAAGCTGCATGACCAGTATGAAAGTGTCCTTCCATTGGTTTTGGACATTATGAATGAAAGTAGAGCAGCAAAAATGCTATATGAAGATGATATGAGTGATATTAAAGGAAAAAGAAACTAGAGAAAAAGTTGTTGAATGATACAAATGAAATACTGAAGGAAAGAGATTACTTAAACTTCAAAGAATAAAAGATAAATAAAATGTATGAATGTCATAATTGAAAGATCTAAGCAATGATAGGGTAATACAAGTATTGTCAATTAATTAGGGAATCGACATGCTTGTGCAAAAAGGGAGCAGTATGAGGGATTTGTATTAGCTAAACAATTAGTAATTAGTTACTAAAAATCAAATCAAATCAAAAGAATAATAAGTAGTTTTCTTTAGTATGATAGCTGTAGTGACAACATTCTCACCCTTAATTTCCCACTTCTTACAATAAGGGCTTCTTTGGGAGGATATCATTTCTACTCTGAATCGTTATTGTTTTTGAAATAAAATATGAAACACAGATGCATATATCAGGCATCACATACTTTTAGGTACCCTGAATTAATTTGGCAAATTAAAATTAGTTTACATGAATGAATGACAGAAAAATGTTAAATTTAAACATAGACTTAAGGTGGGTGGGGATACAAAAATTATTCATGAAACATGATTTCAGAGTTTTTACCTTTTCCATGTGATGAAATTATTCAATTAATAATTTTAATAGAAAATATTAACATCGAAAAAAGTGGTGCCTCGAAAATATAATTTTGTGCAAAAAATGTTCATGTGCATTCGTGGCATTTTACCCATACATTATTTGGTATTTGTTATTTTTTTACCGTTTTATTTGTGTTTGTGTTCTGAGTAACAAGTTTTGATTAAATAGCAAAACATTAAAACATATCATGAAAACAACTGAATCACCAGAAAAATTATTAATCTACATTTCCCCTACAAGACCTATCGACGAATTCGTCAATTTTTCGTAGACTTATGAGGATAATAATGTCCTGGTATTCGAGTCTCAGAATTTGACACAAGTTCGGCAAGGGATAAGAGTTGACTTTCGAGACACTGCTGTATGAGGATATTAATCATTCCCGTGAGATAAAACCATCGACACAGAAAAATCTCTATGCAGAGTCTAAGTGTTGGATTGCTTTAAAGTTTCTTTAATTCGCGAAGCCTGAATGTTTTGATTCGAGGATGGGCGGAGAGAATTCCTTTAGCGTCGTGAATGCCTTACGACGGCAATTAAGCGAAGACCGACCCTGAATAAAAAGGGTTTAAGGCAAAAAATCCCGTTTGCCGAGGACGTTAGAAAACAAAGTCGGTTCGCAATTAGTGTCGGGTTCATTGGTGATATAGAGACTGCGTCATGTGCCTGTAAAAAAGGAACCTCTTTCAAAAAACATACTCTTATTATGAAATATTTTTCTTTGATTTGCTTTTAAAATATAGTAGGGAGTAATACTATTTCATCTACGTTTTATGAAGCCTCAGAGACTTATTCAGTTGGATAAAAATCTTGGAAATTTTGGAAAAATTTTTTGTAGACATTAGTGAGGAGTTACTGTGTAAACTCCAGATGTTCTAGCCTTAAACAAATTAGAAATGTACTTCGTATTTTCCACAAAGACCTGAGGATGACTGTCACGGTCGAAACCGGTCGTGTTTAATACAGTTTATAGAAAATACGAACGATTTCTGATTTGTTCTTTGCGGAGTTAGAGCAGAGGCGTAGACAAGAGGGTGGTTTTGGGGGTTCAAACCCCCAACCTGTGAGAACAGAGTCACAATAAACGAAATCATGCGAGAGGATGGCCTCTTGCTATTGTGCCATATTAACATCGCTGGAGATTTTAAGGCTATACATGTTAAAATAAAGCAGTTTCTATTTTCGTTAGACTTTGGGCACAAGTATTCCTTCCCCTTTGTTTTAGGCAATCCAGTGGTTACTCCATGGCTCTAAACCCCTCTCCCATGGACAAATCCTAGCTACGCCCGTGAGTTAGAGGTTAAATTGTCGTAGTGATATTAAAGAACATTATTCCAGGTTTTGCCGAGAACATTTATTAAACAAATTACTACAAATGAACGGATTACTAATTAGATATCGGAGAGGCTAGTGACGACAACCATGGCCGACTAATTGAAGATCGATCAGACGGGCACAACGGGACGGGGATCAGACGGGAGCAGATAAAGTGCTCTCGTCAAGGCATCGGAGGGCTGAAGGCCCTGAGTCCCAGTTGTGCCTTCCTTATAAGCCATTTTGGAAGGTTCAAAGGACACCCCCAGAAACAGAGAAGGGCGAGGGATTCAAGAGTCGGTGCAGGATGCATCATCGGGATCAGATGTCTCATCCACGAACTGACTCTGAATCATCCCTTGTCCTCTGTCCTTCCGACAGAATTACTCCAAAAGCCGGCGATTCGCGCCTACCCTCAGAGATCAGAACTGGAGACGATGGAAAGGAAACGTGTTAACCTGTCTTCTAGGAATCACGTAATGCGCATTTCAATATCATTGCTACAAACTTCTGAGGAAGAAGAATACTTAAAGGAAACTGTGGAGGGTTGGGTTTTTAATGTGTACCACGATCCCTAGAATGCCGGTTAATCCGTTTCCTTTCCCTTGTTTCCAATTTTAGTCTCAACGGGTAGGCGCGAACCGCCGGTGGAACGACGCTCAAAGTGTTTAGACCTCANATATATATTCTATGTATGGCAGCTGCAGCTATAGGTCAAGGATATCGTCGAGCTTTTTAAAAGTTAAATAAGAGCGAAAATTATCGGATCTTCTGGCGGAATTTGTTCAGATCGCTTTACACCAATGCTTTAAAGGATTTTATTTTTCTCTCGTGATCACTTCCGCCACGTGAGCTTGTACGTAAAGATAATCGATGAGTGCTCTGCAAATAGAGTGTTTTGTAAGAGAGAGGTATGAAGATAAAACAGAAAAAATGTGTCCTGAAACGTTCATGAAGTAATAAATACTGATGTATATTGTGCTCTATTTACCGTTCTTCTTAATTTTTAAGGCAAAGCACGGTTCAGAGTTTAAATATGTGTATGTCTGTCACGAAAAATAATCATCCAGTTTTCGCGAAACTGCTAACATAATGAACATGAGAGCTTAAAGTTAAAACATTCCGCTAATTTTCTGAAAAGAGAAGTGAAATAAACGATAGTACATCTTTGGTGAATACATAACCGGAAAGTTGTTGGAAAAATTAGGAAATAAATTTGAAAGCAAGATGTGTTTCAAAGTTATCCGAATACTTAAATACAGTGTCATTCGTTGGCCACCAGGTTATTAAACAGGATAGGGAAGATTAATAGCAAATTGCATAGCAAAAATTACAACATGTTAGTGGCTTATTTAACCTGAACATCTCAAAGGCTTAAACAAAAACTATGACATTCTTATAAAACAACACGATAAAAACAAAGATTGTTATAAATAATCAAGTTCTGGAACAGGTATCACATTTTCAACATATAGGATGCGATACAATGTACGACGAAGACAAAGATATTTTAAATAAAATTAATGTTTTCCAGGGGATATGTGAAACGATGAAAAGAACGTTGAAAAGTAAAACAAGAAAAGAAACCTAAATAAAATTTTATAAAGTGATGGCAGCCCCTACTCTGTTGTATGGATCATGGCGTTGGGCAAAAAGACAAATTGAGGAATGAATGTATAAGAGACGAACTGGGTAGACTATAGCTGTGATCAGTTATTTTCTGATACCTATGGCGAATTCGGACCTTAAATTTGTCTTTCTATTAAAGGAATGGAGTGACATCGAATTCAAGAGGGTTTCTAACACCGCATTATCGAAACCCGAAGCAACTATCATCTTATTGTTAGATGAAAGGTTTAATATAATCAGTGAAAAATTAATAGAAACAAACCATATTCAAGTTCGCTTTAGTCGTAAGAATTTAAGTTCCACGGAGTTTGCAGAGTCTACATGTCGTTTTGATTTGTAATGGATTACGTAATTTCATTTTCATTTACATAGAACGCGCAATCGCTACTACATTTCATTATTTCACCTCTCTATATAGTACTTCATTCAAAAGGTAATGCAAATTTGTCTATCCTTGAGCAATCTTTCACCGCTCCGAGAAATTTAATTTCTGATGACTCTATTTGTCTTCATTCTTTCATTTTTTTTTGGTGCCCAACACTATGACCCATACAACACAGAGGGGACTACCATCGCTTTATGAAATTTTAGTTGGGTGTCTTTTTTTGTTTTGCTTTTTAAAGTTCTTATCGTCCAGTATGTCCTGTGAAAAACAGGAATTAGTCAATAAAAGATGAATGGCGATCCACGATAAATTAGGAGAGTATAAAAATAGTGGAATAATAATGGAAAGAACATTTGCTACTAATGTCTAAGGAGATATTTCCAACGAAACCAATGGAATGTTAGCCATTAGGCCAAAGAAGTATCGTCAGACCAATGGATGAGATGGTAGTGAAGCCGGAACAGCCTTAAAGCCTTAAACGTGAAGGAAGAAGGTCTATAAGGCATTTATTAAGGCAAGATTGAGACTAAAAAGTTTCTTCTTCCATCTGACCTGTCGTCGGAGATATTTATGAGAACAATAAATTTGTAAATAGAAATGTTAAGAAAACTCAAGAAGAATCTGTGGATGTAAAGATCCTAAATAATATCTTTGAAAAAATACCACAGCAGGAAAACACCAAAAATGCGTGAGCTCGTATCTCTACTTGTATATAGCTAAGGTTTACGTTAACATTCAAACACTCCGATCCTGTTTACCTTTCTTCAGTCCATCTGAAGTGGACTCAAAATCTCTCCGTTCGTAAACTTGCATTATTAGTGGCTATGCTCGTAAAACGACGAAGAGATACGATGAGAATAATCCCTATTCTGAGAAATTAGGGTCTTCTTCCTTAATTTTTAAAAATTTATTTCATTGGCGGACTGCGATATATCTAAAATCGAACTCACGTGAACCGCTGCGTAGAATGGATCTGTCCTGGGACAGGTTTCAGCTGAACATTTCCAAACTCTTCTATTTTGTGCCTGCTCTTTCATTTCCTGGTACATTTTGTTTTCTTGTACATCTGTTAGCATGTTAAATTTTCGTCTTCCTTTCCTGCGTTTTCCTCTAACTTTTTCTTCTATAATCCTACACAGTAGGCAGTCATGCCTCATGATGTGCCCCAACCAGTTTGCCTTCCTTCTTTTTATCATGTTAACGATTGATCTTTTCGCTTTCTTTTTCTCTTCAATCCTCTCCAAAACTTGGTCATTCCTCACCTTGTGTTTCCATCTCTCTCTCTCGTCATCTTTCTCCAAAGCCACATTTCAAAACTCTCAAGATGCTTTATTTCTGTTTCCCTACAGGTCCAAGTTTCTGATCCATATAGGACCACACTCAATATGAAGTATTTTGCAAATCTCCTCCTTAAAGTAATAGGTATTTTTTGGCAGTTACTAGAGCTTTTAATTTTTCAAAGGATTTCTTTCCCATAGATACCCTACTCTTAATTTCCCGAGTACAGGTGCCGTCTTTATTTATCATATTCTGAAAGATCTTAACTGCTCTAGACGTTGACATTTTAATAAGACATTAAAATTATCTTCTTCTTTCCAAATCCTCATCATTTTTGCTTTACGTTTATTTTCATTTCATACATGTCTCCAACCTTACATATACTTTCCATGGTTTTCTGTAGCTCTTTTTCTGTCTGTAACTCTTCAATTCATGTACTCGCAAAAATTTAACAAATGTTTCTCATGTTTCGTTTCTCTTTCCTAGTCCTCTTTCCTTGGCACTTGGTGGTGGGGAAANACACCAAAAATAACTAAACTAAACAAACATCTTTAAATTACAAAAATATCACTAGGCCATTAAATTACCTTAAAATAGATATAGTAAATCCAGATTAACTGTTAGTATCGTAAAAACTACAGATGATAATTCAAGCCAGAGGCCCTCGTTGAATTATTATTCAACGCGGGCCTTCAGATAGGTTTATAATCAATGTCATAAATGGTGATCTTCGACAATGCAGTATATTCGTATTCGATTCTTGTCAGTAACGGTAGCCTGAAAGTACAAAACATGGAAGAGGAAATATATTTTTTTATTGTTGCTTGTTAGATGCATTGGATAGTCTTTAACGTAATTTTAAGCAGAGGAATGGAAAGAAAATAAAATACTTTTCGGTAATATAAATTTGGATGGTGTTCTCAGCGTCTATGTGGCCTGCAGTTATAAAATAAGCATTTTATTAAATTTTATTCTGCGAAATTCAAGGAACTTGGAACATTTTTTGTGGCCCTTCATGAAATGATTGCGAATTACAGCCTTAAGTAATTATGGGAGACTACGCTCCACATCTTAAAAAGCATTAATATCCTTTTTAATGGCGAAATTGAATCTGTCCTTAAACTGGGACTGTGAGAAACGAGAGGTGGGAAAATTCTTCACACCAAAACTCGCAGTATGCAAGCAACTTTTACTCTCAATCAATAATTTATAAAGCGTAAGTAGAGAGAGAAGGGCGAGCACTTTAGTAAGTGGACAGAGTTATAATTGTTAAAAGGTGGTTCCATAAGCCGTTTCTAATCTTCCATGGAAACACTGCTGTGCTGTTGCCCTAAGTAATCTAATGTACGCACATGTCTTCCAACGTATAACAGGCAATAAAGTTCTACTAAAGGTAGATATTCAACTTCGCTCCTTGGATTAAGGTGTTTGTCAGTTCCGTCTTCGACAATTTTCAGCCAAGTCTTCCTTCAACGTTTTGATTCCTATTTGATGTATGCCCTATAATTAGTTCTTGTAAACACAAATTCATGAATCTGTAAGATATTACTCATCCAATTATCATAGAATTCCCTTGTTCTATGATCGAACTTGCATATTTACATTACTGTTATGTTAATAATATATTTTACCTTCCGAAGATTTTATCATTATGATTAATAATGAATAAGTGGAGAATGTATTCTTAAAAATTGAAACGAAATCAAATGCATAAAAATTCAGCGACCTTAAGTAAATAAAAGAAAAATAATGGTACAATCTCGAGGATTTTCAGTGATATGTTCGCGGGCTGCAGAGAAACAGTTAAAAGGCAGTATTTGCGGGATATCTGTGTCAGTGTATCTAAGAGGCAGAAATTCAGAGACAAATTACATCTATTTAAGCATTCTTTGCTATAACTTGTGTTCTAACATTCAAATACTACATGGGGAGTATAATGAGGGCCTATAAACTTTATAACATTTATTTTCATTGATAGTAACAAATAACTTATTCGACATTCGTCAATCGATATGAAGAAAATCATGATGTGTGTTATATTTCAAGGCTTAACATCTTCAATGAGGAAACATTAAAACACAATTCTTTGACAACATTTAATTTCCGTAAATGAGATGTGGCGTAGTAGAAGAAATTTAGCTTTAAAGCGAACAAATCTCTTAGAGATTAATGGAGGACAGGAAGTGGATTTCTGAGAGGCAACCCTTGAAAATTTCATGTTCCCACTTTGAAGATAAACGGCCAATATTGTTAGATTTTTGGAAAAACGGCTAAAAGATAGAATGGGTTTTATAAAATAGTGCCGAGATTACGAGAAAGCGCGCCATGAAAAACTTTTAAATTCACACCTCCTCTATGAAGGTTGAATGAACTGTAATATCACGAGTGGTTCATCTCAGAAAGCATATCTGTGCCAGGAAATAGTATATGTACTGAAGCGAGGCTTAAAGAACATCCGTTCAACTGGGAAACTCTCTGGAAGCTCTCAGAGTTCGCAAAGCTCAGGATATAAAATGCTGACACCGAGGCTCTTGGGAGGAGTAAATATTTCAACGCTCACGTGTCGCTGGTACTCAGCCATGCCAACTCCGTCCAAACTCTCACCTCACACTGATTACCCAGAAAAGGGAAAGGTAAGCGTAACAGTCAATCTACTGAAAATTCTCTGACATTCATTTATGGACAGCCTGCTCACAAACACTCACTCGTCGTTCAAATGCTTCGATGCGGATAATTTGATTCCCACTCAGAGTTTTGCAATATAATCCACTGTATGCGGATTCTGCTTCAGCGAACTTCGCAAAGAAAGGTATCGATCTTTTGGAAAATACTTAATTTTTGCTTAAGTACTAAATATTTCCAATGTGTTGAATAGAAAATTTATTCGATAAAGAAAAAGATTGTTTCAACGAGACGGGGCCACTGAAACGCGCAAAGAAGAAGTTTGAAGAAAATTTTTCGTTTACCGCAATAATTTCCGAACATCATGGAACGTATTTGTGGAATGAAAATTTATCTTATCGACTATAATTTGTTTTTAATTANTGAAAATTAGTGAATTTTGTGGCAACAAAAGCTCTCTAAGATAAGCAGTTTCTAAACATCATTTTCGAAGGTTTTCTTGCCAACTTCATAACGGTTTCATCCCAAGAAAAGGTTTCTCCATTTGGACATCTCACGGCTTTCCACGACTAGGTTGCAAGGCCTTCCCTTCTTCAGGAGAGAGTTGGGTCGACGTTGAAGTTTGACTCTCCTTTAAGAGCTCTTTTCTTCGAAAACAGGATAGCTATCCTCCCGACGTCAATCTCATTTTTCAGAAATAGTTCATCCGAGTTGGCAAATTCTAATTCCCCACAATATCAACAGACCGGCGAAGAATTTCCTTTCCAAGCAATTTCCCTGGAAATGAAATATCGTGTACAGTTGAGGAAGGATCGATAATTTTAATTTTCTGCGAAGATTCTGCCACGGACGGTCCTGCGGTTAAAACATTAATAATAAATTTTCTTCGTGAATGTAACGTATAAAATTCTCCTTTTTTCGCCATTCATATTTTATTTTATTTGATTTATGTTTTAAATCGCCTTAAATATTCATCGTGAAATTTCTCTCCATTCTGTTTCTCTTGCTCGTTTTCCCTCGGGATGTACACCGCTTGTCAACTCCTTTCAAAAGAGTCACGTTGTATTTAAAAATGTGAACGATGTCTTGATTTCATTCAGATAAAGCGGAATTGCGTATGATACCACCATTTAGCGTTATGATTTAGCTTGTGTTAAATGCATTCCGTTGCATTTGAAATACATCTCTAAGATTCCCTTCATCCAAGAGGCTGAACGTTCATGCAAGACTACCCGGTATTATAATTAAAATGGGATTTAATAATGTTCACTCTAGGGCCTGGTATTATGACAGATTTAAAGTGAAGAGTATATGTGTATATTCGAATAATATCTTATTTCCAAATATATTTCATGTTTTCGACTTAGTCTTCAATTTAATGAACTTCTATCAAATACTATTGACAAAGCAGATCACCAGTATGGAACTCATTAATTCCCTTATTTTATCTTTGCAGTGAGTACTTTTATTGCTATCTTGATATTGACCTGTTCTGGAACCTTAATATTTGAATTTCATAATGTTCCTTTTCTGTTCATTTTTTATGAAAACTTATGTTTCTAGTTATTTCATTTATGCATTAATGTGCCTGTACGATTTTATTTTCTTTTCAGATTTGATTTAACCTGTCTTTCCTTTAAAAGTTAGACAACTATCAGAGGTTTCTCAGGTTTTTCACACTCCCTTCTTGTGGGTGTTTTCCTGCTTTGGTCCATTTTTTCTTAAGTGAAAACTTAGGTTTTTAAACCCACAAAGTATTATACTAAAAATATATA
>KZ308557.1:569789-580474 GCA_000376725.2 Ladona fulva | reverse complement strand
AATAAGACATAAAAACATTGAACAGCATAGTAAATTTTACATGAATAATAATAGAGAAAAATTTACGGTAATTTCATATGGAAACTTTTTACCTAGAGACCAGATAATATTTCAGAACTTGTTTAGAAAGATGTTGCTCAATACAGCACGTGTACGACCTCGTGTTGATCCATGTAGCTGTACTTTTAAAAAACTGTAAACTGCTGATAAAAATAAATGTAGATTTTTGTGTCGTTCTTCCCTCAATCAATCGAACGTCAGCATATTAAAAATTTATTATTCTATCAATCCTCAATATTCTAAAAAATGTCCCTTTTGAAAATTAGTGAATTTTGTGGCAACAAAAGCTCTCTAAGATAAGCAGTTTCTAAACATCATTTTCGAAGGTTTTCTTGCCAACTTCATAACGGTTTCATCCCAAGAAAAGGTTTCTCCATTTGGACATCTCACGGCTTTCCACGACTAGGTTGCAAGGCCTTCCCTTCTTCAGGAGAGAGTTGGGTCGACGTTGAAGTTTGACTCTCCTTTAAGAGCTCTTTTCTTCGAAAACAGGATAGCTATCCTCCCGACGTCAATCTCATTTTTCAGAAATAGTTCATCCGAGTTGGCAAATTCTAATTCCCCACAATATCAACAGACCGGCGAAGAATTTCCTTTCCAAGCAATTTCCCTGGAAATGAAATATCGTGTACAGTTGAGGAAGGATCGATAATTTTAATTTTCTGCGAAGATTCTGCCACGGACGGTCCTGCGGTTAAAACATTAATAATAAATTTTCTTCGTGAATGTAACGTATAAAATTCTCCTTTTTTCGCCATTCATATTTTATTTTATTTGATTTATGTTTTAAATCGCCTTAAATATTCATCGTGAAATTTCTCTCCATTTTGTTTCTCTTGCTCGTTTTCCCTCGGGATGTACACCGCTTGTCAACTCCTTTCAAAAGAGTCACGTTGTATTTAAAAATGTGAACGATGTCTTGATTTCATTCAGATAAAGCGGAATTGCGTATGATACCACCATTTAGCGTTATGATTTAGCTTGTGCTAAATGCATTCCGTTGCATTTGAAATACATCTCTAAGATTCCCTTCATCCAAGAGGTTGAACGTTCATGCAAGACTACCCGGTATTATAATTAAAATGGGATTCAATAATGTTCACTCTAGGGCCTGGTATTATAACAGATTTAAAGTGAAGAGTATATGTGTATATTCGAATAATATCTTATTTCCAAATATATTTCATGCTTTCGACTTAGCATTCAATTTAATGAACTTCTATCAAATACTATTGACAAAGCAGATCACCAGTATGGAACTCATTAATTTCCTTATTTTATCTTTGCAGTGAGTACTTTTATTGCTATCTTGATATTGACCTGTTCTGGAACCTTAATATTTGAATTTCATAATGTTCCTTTTCTGTTCATTTTTTATGAAAACTTATTTTATTTTTTTTTATTAATACCCCCACAAACATCCATAATTGGACAATTGCAGTGGTGGGCTTCAACATCAACAATGGACGAAACACACACGACCATTACGTGACGACACACACACTAACCGGAAAAATCCGACTAGCCAGGATTCGAACCTGGGGCCTTGGGGTTGGAGCGCTAGCGGGCTAGCTCGGTAACCACTCCGCCACCGCGGTTAGTTACCACGCGCCACCGGTTATGTTTCTAGTTATTTCATCTATGCATTAATGTGCCTGTACGATCTTGTTTTCTTTTCAGATATGATTTAACCTGTCTTTCCTTTAAAAGTTAGACAACTATCAGAGGTTTCTCAGGTTTTTCACACTCCCTTCTTGTGGGTGTTTTCCTGCTTTGGTCCATTTTTTCTTAAGTGAAAACTTAGGTTTTTAAACCCACAAAGTATTTTTCTTCTAGGCACTTTTTTCAAGCTATCTCTTTTAAATTTGACGAAGGGTTCGATGTAAGAAAAGGCTTTATATTCTCAGTCTCTCCCAAACAAAGCCGCGTTATTATTATATAGTTAATTTACAAACTAATTCATCATAAATGTAGGAGATCAATTATAATCTTCGCTTTAACTCTCAGAAACTATTGTAATACGAGGCCCTAAGAGTAGGTCCACTTTAAGTAGGTATACATTATAATACGAGGCATTGCGAAGTACGTACATGCAAGCAATTCTAAAATTTAAACGAATCCACAACTAGAATAAGTATAGGTTTTTCAAATCAAATTCGCCCTTTTGCAAATTATTCATCCTTTTGCAAATCAAGTACTTTTACATATATATTATATTANCTGTCAAATATCACGCAAGCATTGCAAAACTATTACATAATAGATAATATATTAATTTAACTGTAGCCTTGACCTCAGATAATGGTCTGCGGCTGATATTCAACCCGAAGCACTTCAGACTTCCTATTAACTTCACTGATCATGTCAAAAACGATGTGGATAATACACGCTCCTCCATTTCTGGCTTCTTTCTTAAAAAATAAGAGGATGCGATCTAAAATGTATTATAATGCTAGATATTAGAAGATAGATAGACCCTTTATTGATTAGGGCAATTGGGCCTCCACCTAACCCCCTATGTGGTTATTATATGTATGTACATATATTTATTTAAAAAATGCCGACAAAGAAAAAACCCACGTTGCGGGATAACACCCACAGAGAAAGGGGGTGAAAAATATCCGCGAAAACACAGAAGAGANATTAATAAAATCATTCGAATTACTGACATATTACTTCGATGTTACTTGAATGCAGGCAATACGCAATTCAATAATAATAATAACTTCTATAATGGAAACAGGTTTTACCCCAATTACATCCATTTTAATAATTATTACTATTCACAAGTACACACAGCCATTCCCTATTAGGAAAAATCCGAGTAGCCGGGATTCGAACCCGGGACCTTAGTGTTGGAAAGCTAGCACGCTAACCACTTTCATGTGCGGCCTTTCCAATGGGG
Organism: Ladona fulva; assembly: GCA_000376725.2. NCBI lineage: Eukaryota > Metazoa > Arthropoda > Insecta > Odonata > Libellulidae > Ladona > Ladona fulva. The sequence continues at coordinate 577,509 of KZ308557.1, read as the reverse complement.
CTAAATAGTGAATGCGACCTTCTGATAGAAAAGAGTTCCTCACCCCGTGTTATCGTGTTAGGTTGGCAATAACGAGGTCCATGTTCGAATGGTTAACGCATTGCTTAGGGCTAGGGTTTGTGAGAATATATTAAAACTGTTAATCATAGTACAAAACAAACGTCTTTATTGGGCGAAATTGGGACTAGAGAGTCCCATTTAATGTATTCTGTACAAAATACGTATAGATAACATGATAAAAGGTTTTTTACTAGAAAGATGTTTGGTAAGTTCGGTGGAGATAGGAAATAAAAGAAAGAGGTTAGAATCGTTTTGTTGAAGAAAAAAATGAGATTATTTATCATATAAAAAATGTTTCCACAGTAGTAAAGCATCCACAAAGAGGAGGGATGTGTGAAAAACCTGCGAAAGTTGTGTGAAAGAGTGCAGGAAAGAGAGATATAGATAACAATATTAGATAACGGATATTACAAATTATTAACGCATGCAATATGTATCAGAACGTAAGTAATCTTTGTCATTGGAAGCTGAGCGTTAAAGAAATTTTAATTTAGTACATAGCATAAACACTGGATTCAAAGTCAGAAGGGATGTGATATTAGTGTAACAAGTCGAATACATAAGATTAGCTTCGTAGAACGAAAATTCGCCAAATTAAGTCATTATTGTTATCACTGTCCGTAGTCATTCTATCGCTCTGTTTCGTGATTTTCAGCGATCATTGGGATGAGATACGGCAAATTTACATTTTTTCTAAAAACCAATTATTTTTCTTTCTAAATTTAGTGCATAGTCAGCTGATTGGGTACTCTATAGATTAACGACAAACGATTCAAAACGTAAAAAAGTATATCAGTGGTGACATGGTAGACATTTAAAATATATATCAATGGCGACATGGTAGATATTTCAAGTCTCGCAAACAACGGAAACGATGTAGCCCGAGAGGTTTTCAAAGCATTTTTTTGTATTTCTTTCTAATGATCCTTTATGCCCGATGATCCTTTTTGCCCGATGATCCCCCGTGTTTGACGAAAAACACATCTCCATTCACAAGGCCGTCGACTTTCTCTTCATTTTCGAAATATTGTGAATGAAAATTCCTCTTTGGGCGGATTCAGCGAATTATCTTCCTCGTGCGACTATAATTCTGAACTTCTCGCCGACGACTCAGTTCATAAGTAATTGAAAGAAATATATCAGAAAAGAATTAATGACGAAATCATATCTAAGTGGTATCTTTTTCCACGGAAAAAAATATATATTTTTACTTAAGCTAAGCATTGAAGATTACCTTCTTTATCGTGTACTATTAATACATAATTTTAGATCTCTTTCTTATGAAATATCCTGGAAAACAGTACACTATATGATGATGTCTTAAGCGAAAGAGTTCACATAGTTTCAAATAAAATAACGAAATGCAGGTTAGCTTATTTTATTGTTAAATGCAGCCTTTGAGGTAACTATGTTCGGAATCAGTGAATAACAAAAATCAATAAGTTATTTTCGAATCTATACTATACCGCATCTATACTGCAGTTTTAGGACCTTTAGTCCTAAAATTGTAGTATAGAATATTTTATTAGATTCAGCCTCCTATTGGTACGTATGATATTGATAATAAATCGGCTAATTTAGAGGGAAATTGAGACTAAAAGTCTCAGTCCACTCTCCTACGTAACCCATAGTCATGGTTAATACAGTATTTTGTTTGAAGTAGATAGGAAAGTATAATAATATTTATACGTGTATATAACCTAAAAGATACCTAAAATCATCACCTGCAGCGGAAAAGACTCAGTTAGAAGCGATATGAAAAGCCTGAGCAGAATTGGTAATAGTTAAATTGCTAAAATATGTTAAAGAAACAAGATATTAAGTACATCCACGGTAAAATAAAAATTTCTTATCCATTAGATATCACGAATTATAGAATAATAAAGTGAATAACTATGATTAATTAAAAAGATGTAAAGCTAGACTCATTCGTAGCACTTCCTGCATGGAAGAATTCAAAACAAAAGTTTTAAATGACAGCAGAACACCGAGGCGCTAAGGTTTAGTTCTAATTCTAGTTTGGATATTATTAATGTTTAGACACGCTTTTCAATTTCGAGAGATGAGGTTTATTTCAAATGACCGCATTAAGATCCAAATAGAGTGAAATATTTCATCTTGTATCTGTCTAGATATTTAGACTAGTTTATCCAAGCTTCTAGACATTGACACGAATTGACCCTCCGTTATGTTTTGCTTTAAACTGAAATTTTAAAAATATTTTCAGTTTTCGATAAGCACTTTGAATCATAGACACGCACTCCTTCAAAAGTAACACCAAGGAAATCGTTACAATCTCAGAAACTGTTGAGTGCTAGGGAATGCACGTTTTCTAAGACTAATTACTTTTTTCGAGATAGCGCGCCTAATTGAAGACGGCCGCGGTGTAGAATTTCCTTACCCTTTTCAATCTCATTAGCTTCATTACGTATTCATTAATCTCGTCGTCCCACTTTCTTCCTCAAGAAGGAAGAAGAGCGTATAGTTTTTGTTCCCGCGCTGCGCGGAGCCAAATCTAGTCTCCCCATTGTTTTCCCACCTTTGGCGGAATTTCCTGTCTACGATTCCGGTGACGACTTAACCTCCGTCAATTTGCGGAGACACTCTCTGCTATGGAATTGGAGTTCAGCCAAGCATGTGTCGCAACACCACCTAAGCGAAGAATAGATCGCTAAGCGAAAAGGTATCATCCCCCATTCATCCGCCCCGTGCCTTCTTTTATCGCCACCCTTATTTTTTCGATAAAGAGACGTTTCTCCCCTCGCCAAAGCCTATTATTCACGGGTTTAGAGCTCGCGTTTTAATTAAGCTTGAGAGGCAGCGAAAGAGAGACGAAGTGAAGCATTCAAGGATGTCAAATCGGAAGGAAGGCGTTTGGAAGTGGCGCGCATGGATTTTTCTCTTTTGTTTCCCATTCTTCGCAACTCTTTCCTTTCTCCCTCCCCTCCCGCCCCCTCTCCCCCCCTCTCCTCCCGCGGGCCCCACTCTCTCCCGTTTCCCACTCTGTATCTCTCTCACCTCGGGGCAGCAGCTTCCCAGCGCGCCGCGACCGTCTTCATCTCGGTGAGTAAACTTCCGCGCGATTAGACTTCCCCATTCGCCCCCGTGTGCGCAGCCCTCCTTCTTTTTCTTCAAACGGATAGCAAAAAGGATATTGATCTCTTGCACCTGAGCTATTTTCCAAACAAGAAAATATCTACGTGTTTGTTGTAGTCGTTACACCCGGAGGAAGTTTGCGGTCGGCGCTATGGGATCGCGGTTGTCCTGGGAGATTTTTAAGCGCAGGTATAAACAAGCCCGTTTAGAATCCGACCGTACCTTTCCGTTACTTACTTAGTGGTTTAATTTGAAATTACATGACAGTTGAAGTATTTTTAAGGGAATGAGTTTCATAGGCTTACTAGAAATGGATGTGCAGAGAAAAAAGTTGGTTGACGCTAAAGGAATTAGACAAAAATACTGCGGAGATGTTTGATTTAATAGACCACTGTATAGAACCTCTCCTGCACTCATGGAATGGTTTCCATCCTCTTCATAACACAAAGGAGTAGCTAGTGATGAAAAACTACAAGATGGATCCATCCTTGTGGTTTTTAAGAGATGTTTAGGCACCTAATTAGGTATATATAGTATATATAGTAAACTTCGCCACAGTTTTCCTTGAACTACTCTGAACTTAATCGCACGTTTTATCGCACCAGATATTGACAGTCTTTATTGAAGAGCACGATATATTGGTATTTTGTGTTCCCGAAAACAGTCACCCAAAGTGAAACAAATGAAGATAAGTTCCATTTCACTTGAAGGTTATCCTTACACCTTCATCTGTTTAGGATATACGGTCATTTCCTAACATTCGACGTTTTTCCATAAGGGATCAATGGACCACCTGTGGGTATCCGAGAAGACTGTGGAAGTATCTAACGAATACTACGCCTCGTATTACGAGGATTCATTTTTTAAGGTTGCTAGATATGAATGCATTGAAATGTCTGCCGAGGGACTAATTTTCAGAAGTTAATGGAGTAGCTCGCAATTCCTCGAAGTTGGAACATCCCTGAGAATTTCCGAAGTTAGGGAAACGCGGAATACATTTAAACTTTAAGATGGCTTTCCTCAATAGGCCTCCGAGGAAAGGTTTCAATTTGATTAGGGTCCAATGGCTGCGTCAGACGACACTGTTGCCTATATTCGATCATGCACATAGTTATGGTGTTCATAACTTATCAATGAAAAATACTATATAAAAATACAATAAGTTTTCAGTTGACTTTTCTGCAATGAAATTTTAAGAAATCAGAGAGTAAACGAGAAGTTTCATCTTAAGAATATAGGAGTTATCAGAATAATATCTACATTCCCGCTTTTCCTATCTATTGTTATTGTTTTGATACCTTATTTCTCTTTTGAGCTCGTAAAAATTTCATTTAAGTATAAGAAGGAAAAATTAATTGGCGTTGTGTAATTCTTCGAACTCACCACCTCCAACTGAAGTTAAATATTGGAGCTGAATACTGCAAAGTAGGCGTAGTTTTGGGAATCCTCCCGTCGTAAAGGCCGCGAGAAATACAAACGTTTCTTGTCTTATGCCTCAGAATTCCAGAAATAAAGCGTGTCATCTGGGTGCTACTGCGTTGTGTTAATTTACCTCTCATTTTCGTTAGCGGTATAGAATATTCCAGATATTTCCGGGAAAGAGCCTTCGTCCAACCGTGTCTGTATATTTGTCCATCGTTGTGCGTCTAATAGTTTTCCTCTCATTTGCTTCCTATGCCTTTCCTTTTATTCTGTTTGGAATGTGAATTTTGCGAATAACCCCAGTAACCTTCGCATAACCGACATTTACTCCAGTCCCAAATGCGATATGGTACGTCCCGGCTCACCATTTGTGACTTCCTATGAAAATGCTATGAAATTTTGTTATCTTGATGCTTAGGTCCTTCTCTCCCATGAAAACCTTGCCTCGTGTCTCACATTCAGTTTCGTAGACCCTCTCAGTTTCTAGTTTTCCTCACTTTTCCACATTTGAACCAAGTCATCCGTTCCATCCCATCCGTTCCTCCGATTAAAACAAACTTTTATCTTAAAGAGAAAAGTTAGTGATATCCACAACATTACGTTATTCTAAAGGACAGGTGTAGTAAATATAGCCTCACATTCCCAATCATTCACTTGGACCATAACCAAATTATATGAATGAAACATATAGAGTAATTACAACTTCCTAAATAAGTACGGTCTAAACCTATAATATTTACTCATTTTCTGTCCTATATAATTAAATTCATGCACATCCGATCAATGATTCCTTAAATAAATGGTGGGAACTCAGTTTCTTTAACTTATATTTCGCTCCGTTAGACATACTGGTTGTTTTGTTTCCCCTCATTGCTGTGATAAAGAGGTTTGCGTGAATAGTCTGGTTGACTCATTCTATTCGGGAACCTCTCCTTAATAATATTATCTTTAATTTTTCATCACAGATAGAAGTTTCTTATCGATAACCCAAATGGATTACCTTAACAAAAACTTTGATCTCACTGATTCTCTCCTAAAATTAATAAGTAGCCTTGTTGTTTAAGCAATGTTTCTGATAATAGATAGTTCCAGAGATGCAATTCTCCCATTTACCAGTGCTTTTTATTTACATAGTATATTTATTTTTATTCATACCTTAAATATAATTTTGTCTCTTTGTGTCGAAAGAATAATTGAAAAAAGTTGAAACATCTGCATTTTCTTCCACCAAACGCCCAAAACTTGTGTACAATTGCTTTTTCTCTAAATTGATGGGGGTTATTAAGTAGATGTGGTTGTATTGCTTATTGTCTCACAAGTAAGTCTAATGTAACCACTGGAGACAACAAAATGGGCAAAAGGGATTTTATCTTACTACCCTATTTCATCATTATCGAATACACTTCTAACTTGAAAATCACAATAAATTTAAGGCATTATATTAACAAGATCAAAACCCAAGAAGAAATGGTTTTTACGGAAAGAGGCAGTTTCCTTCACAGAGATGTTCCAGCACAATTAACATTATCTGCTAAAACATAGAATTTACCACTATAAATGCTATAAAAAAGTATACAGATTTATTGTGTAACAATCTGATGATATATTATAACGTAATTTAATAAAATTACATCCTATAGCTCAAAGTTATACTTCTTCAGTTTCGATATGATGAAGAAATCAAAGAATCTAGATGTAAGAAAGTTATAAGGATGAAAATACCAATGTTACGAATACTGATGTTTAATTATCATATTATTGTATGTGCCTATAGAAGTAACTATAGATTTTTCATTCCAAAAATAAATTTTAGAAACTTAAAAATTCATTGAAAATATCAAGCTTAATATAAAGTGCTATTAAGTTGAATATAATTAAGAATTATAGCAGATTCTAGCCTTAATGCCGTAGTTATAACAACACAGAGAGAGTGTTTAAACCGTTACTACAAGATGAAATTCGAATCACGAATTCTCTGCAGATATAGCTAGAATAGGATCTGTTATCTTCGCAGCTGCACATATTTTTGTGAAATGGCATATTCGTATGAAAAAATTTTTCACGCAACTGTGCTGGAAAATCTTATTATACTTAATCATTTAGTATTTTTCCGTTACCTAAACCGATTCTATTTGTATGCACCACTTTGAACAACATATTTATTGATTTAGTGATAAGGAGAGCCATCTCATGAGCTCCGATTAAACTTGAATGAAATAATAGCCGTTTTGCTACTAAGTTTCCCGTGCATTTTCGACCACCAACATTCAAAAGTTTTAAGGAGGAACCCGGTTTTCACTTGCATCTAAAACGTTTTTAGTGAAGGTGGCTCTAAACTCATTTCCTTTGAGATTTTATTGCAGTTTCCAAACACCAAACGTTTCCAAACGACTTTGTCCTAAATATCCCCTCTTAAAACGTATAAAAACAGCCATCCTTTTGAAGTTTTCGAATCTGCATCGATTCTTCTAACTATTTCGAAAGTTTTTATTTGTATCGTAGAACCCGATATCGGATTTTTTAACTCGCAGCCTACAAAACCATTCAAAAGTCAATTTTACCTCCAGGTTATTTTGCCACGGTGAAAATTGCGGCATTGTTTTCCAATGCCTCATCACCTTTCTCTCAAATGTACTCGATTTTGATAGAATAAAACCTGTTGCAACTGAACGGATTTAAATGTTAGTATCGAATTTGTTCATTCCTTATTCAGTTTTGTCTATGGAAATCATCAGACATCAATTTAACTCTCCGCAGTTTATAAACATAAAACCCAAAATCAAATGAAAAATAAAGTGTCTAGCAATATAACGATATGAAAACATACGGTAATACAAGTTTTATAAGGAGACATTTGTAAGATATCATACGATTCCTATACAAACATTGGTGTTTAAAGTTAATATTCTATTTTATAAAAATGAATTGAAATGATTTCATAAAATCCCAGCCACCTATAACTTATTTTATATTCTTAAGAATTGGAAATTTACAAATTTTGGAATAAACAGGTCTACAATCGATATAAAGCAAATCTTAAAATACAATTCAACAGATTATGCATATAACTTTACTGAATTATGTAAGCCGCTATGCACCCCATAAAAAAATTCGGTTTAAAGACTTGATAACGTCACGCGGC
>KZ308557.1:550241-569526 GCA_000376725.2 Ladona fulva | reverse complement strand
TGGTAGTAATAGTGGTAAGTTATGAATTCAATATCGTAATCTTTCATAGATAATATTATATCGTCACCGATTCTATTGGCATGCGGTAAACCTCCAATAGGTAAACGAGTTATTTCATTCTCCGTTTTGTGAACCAGTATAATGTTATCGCATACATCAGGAATCCCCAACCCGTGTCCTTGAAACTAATTCCTTAACTTCACGGGCATTAATGTTTTCCTAAACGTTCTTGTATGTCTTCATACCTTACGCTGAACAAAATAAAGGTAGATTGAATTCCCTAACAATTCTCCACCCTCGAAATTTGCAATTCAGTACTCTTCTGGATCTAATGGCAGGCTCTGCACCTAATCAATGCAGGAATTTCCTCAATGTTTATAGACCCAGTCGTTAGACGTAGGGACTCCTGCAATATTTCTCCCCGTGGTAACCCAGAACGAGGGCTTTTGATTCACGGGTAAAACATTGGTCCTCATAGTAAACGCTACTGTTACACAATTGATTATATTAGCAAAGACTTGCTATGCATTATAATATGAAATATTAGACACAATGGCTACGACATTCAAAGTTTTTCTAATCGATAAATGATATAAGTTCGAAAGTATGAAATAGTAACGATGTTTGTTTAATTCCGTGCACCATGGCAACATTGAGTAGATATATTTGAGCAATTCTTCTCGCATTAGAATATAATTGCTGACATTTTTATGGAAAATAATTTATACATCTGCAGCATGAAAAGACCTCATTCTGTTTCCTATCGATTAACGTCGAATACAAGGCCATCGAACTACAATACTTTTCGTTCAGGACTTCAGCTCCGGTTCAAAGAAAAACCTAAATTTCGGTTTTGTCCCGGATTCGCTCCTTCTGCCAGAGTCGTTACGGAGCGAACCATTTTTTCTTTCCTTCCGACTAACGAAATCTTAAATCCATCTGAAAGTATTTTATTATTCATAATTTTTTTCACATATACTACCTTACACTAAATCTTAAAATTAAACTAATTAATAGTTAGCTGTAGGTCGCTGTAACACATGTTTAGTAAACCTTCCTCCAATTATACCTAAGTATAATATACATTACTGGGAACCGAAAACCGGAAACAAGTAAGTAACGGTTTTCGGTTTCGGTTCGGGTTTAAGAATATTATTTCTATCTCTTTCGGTTCAGGTTCGGTTTCATTCCGACCAAAATAACCGTTTTTTCGGTTTCGGATTTCGGTTTGATGCCGGTTCGATGCCTTGTCGCATAATGGAAAGCCTGTAGTTATTTAACTATTAGAATTTCTAATTACTTTAAAAAGACTTAGTTTCGATTTATTAATAAATTCTATTATCGTGCTATGTAGTTATTTTCCACTCATTTCACGATGTGCATAACGTTTTCCACATCGCCATTTCCATCCTTTATCGCACCTTTAATTGATTAACAGATTTAATGGTACAACGGCCTCTGCGTCCATATGCTGTTTTCGCAAACTGCCTTTGGGAATCGATTCGAGGCTCGTATGAACCAAAGGCAAAAGCGCTGCAAGAAAGCCCTTCCGGGACCTTTTGCATTGATTGCAGGCACATTTCCAACCGAGAGGGAAAAATAATTGGGTATGTTTCATTGAGCAAGCGTCCGGGAAAATGATACTTTCTTGTAAAACGTGGTTATTTATTGAGCGATATACTTTTTTTAATTCTGATATGTATGAAAACCTAGAAACTTAATATAAGTCAAGCCGCTAGAATCTAATACAGTGTTTCCAAGGCTGTGGTTTCAAACTCTTCAGTTTGCCAAACAATAAATTAGACGGAAATGGAGAAAGCCTACGTGTAGGTATAGTGGAAGAAAATAGAGGGATCTATATAAAATTCTATATAGTATCGCAATGACTCCAAAAATCATCAACAATACGATGATCGCTTCAAGTTCTATTGGATTCCTCCAGCGATTCACTAGGGCATGTATGCCCTGTCGGTACCAGTCCTCGCTCTGGTTGTGGCGCTTGTTTTTCACTTTCAACCGCCTTCTGATTCACTCACCCTCCATACCAAGCAACCCATTGTACTCTTTTTCGACCGCAGATATACCGTATACTTTGCACAAGTGTTTGTGAATATTCCTTACCGTTCCTCTCTCCACGCACAGAAATTCAATCACAGCACTTTGTCGGTATCGTTTATGACGGTCAGACTCAACATTGAAAGCTTCCTACAGCTATTCTATCTGCAGGAGAAAACTGAAACAATGCACATACATGCGGAAAACGTCAAAAAAATTGAGACTACAATTTTGAATTACTAGCATTGGTTTTGGCTGGAAAAAATGTGGGGCATTACTTTTCGGCCAACCTCGTATCGTAGCTACCCAATACACATTTCGCCATTTATGAAGGCATCATCAGGGGTAGAGAGAGAATGAGAGGAAAGTAGCTAACAAGAAAATATAGTTAAGGGAAAAATTCAGTTAGGAAAAAAAAAGCATTTAATATGTGCATTATTATCTGTATTCTTGCTAAATTCATTATCTGAATTCATAAGGGATTCCCTATTTTTATAAATACGAAAAATTTCAAAGGCATTATGACCAATGTTGGATTTAAATGTCAGTTCAAGGTCACCAACGGAAATGTCGGGTGAAAATTCTTCCATGCGTGTGGCTACACTGCTGTACTAGCTACTGGAATGCTGAAATCTTCCGGTTTGGAAATGTAATACAATTCATTTAATCACAATTCAAAGCCGGAGGTTTTCAGCAGTCCAGAGGAGCCTGGCAGATGGAAGAATTTTCTCACAACATTTCCGTTGATGACCTAAAGCAGAGTCACATTGTTGATGGTTTTTGGAGTAATTGCAATATTAATTAACATATCGATAAGTGGCTAATTCCATTCTAAACTTCGATTTCTATAGTTGAGAGTGACCATAACCAAGTAGAACCATAACCATAATAACCATGTTTTTCAGTATAAAAAACATCTGAATTTTTTTAATTGCTTTATATATCTCTCATTAAATTAGATGAACTATAGAGAAAAAAACTCCGACAAAAAGTTCGTGCATTATTTCCTTATTTGAAGAAAAAGCGTAAAGTGACAAAATGAAACAAAAACAACCAATGAGGAATGATAAAGACGGATTTTTACGATAAAAATTTAAAATACTAACGGTGACAACAAAAGTACGGTCGTAAAATATAATACTATAATATTGATGAATTGGTGAATTAAATGTAACCACTTTTCGAAAAGAAACGTATTATTTTATGCAAAACTAGTGTAATACCTAATAATTATTAATTAAATTATTCATTAAATGATCAAACATTAAAGGAGACATGACTAGGCAGACTTATTAGTTAACCGATTTTGGCAACTAATGTTCCTAAATTTGGTAGTAATAGTGGTAAGTTATGAATTCAATATCGTAATCTTTCATAGATAATATTATATCGTCACCGATTCTATTGGCATGCGGTAAACCTCCAATAAGTAAACGAGTTATTTCATTCTCCGTTTTGTGAACCAGTATAATTTTATCGCATACATCAGGAATCCCCAACCCGTGTCCTTGAAACTAATTCCTTAACTTCACGGGCATTAATGTTTTCCTAAACGTTCTTGTATGTCTTCATACCTTACGCTGAACAAAATAAAGGTAGATTGAATTCCCTAACAATTCTCCACCCTCGAAATTTGCAATTCAGTACTCTTCTGGATCTAATGGCAGGCTCTGCACCTAATCAATGCAGGAATTTCCTCAATGTTTATAGACCCAGTCGTTAGACGTAGGGACTCCTGCAATATTTCTCCCCGTGGTAACCCAGAACGAGGGCTTTTGATTCACGGGTAAAACATTGGTCCTCATAGTAAACGCTACTGTTACACAATTGATTATATTAGCAAAGACTTGCTATGCATTATAATATGAAATATTAGACACAATGGCTACGACATTCAAAGTTTTTTTAATCGATAAATGATATAAGTTCGAAAGTATGAAATAGTAACGATGTTTGTTTAATTCCGTGCACCATGGCAACATTGAGTAGATATATTTGAGCAATTCTTCTCGCATTAGAATATAATTGCTGACATTTTTATGGAAAATAATTTATACATCTGCAGCATGAAAAGACCTCATTCTGTTTCCTATCGATTAACGTCGAATACAAGGCCATCGAACTACAATACTTTTCGTTCAGGACTTCGCTCCGGTTCAAAGAAAAACCTAAATTTCGGTTTTGTCCCGGATTCGCTCCTTCTGCCAGAGTCGTTACGGTTCGAACCATTTTTTCTTTCCTTCCGACTAACGAAATCTTAAATCCATCTGAAAGTATTTTATTNGTAGGACTATTGTTTCTAATTTAATTTTTTAAAAGAAACAACCTCTACAGGTATCGAAAACCTAATTTACGTACATTTAAAAAACGAAGAAAAAATCAAAGATTAGTACTTTTAATTTTTACGTACATTTCTTATGGAAAAGTATACCAACTGATTATCCCCGTGAATTTATATGGGGTATCTCATGAAATCAATGTACAACAATTGCCTTGGTCGTCAAAGGGATGCGTTGTTTATTTCCGAAAATTTTTACGAATTTACGTCTATTTTATCAAAGTTCTCGCAATTTCGAATTTATATGAATGATTCACGACTAAAATAAGATTCTATGATTATTTTCCTTTCTTGAGACACTTGTCTCAATTTCGTAGGGCCATTGTTCCTAATTTAATTTTGTTAAAAAAACGACCTCTGCAAGTCATGAAACGTAAATTACGTACATCTCTTATGGAAACGTATTTTGTGCTCCTGGTTCGAACGCGGGCTTTTACAGAGATGATAATTGTTTTCCTGGGGGCTTCAGCATCGTAGAAACACAATACAGTTTGTTTCAGATCTCAAAATCAAGCTGTTTCTGAGATAAATAGGGGGAAGGAAAGACGGACGGACGGACAGACATTTGCTTTTTATATATATGATGCCTTTGCAAAATACTACAGAAGAAAACAAAAGGACAAAGTCTTTAGAGACACGACATGTTTCGACGCATCGATGAAAATGACGCTTTCGGCGAAAAATGACGCTGATGCGTCGAAACATGTCGTGTCTAAAGACTTTGTCTTTTTGTTTTCTTCTGTAGTAGTATTTTGCAAAGGCATTTTGAATAAAATAATACCAGTTTCTTTTTGAAAAGTGGTTATATTTCATTCACCAATTCGTCATGGAATACTACAAAGTGAATCGCCGTTCCGTCGAGTTTACTATAATATTGATGATGTGATAATGGTCAGACCTAACTTCTGCTACCATATCTTCATAAATAGAATATTTTTATTTCGATGATTATAAGAGGCAAATGAATCTTTTATTTACCCACGCCTCTGTCTCGCTTTTAGCTTTCAAGGTATGGAAATCATTGAGCTATGGATGATGCTTGATAATGTCATTCATTAAAAAAATTAAAAGGAAAAAATAAAAAAACATTACTTACAACTATACAAATTTACGTAATAAGAGTACCATGCGGATGTATTGGGAGTTGGTGAATAATTGTTTGTTTGTCAGTGACTTTGGTTTCAACTTCGTTAACGAACAATGTATTAAGCGTGTGCTAGTGGAGCCGTAAAACTTTTACCTCGAATGTCCATCCCTTAGTGACATTGCTCCTTTTAATATTCCTACCACGAATATTGTAGTATTTACTACCATTACTTTTCATGTATCATCAAAGCTAATCATCGTGTTTTGTCATTCTCCCCTATTCACTATGGCTTCATCTGCCCCAGGATAAATAAATGTCAAATCAAATCATTTTGATCACTCCTTATGTTGAATTCTCATTGTTGAATTCTCCTTATATTGAATTCTCATTCATTGTACTGCTTGTGCGTGAATATTTTCCTCAACAATTTGCTCAAGGAGGAAAGTAGAGGGATAAAACCTCACTCCTCATCTTGCCTAGCATGCCTCATCCGATCCGCAAAGCTTTTTGCAGCTAATGGCTGTGTGTTTCAGGCTCCCAACAGACCTCCGGGCTGATGTATATACGAACGGCTGATACCTCATCAGTTATTCTGAATTCAATTTCTTCTTGTGTTTTTCAATTTCGTCGGCGATGAACATTTGTGACTCAGCAATGCGTGCATCTAATTTCTTTAATGCTTCCGCGAAATAAACTATTTTAGGAGAAAAGATAGTACGGAACTGCAGTCCCACGATGTTCCTCGCGATGCCGCAGTGCACTGGCACGAACGGCGTATACATAATTCCTCCGAGACCGCCAAAAGCGCACCTTTGAGTTAACCATGTTCCAACGCTCATTTCAGTTGGTAGCGCTCAAATATTGTCGCATCCTTCCAATCTGCCTTCCGCATTCCGTAGCATTTCTCCTTCGCATCCTTCTTCGGCCATCTTACACTTTCTCCCCCTCATCCGTCGCTATCTTTCTCCGTTTTGGGGGAACGACGATGTATCATTTATCGTGGAAGTTATTTTTCATTCCGCAATTACAGTTTAATGCGAATTCTCTTGCGAGCGCCAAATAGACGGAGCAGCAAGCTTTGGCAAACATTCCAGCGCAGAAGTCTCAAAGGAAATGAGAGTTTCGTAAACAATCGAGCGTCGACTCTCGCAATAGATTATTTTAACAATGCAATCATCATGCGCGTTAAGTCTGCCTGTTTGCGTTCCCTCGCATAAAGGCGGAGATTTATTCCAAGATTTCCTTTTTCCCCTAAATAGTTTGTGCTGTAACTTGTTCTCCTGACTTTGGATACAGCGTAAATGAGAGAAAAGAAGTTCTCTTTCCTGGTAAGAGAAGACGTATTTACATTTCAGTGAAATAGAGCCCGAAAACAGAGACATCTGTTTTTCTTTTACTCGTTAACAAGTTCTACTTTAATTTCAGGCAAAGCTTTGGATCTGCTTGATTGCTTATCTTCGGTAGAAGGTACTTACTAATTCAGACGGAAATTACGTACAGGATCTATGCACTCTATTGGTTTCTTTATTTACTGATACCCTAATTAGTTTCGAAGGGATATTCCTAGATTAGGAATGTTCTAGATCAATCATGATAGTGGTTCAGATAGCTGCGTTCACCTTCCAAGGTCCCAGGTTCGAGTCCCGAATAGTCGGATTTTTCTGATTAGGGAATGGTTGTTTTAGGCTTGTGTTTGTAAATAACAATTATTACAGTGGATATATTGGGGCCTTCCTGTTTCCTTATTTAAATAGTTAAACAGCACTATCTAACAAAGTTTTGGAATTTTAAAAGGTAAATAAATAACAAAACTATTAACCTGTGAATTGTTAAACTTTTTAAATGTTTCGGCCTCAACTTTGTGATAACTTTTCATGATGAGAGAGAAATAAAAACAACATGATGATGACGCCATGCGTTAAAACCTATGTAGTGGGAGATAAAAATTCAGTGGTAAAGAGTAAAAGTTGTTTTTCTTTCTCTCTCGGCGGTGAATACATACATACTTTTAAATTGTTAGTTCATCCATCAGTTCAGTCGCTGGTGATCTTTAAGTCGTGGAATCGGAAAATCGTACGGTGAAATTTCGGAGTAGCTGTTTTTTGACGTTTTTCTTGCCAATTAACACTGGTGGCCTGCCTCATGTCCTTGTTCCATCGATTTTTTAAGTATTTCTCTTTCCATTCCCTTCGGATCGTCTTTTGAGTCCTCTCCAAGGAGTCGTATCCAAAAGATGCCCTCTTATCCGCAACATTCCATTTCAGATTTTTCAGTTTTAAGTCCTTGTCAGATGCCCTTGCTCATTATCATAGTTTTCCTGAACTACGCCCTCATCTCCTTCACGACACTCTCCGTCCTTTGAACTGTTCTGAGCTTGTCTTCGGTGAACGCGTCCGATGCCCATTTTTGACAGCCATGGAGGAGGATAAACAGCTTTCTTCAGAGCCATCAATTCTTTGTATTAAAAAGAATGTGTAACTTCATGACACTACACTTTACAGCTCAATGTCTCAAAATATTTCTATCTCCATCTAGTGTACTATATACAAACTGAACAAAAGTCTATCTATTCAATAACATTTACTAATTTTTTCACATTTCCTACTTGGAACTATCGGTTTTCTGAAATATTCATTTAGGAAGAATTCTTGTATTCACCTGCTTGCCTTCTCGACTGGCCGTAGAATATTAACTATCTACCTATAGTTCTGTCTCCTTTGACTTATGTTAGTTGACATTAGATAGCCACGTGTCGTCAATTCTATTGCATGTAATCGGATACCCCCTTTCATCGATTCATACTTAGCATTCATTTTTTCATGGTAATGCACCCCCTACCAATCGCCAAAAAGCGTTCTGCAGGGTACCTAAATAGACATAGGATAATCTACGAGCAACATTAAAATACTATGTTCTCTTTTGTGCCAGCTGTGCCCGCTTTTTATATCATTGGTGATAGATTTAAATGGCATTTGTAATTACTCGAATCAATAACAGCTCCTCAGCCCGCCGAAGAAATCCTTTTTCTAGCAAAAAATAACAAGCGAAGACGTAATTCCGAAAGGACGTGGTAATTTAATCCGCGGTAATTTGGTCCTGCAGAAGTTTTGTCATACTGCATTTTAGTCCCGTGGTAATTTGGTTATCGGTCAAACATGGGATATAAGTCATTATAAATTCCCCTTTTGCTCCAGTATTTACATTAATCATCTCTTGTGATTTCCCCTCGTCGGTATTTATCTTTAAAGGCCACTTAATTATCTCGCGAAATTATCTTATTATATGCGTATTCTGGGTATGAAAAATATTTGAATATAAACAATATTTCGACATTTTTTTGCACCCTCCAATTTGGTCAGTGCAAACTTCGTTTTTGTGAAATATAATATAATTTTACGAAAATCGTTGCATAATTATATGCGACAATAGCAATGAAAACCAAATTCCCGCGCGAATGAATTGCCGAAGGACTAAATTAGCGACTTCTAATTCCGTATACCATCTGAAGTAAAAAAGATTAGGTCGATATTTCTAAGATGACTTCGTAGCTAAGATGAAAGTTGGATTATTCCTGCAAGATATACTAACCCCACCCCCCTTGAATTGGATTAAACATATCTTTAATCATAGCGAAGGCATAGAGAAATTTACATTAGGTTGTGAGGAATTTAAAAGGAAATCGAAAGAAAATGGATAAACATCACTTGTAAGGCTGATTCTAGAATAAGCATGTGGGATACAAATGAAAGTTTTCTAATCTAGAAAAAGTCCAAAAAAGCAGCTCGATACGTAATGAGCAGATTCGGAAAAACGGACGGTGTCACAGAAATGTTAAAGGATCTTGGGTGGGAAAAGCTACAAAAAATAGGTTTTATGCTAGGTTACCTTTATTACAGGTAATGATGGGGAAAATCTAACTAAAAATTAAACCCAGGCGACAAAGAACATACTGCAAAGTCTTCTTTTCTTAATAGATGTATTTCTGAATGGAATAAGTTACCACTTAAAGGATCGCTTTTAAAGTTCTTGCCTGAAACACTAAAATAAAACTAAATGTTACTCTGTGTTGTAGAATGTAGGTATTGGGAATTTTCCTACTATAGCGACGACATTTCAGAAGGAAGTAAGGGATTGCTTGACAGGATGATGTACGATGGGGTAACCCCATGACCGCTACGGTAGCCGAGAAGGCTTGTCATGAACTTTGAAAGAACAGACTACTTATCATGTATTAATATTTTTGTGACTCTTATTAAGGTCTTATTATTATTAAGGTCTTTATTAAGGCGAGATTGAGACTGAAAAGTCTCTTCTTCCATCTAACCTGTCGCCAATGTTATTAATAAACCATAAATAATAATATTTGTAAATAGTAACAGAGAAGAAAACTTAAGAAGAATTTGTGGACGTAAAAACATGAGTAGTAACTTAGGGGAAAAAATCTCCACAGCAGGAAAACACCCATAGAGAAGAGGGCTGTGAAACACCTGCGCAAACATACTGATAGTACAAGCTAAAAGATGTGTAGGAATCTGTGTATACAAAAATCACTTGAGGAGTACTGTAACAATAATTCACTAAAGCAATGAAATAATTATAAAAATAGCATTTCAAACATAAACATCCTAACATTAAATTCTTTAAAAAAATAATAAGGTCGTTAGAAATATTACTGAAGAAGCATTAAGGAAATTAAAAACACTACATAAAACATAAAAAAAATCTGAACAGTATAGTCAATTTGACAAAAATAAAAATAAAGGAATATTAACAGTAATTATACATGAAAACTTATGGACCAAGATACCAGAAAATATTTCAGGACTAGTGCAGAGAAATGTTGCTCATTGCAGCATGGAAGTACTGCCGATCTCGTGTTGATCTGTGCGGAAGTATATGGTGAGGAGAAGGAGGAGGATGCTAATTGCTAATTGAGGGATTGATGCTCTAAAAATAAGAAAGACATTTTTTCTTGAAAGTGAGTACCGAACTGGAGGCTTTAATATTATGAGGAAGGGCGTTCCATAGCTTAATAGCAGTAACTACAAAGAATTCATAAAACATTTCCGTCCTGTGATTTGGAATGAATAGGTTGTTTTTCCCTCTGTTATTGCAATTATGAACAGATTTTAAGCTGACAAATTCAGAAAAGATGTATTCAGGAGTTTGTGTACGTAAGACACTGTATTCTGAGGTTAGAATGTGAAGTCTTTGACGAAGTTCAAGTTTGACCAAAGATATTTTCTTAAATGAATCGGAAATATGATCGTATTTTCTCAATTAAATATAAAACTAACAGACGCATTCTGGGCACATTTCAACTTATTAGCTAGTTCTTTAGATAAATCTTGGTACACAATGTCACCGTAGTCAAAGTGGGGTATTACCAATTAATTAACCAGTTGCAATTTAATCGAGGGCGTTAGGAAACTTCCTAGACATCTGAGGGAATGAATTGAGGAATAAACTTATTTAGACACATTCAAGAAGTGCTCCGATCACGTAAGATTATTGTTTATGCAAAAATCAAGATTATTAACATAATATATGTATATGTATACAATTAGCACATAGGTAGTGAGTATATACATTAGGTTTGTACCATGTATTTATAGTGTAAGCATCACACAAGACAGTCACCAGGCATTAGGATTTAATGTCGCACATTATCTAATGTACGACGCTTAGTCTCGGGTTTAACGTGCTTTGTGAACAAATATCTCGGCAAAGATAGCCATAGAGCTCAAGCAGTAATTTTCAGAATATTTTTCCTAAGTCAATCTCCAACAGCGACAGTCTTCCTTCATTGAATGTGAGGAATGCTTGAATTCAGAATAGATACATTAGGGTTCCGGAAATAAGTTTGCTTCTTACATTGGGCAATCAAAACAATTTATAAAAATTTTAAACCGCTAACAGTTCTCTCAGGAAATCGTTTCCTGAGTACCTCTAGTTATTTTATCCATCACACCGTCTTTTCTTCTCACCATTTTCACTCATATAATCATCAATATTTTTCTTTCATTAAAATAGATGAACTATAGAAAAAATACACCGACGATTAGCTACTGCTCTCTTAAATTTATCGGAAGGAAACGCGTAATGAGACGAAATGAAAGAAGAACCAATTCGATTGAGGAATTATAAAGATGAAAATCTTCTTCCTAAATGAAAACAATAAATTATAAAATGATTACCACTGTACTTGTTAACACTTGAGAGTCATTACAAGGGAAGAAGTGTAAAAGAGATTTATGGCTGAAAAATGTACGGGGTAATGAGTTAAAATAGAATACTTATGGTGATAAAATAATACGGCAGTCAAATATAATACTATTATATTGATGAGGTGATGAATGGTCGAAACTAATTCCTGCTGTCATACCTTCATAAATAGAATATATTTATTTTTGAATGGAGCGGAGGAAAATTAATCTTTTATTTACTCATGTCTCTGTCTCGCTTATCGCTGTACTCGCTATCTTATTTACATTTTTCTTTTCATCCGTCACCACTCTTTTCCCTTAAATAACTGCTGCGCGTATTGTTAAATTTCGGAACGATGCTGTTTTTGTGATTGGGAGTCTGGTTTTATCACCTTGTTTATGTTTATTTTTAACAAATCTCTCCCTCAAACTCCACCGTTTCAGCCTTTTCTGTGTTGAACGTGTGTTAGCGTATTGAAATATTCAGCCACCGCATCTCTGCTTCTAGTTCTCCTACCAATCCTGCGATTTAACGCCGGAATTTCAACTCGTTTATAAATGTCAACCATGGCATTGAAATCACCAGTCTCTTGCCTTTGTGCAATGTTTCATTGAGTTCCTCGTGAACGGTGCCCTAAGTGCTGGAATCATTCTCATTTACGGAATGGAAAGGCTTTGCGCCATGAAGCGGCAAAATGTGAGCAATAAATTTAGGCTTATTTAGGAACAATTTAATTTTTACGCTGAATTTTCGTAATTTTGATATATTTTTTGTTTATATGTGTTGAGAAAGCCGAAACTTGTTCCACTAGTTAAGTTTAACCCTTATACAGCGATAGCATTTATAGAGTTTTATAGAGTTTAAATGGCTATCAAAACTAATTTTTAAACTGTTGAGCTACGTATTACATTTCTAACAGAAAGATAGCAGTTTTGATACAAAATGCTCAAACAGTACTTATGATACGCAGCACTCCTGAGCTTAAAGCAATGAAGAATCGGATATTTCTGTATTTCTAACACTGAGAATTTTTTAAATGCGCTCATTTAATTCTCTCCGAGATAACGATTATTCCAAAATTCAACATTGCTTAAAATTTCATCAACATGCTAGTATAATTTCACTTTTACTCACACAACAGATTACACCTTTCCTAACATCGATTAAGAGGGACCGGGTATTATGCAACACTCAGACCTCACCAGATTTTGTATTATCTCAAGTCAAATACAAGCTTAAGGCGAATTAAAGCTAATCAAGGATAGACATTCTTTCCCGGACCAAAACGCCATTGAAAATATGATTACTGGAAAAATAACTTTATATTGATATAGAATTGACTCAATGATTGTGTAAATTAAAATTATAAAAAAACTCAGCTATAGGTAAATTGGCAAAATGAAAATTTCAATAAGAAAGAGTTATATTATAAAATAGTGGTACAGATTTTTCTTTCATTATATCGGCTGTATATGCGTTGTAAATTGAGGTTTGCCGCAAAAGAACTGTCCTCCAGCCCATCTGGAGGAAAGCGGTTACCACAGTTCCTTTGCGGCAAACCTCCTTCATAACCAGCCCAAGGGGAAGTTGTTTGACGCTATAGAAATTATAGAAATTACCTATACTGAAAACCCAACCAATGACCTTACCTTTCCTAACCCCACCCCTCTCCTTACNAGCATCAAAAAGTTCAGCGACCCTAGTTTTCTTCGTATTCGTATTTTATGTCAGCTTCGTTCCTCTTGGTCTTCAACAGGGCAGCTTGGTCGTCTTCTCCTGAAGTTTACCGTTTAGTTCACAAGTACGCATACATTTAAAAAATCATAATTAAACGCCTTTCAAAATACTTTACGTTACTTTAATAATAAATTCTTTAATGTAAACAAGAATGTACCCATTTTAATAATAATTACTATTATTATTGACGGACGCATGAAACCATTCTCTAACCAGAGAAATCAGATTAGCCGGGGCTCGAACCCGAACGCTAGTACTCTAACTTTAGAACGCTAAAGAGTTAGTCTCCACGACAGCTGAAAAAAAAATTGTTCCCATGCCGGGAATCGAACCCGGGAATCGAAAGACCTCTATTTGAGCGATATTTCATCTGACCCATAGTAATAAGTCTAATTTCTCAAAAGAAACTAGAGAAATAATTGCCATCCGTCTTTTAACTAAACTAAAGCATCAAAAAGTTCAGCGACCCTAGTTTTCTTCGTATTCGTATTTTATGTCAGCTTCGTTCCTCTTGGTCTTCAACAGGGCAGCTTGGTCGTCTTCTCCTGAAGTTTACCGTTTAGTTCACAAGTACGCATACATTTAAAAAATCATAATTAAACGCCTTTCAAAATACTTTACGTTACTTTAATAATAAATTCTTTAATGTAAACAAGAATGTACCCATTTTAATAATAATTACTATTATTATTGACGGACGCATGAAACCATTCTCTAACCAGAGAAATCAGATTAGCCGGGGCTCGAACCCGAACGCTAGTACTCTAACTTTAGAACGCTAAAGAGTTAGTCTCCACGACAGCTGAAAAAAAAATTGTTCCCATGCCGGGAATCGAACCCGGGAATCGAAAGACCTCTATTTGAGCGATATTTCATCTGACCCATAGTAATAAGTCTAATTTCTCAAAAGAAACTAGAGAAATAATTGCCATCCGTCTTTTAACTAAACTAAAGCATCAAAAAGTTCAGCGACCCTAGTTTTCTTCGTATTCGTATTTTATGTCAGCTTCGTTCCTCTTGGTCTTCAACAGGGCAGCTTGGTCGTCTTCTCCTGAAGTTTACCGTTTAGTTCACAAGTACGCATACATTTAAAAAATCATAATTAAACGCCTTTCAAAATACTTTACGTTACTTTAATAATAAATTCTTTAATGTAAACAAGAATGTACCCATTTTAATAATAATTACTATTATTATTGACGGACGCATGAAACCATTCTCTAACCAGAGAAATCAGATTAGCCGGGGCTCGAACCCGAACGCTAGTACTCTAACTTTAGAACGCTAAAGAGTTAGTCTCCACGACAGCTGAAAAAAAAATTGTTCCCATGCCGGGAATCGAACCCGGGCCTTCTGGGTGAAAGCCAGATATCCTAGCCACTAGACCACATGGGAGCTTGAAAGTAAGTGTACTTGTTTATATGATTGTATTTATCTTTGTCAACATCGCAATTGTTTCTGCAATTATTAATGATGCTGGGATGCGTCACCACTAGTGGCAACTGAAAATGGTCAGCAGTAATTCCATGCTAAGTATGAAGATTTGAGCCTAAAAATTAGTCACGGAGAAAAGAATCTCGTTTTATTCTTGAAATGATCATGCTGCTAAAGTGAAAAAGCTGCTTGCGCATTTACCCGTAATTATACCTTCTTAGGAATTTGTGGGTTGCGATATTTTATATTCCTTAATACTTCAGTTAAAGCATGGAAATGAGATTGTGGCAGGCAGGCGGATGTAGGAGAGGAGAGGAAGAGGGCGATGAAGGGGTAGGTCGTGAAGTAGGGCGGTGAAGAGGATAGGCGTTGAGGAGGTAGATGTTGAGGATAAGGGGGTCGCTGAGGACGAGGAAAGGGACAAGGATAAAGAAGTTGACGAAGAGGACAAGCGATGGAGAAGGAAAATAAGACGTGGAGAGATAAATGTCCATTCCGAAGCCTATTTCGAGAGTGGAGCTAGTCGTCGGTCATAAATTGGATTAGAAAGAAAAAGTAATCCATGAGAAGGAGTCTTTAAGTATTTTCTGCAGTCTGTAAGAATTACACTTTTAAATTTCCTTCCGGGATGTTAAGTACGATATGGATGAAAATTTTTCTCTTCGGTTTAATCTTGTAAAATAAAATGATCTTCGTAAAAAAGCATTAATACATTACATTGCTTCCATTATGATTCTAAGAATTTTGATCGATTTCAACGAAAATCAAATACCCCGCATCATAATTGTTACGGAATTGACAATTAAAGTACAAGTACCAATTAATTTCAACGCAAAAGATTAGTGGTCTTATTCTTTGATTACACAATATCGCAACGAATTACTGGTTATTTTTTTTATTTAGCGTTGCAAATGATTCAAAAGACAGTATGTAAATACTTATTGAATTTTTAAATACGTGAATTTTTTAGGAAGAATAGAAAACAGTAATCTCTTTTCATAGGAAATTAGATCCTATTAACACAAAAAACACTGCAAAATACCACAAACCAAAAAAGTAAGAAAATACGACTACTTTTGACGCATAAGCGTCATCCTAAAGCTTTTTTTTCCTACCGTCATGAAATATCACGTGGTTACTAGTCGAATTTGAATATAATTTTTTATTTATCTATAATACACTCTCGAATCATTGTGATAATAAATAATATTATTCATACGCTCTCGAACTATGATTTCAATAAAAGCTTAGCTCAAATACCTCGTTATAAGTATGTATTAAATTATGCCCAATTACCTCCGTTCCGTTAGCCTACGCCTTGTCTGAAAGTCCTATCAGTTGACATAGGTGGAGATATTTTTTGGAGAGTAAATTGTTGGTAATTGGTTAATCATTTGCGCAGTTTCCAACGTATCTATAAAATACATCGTCCTTTCGTTTAGTTGGACTATCTGTTATAGAGAATGGCAATGATTAGAGTACTTAATGTTGCAATTTGACAAGTCTTCCTTTCAGAGTGTAAGCTTCCCTTGTCCCGGAATGGATTCCACAGAGCAAGAGGGAACGAATCCATTGCGGAAAATGTAAGAATAAGAAATTCTTTGTCACATTTATATTAATTTATTTTTTACTGTTCTTTCATTTTCCCGGAGTCCACGAATAAGACTCATGAAGATGCTGAAATAGAGTGAATCATTCCCCCCCTACAGTTCTTTCAGTCCCCCCATAGTGCTCCACATTTTGGAGGATTTTTCCATTGATACGTATGTCTTGATATTCTACATCTACATTCGTGATCCATGTACCTTCGAGATGTTTAATGTTTCTTGAAGTAACATCGTGCATTCAAACAATCTATCTGAATGTAATTATTTAATATGCTTAATTCTTGTGCACGCAAATATTCGGTTGAATACACAACTGAAGGAGCACTTCAAAAAATACGTTACTGAGACTAAAATCAATGGAAGATACACAAGAACAATCATACTTTATTTTCTCATATAGTCACAGAAATTGGGCTTTTCTATATTGACGAATTCTACGCATTGAAGGAGATATTCATGGAAGGCGTATCTCCAGAAGATTGCTTTTTTTAAGTGCTTCTCATTAAAGAAGAGAAAAAGTCACCATATTTTTTTTCAAAATCGTCATTTAAAAATTGTCATTTTCAAAGTTCTTCCATTAGTAAAGAAATGTCTTGCATTTTATCACAATGACAGCTGATGAAATATTTTGGTATTTTCAATACTTCTTTCTACCTCAAACTGCGGTTATTTGATTATAAAAAAAAGTAATTTTTTCTAAAGGTCCTTATGGTAACAAACATAAACAATGTGGGGTATATCATGGTCAGCAGCGATCCTTATGGAAAAGGAAAAAAAATTCTATTTTAATGACTATTTCTTTTTTTATTTTTCGACATTTTAATTCCTATTTCCAGTACCTAACGTCGATAAAACACTGAGATTCACGATTCAACATCGCACCGGTTTTAGAGACCCCTTAGGAATGTGGGAATCAATTTGTTCTAGTCGACGATATAAGAAGAAACGACCATTAATTAGATGGTTGCTGGGATTCTACACGTAATTTCCTCACGTAATGAGAATTAATGGAAGCAGATAATCATTTCGCGGAAAATTTGCAGAAACAGAAGCACACGAACATGAGAATCAACCAGTGATTGAGTAGGAACGAAAAAGTTGATTTACAGGACCATCGAAGAAAATACATATCGGCTAAAAGCATTCGCCCTGATACTGACATTTTTCTTAAATGGAAACGAATATTTCTTCATGTGCTTCTGTATATTTTGAAAGTTTTTAAATTTTGACCATTCTCTGACATTTATTCGGAGTCAAAAATCGTGACTCCGAAGTTTATCCCGGGATTCTTGTCAGTCGTGCTTTTAAGGCTACGTTTCGCGCATAACCGAAATTATTCGACTTCCTCTCACTCGTGCCTTTTTAGTTCACGCTCTTGGCGATAGATGGAGGGAGCTACCTTGTCCCCTCTTAGGAAATGCGCATCCGGCCGAAACCCTGAGAGCGCTTTCAGGTTTGCCTATATCGAACTACTAAGCGGGGAAATTAACTCAACAGAGAACTCCAAAGTGTCTATTTTTTAGGTTTCGAACCATTACTACTCGACGTCATCGAATATTGCCTTATTTGAACAAACACGAGCTGCTACGATTCATTTCAAAATATCAAGAGTTCTTCCTCAAGCTTTGTTATCCGAACCATTGCGTAAAACAAATGAAAACATTAACATCATGCTCCGTTTTCGTAGATACCCTCCCATTCACATGCTACTGATTTGTTGAATTTTACCACGTGAATGACGATTTGAAATTAAAGCTCTTGAAAGCAACTGCGGTAGAAATAACACGGTATACGGTGGTACTAAACTTCTTCTTCTTCATCGCCTTTCCCCATGTGGTATGAGGTCGGCATTGCTATCATTACGGTGGTACTAAACTATTTCAATAAAATGAAATAGATCAATATATATATAGTATTGTTATTTGATATAATGAAGAAAAATTATGGGATGCAAGAATAGTGTAACGAAATTGATAAATCTACGGTTTATTTAAGCGCATTAATCTTAAATTCGATACTTTAATAAACTTTGATGTTAAAATAGTAATGAACTGAACTTGAAAAATGACATGCTTCCTTCTTTATTTGAGACATCCCAATAAAGAATCTAACGTCTGTAGGTGTTTTGGGCACTAAAACATTTTGTTTCACATATGACAGATGTAACAGCATTTCGACCGTGCCCTCAAATATTTAAAGCCAAAACGTTCAAAGGCGTACAGCGCATGCTCAAGTTCCAAACCAAGCTTTTTAAATAATTTTTCATATTTCTTAGCGAATGAACCTATTCCTAACCTATTCTGATTTGAAATCAGAATGGATTGGGAAAATCAGAGATTTGGCGTAGAAATTGGCGGAGGAATACGAAGAGGCTCTTTAATTCACAGTCATACGAGTACATGCATGATAAGGTAACCCTCTGAGAATCGGAAGAAAGTAAACTATCTCCGTCTCGATATTGGTCTCCAAGGCAACGGTGTTTGAAACCCTGCTTCTTATTCCGAAATTTTCAGAGATTATGTTCATAGAGTTATCTTTTGTTTGAATAGTTGACCTGGGAAATTTGTAGCCTAAATCTTCGAATATCAATAAGATTTTATTGGAAGAATTGTCTGTGAATAAATAAATTTGGCTGTTAATCTGGCTGATGGAAATAAATTATACTAAAAATACACCCACGTTTTCTTATTTTCAACTTCAAGGAAGCTTCTCTTCAGGGATATTTTTAACGAGGGAAAATATTTGATCGATTATTTTGTTGACTTAATTTTGTACAATCATTCCTTGGCTTCTTCGTTTGAATTACCAAAAATTTAATCA
>KZ308557.1:517666-539465 GCA_000376725.2 Ladona fulva | reverse complement strand
TCTTTAACTTCCCTACGGCACTTCTTAAGGTTTCTGATTACAAAATTAAGTGTTCTGTTCGCTTTACAGGTTATGTTTTCGATATGACTTGCCCAATTTAAGTTATTACTGAAGGTAATCCCTAGATATCGAATATTTTTATCTGTTGGAACGCATAAGTTTCCTATATTATACTTGAATTGAAATTTGTTCCGGTTAAAGTTTATTATTTTGCTTTTGTTAGCGTTACATTTCAATTTATTTCTAACAAGCCATGCGTTCAACTCTGTTAGGTCGTCTTGTAGAGCGATGCAATCTCCAAGATTTCTTATTGTTCGATAAATAATACAATCGTCAGCAAACAAACGAACGTTCGATTTAATATTTTTCGGCATATCATTTATATAAATTAAAAATAATAAGGGCCCTAACACACTTCCCTGAGGTACACCTGAAGTTACTTTGAAAGCTTGTGATGATTGTTCGCCGATTTTAACCTTTATAGTCCTATCTACCTCCTATTTTACCTTTCGTTTTTTTCAAAATTTGGAGCTAATGGAATGAAATAGGTCCTACTACCATATCTTGATGAACGAAATATTTTTCAGTGGTTTCTTTGACCCTTTCTAGGGAAAATGTATATTTTATACACTTTTGTCTCACAATCAGTTTTGCTCATGGCTGTAATGATAAAAAAGGTACGGAGGTATGAGCGATGCAAAATATAGGCATTAATTAAGGTCTCTTCTTACGGAATGCTACGAAGAATGTTACTGGTTGAGTTATCAATTACATACACTTGTTCCACTTATAGCATTCTGGCTTGGTGAGGAAAATAATGGCAAACTACCTCACTCCTCATCCTGCCTATAAAGCCTCATTCTCTCTCCTAAGTCTTCGTAGCTAATGGTAGAAGGAATGAAGTTTCAACAGGCCTTCGAGAAACTAATAGCAAACTATCTTACTCCTCATCCTGCTCAGTAAGCCTCACTCCCTCTCCCAAGTCTTGACGGTTGATAGTGAAAGGGATGAGGTTCCAATCGGCCTTCGGGTTGAATCTTCGCAGTCAGCAATACAGTAACCTTAAAGGACTTCATTTCACTAACATTTTTCGGATCGAATTTCCGCGAAAATCGTGCACCAGGTAATTAAAGTGATAATGCAATCCAAAGCGACTCTTTAGATGCCAAATTCTCATTTTATTTGCAGGCAGAGGCGAAGAGGGTAGTCCTACTGCGGCCCACTTACATGCATCCCCCCGCCATGTACGGCGCGGTGGTTCAAGGGGGAAAGAGAGCGCGGAGGTCGTCCACGCCGGCCCCCGTACCCTCCACTCCCTCCTCGTCCCACTCCTCAACCTTCGACCCGGTCCCGAGGAACTCCCTCACCGTTGGACACCGTATGGCCAGGAGGGAGTCGGTCGCCGTCAGACTGCTGACCTACGTGAAGCACCAATTCAGCCAAGAAAAAGGTAAATACTGCGGTCAAAAGAATTTCTAAAACGCCTCTCACCATCTATGAGTTTTGTTCTCAATGCAAATTCCTTTTCTCGGCTATTTCTGAGCGAACTTCAAGGAAAACGCTGCGACGACATCGATTTTTTTTAATCTTCTATTCACTCGCGATTCAACTTTATTTCATGGGACATATTTAAGGAGTACGATGAATAAAAACTCTTGTTTTCACATTCGTTTGACGCCGTTGAACAGTTAGAGCACCGACAGATTTAATTATTGGATTTATAACTGCGTAAAATTGATTAAATACAGAGATTAAATACCCACGAACATAGTACTTCGTATTTTCCACAAATTTATTTCAAACGACCGGTTTCGATCAAGACTGTCATCCTCAGGTAAATCTTAAATTGTTTCAAGGCCGAAATACGAAGTACTACGTTTTTGTGTATTTAAGATGACGTTTCAGAAAGTTAGGCCAGAAAATCTGTGGTTTATAAATACAGAAAAGAAATTTCCTTTGAAAAATGGCTTCGCAGGGAAGTAGGAAAGAGGAAGGAAAAAGTACAAAGATGGGCACTCAAAGTGGATTAAACTTTTCAGAGATTAGGAAATGTATAACCAACTCTTTAGTATATTCTTTAGTTATTACAATTTACATTGTTAAAGAATTTTAAACACATACAAGTAATACCGCANGATTGAATCTGTAATTTTATATTTTATTTAATCGATAACCTTGTTTCTTTCACCTTTTGCCGAACATTTTTGTATCTTTTGCATCTTGATAGTGATTTTAATTCTTCTTGTATTTTCCTGGTTGAAAGAGGGGCTGCATTTTAATTTAACTTGGTTATTATCAACCCTTCTCTGTGGGTGTTTCCCCAAAACGTGGATTGTTTTCTTTGTCAACATTCAATGATTTTTTCCCACACCCTACTCTTGCCTACATTTACATACTTTCTGAAATTCGAAGAAAAATCAGAAACAGCACTCGAGGTTAAGGGGAGTTGAGACCGACTGGAGTCTTGCCTCGCTAAATGAGGGATCCATCTAATCTGTCGAAGCCGAGGAATGAGAGAAATCGGAAAATAAATCATTTTTAAATACTTAATTGTAACTGCGGCCCGGAGACCCCCTAGTAAATCTGGACCGCCGAGTTAAATGTTAGGGCACCACTGGTCTAAAACACTGCCCATAAACAACCGTTGAGTGCCTGATTACAGATTAATACAAGGGAAGGAGGAATACAATGCCTTTTCAGACAGGACGACTCACCCCTTACTTTGAAATACTCCCATCCCCCAAACTCAATTTGACTGTGCGAATTAATTTACGTACTTATATTTATTTATTTTGCTGTCATTGAATACCACCAGGGTAAGGCCTGCACTACAAATTATTTGTCCAGGTTTACAACTTTTAATTTTTTCTCCTTTCAACTCCTTTCGAGAACGTACATACCTTCTCTAAACTTATTTGATTTCACCGTCATAACTTCTTATCTCCTTTTCACAATTTCTAATCCCGCATAATAGGGCTTTTTACTGACCAGTGTTTACTATTTACTGTTACTGTTCAGTTAATGTTTTACGAGAACAATGTTTAGTCTGATTTAACAAATACAACAAACACTGGAATTTCTACCTTTGGAAACAATGAAAATTTCTATTTCGAATCTTACTAGATTTTGTATTGTAAACAAACCCTTCGAGGTGTGGAATGAAATTTTTTAAATTTTATCATATAATATTACGATAACCGGATGAAAAATTGCTTAAGGTTGAAACATTTCCCAAAAGTAATTTCCCAGGATGAAATTCGTAAAACGATCCCAGATTTACTCCAAGCCATAGTGAAGATGTAAAGCGTGTTAAGCCCGGTGATGGTCTGATAATTACAAATCGCTTGCACCACGCCATGCCGCACGTGAACTCTGACAATGACACACACTTATGGTATGCCCTGCCATGCGTTTAGTGCTTATCGATGTGACATAACTTATCTCGTACACTCAGTCATCGCCCATACAATAACAATTACTGAACAGCTCTCTTTAATGGGAGATCGGGCTACGATCGAGATGTGGTTACAAGTGGTTCATCACCAGCACCGTAAATTCTCGTAATAATCCTCAACGACAGCAAATCAGAGATCACATGGTCTTATTTGGTCATTTATCATCTTTCCACCGCTTCTGACTCACTGATTATGACGTCCAAATATCGCTTCTGCTCTTTCAAGCAAAACCTTTTGCTGTGATCCAAGCACTCGGCTATATGATATTTAATCTTTCATTTTTCGGTTCAGCTTTCAGTTTGGCACGATTCTGTAAGTTAACCAAAAGAAAACACACGATGGCCTTAAACCATCAGAAAAAAAACTTGTACAACCCAATCTGATGGTTCTAATGATGGCTTTTGGTCGCAGAGACCGGTAAACCCCTCTTTTGTATTGTGGAATTGTACAAGTTTTTTTCTCTGGCTTTGTCATTAAAAGTTTTACAACGAAATTCCACCAACTAATGCTGGAAAATATTTCTTTCATTCACGAAAAAGTTGAATC
Organism: Ladona fulva; assembly: GCA_000376725.2. Lineage (NCBI taxonomy): Eukaryota > Metazoa > Arthropoda > Insecta > Odonata > Libellulidae > Ladona > Ladona fulva. Next base: position 535,464 of record KZ308557.1, on the reverse strand, counting down.
GGAATGCTTAGTACAAATATGCTATCTTTCTCTACGCTCCTGAACAGTTATATAAAATAAATATTTTACCATGATAATCAATGCTTAAATTATCTCTGAAACTACTTATGAGTAGATCACGAAAAAGATTCGCTCTTTTTATTTCCTGTTAAAAAGTTGCCTCAGAGGCCCGAAAGTATCAAAGCAAATAAGGAAGTCGCAAATTCAAACGCTTAAATTCTCGATTTATCGCAATCTGAAATTAAATCTACATTGAAAGGGGAGCATTCGTCCCGCAAACGACTTCAAAATTGCTGTGCGGTGTTCCTCTCCAACGAACATGCGCGTAGTTGTCAGAGGTCCCAAGAGAGGGCAGCACGAGGAGCCCTGGGAGCTTCCCATCGATCTGCATGAATCCTCTCCCTCCGCGTCCCTCAGTTAGCGTAAATAAGTTCACGTTATCAAGTATCTCTTAAAATTGCTGCTTTCCAGACCGTCAATAATCGCCATGGGGACATAAAAGACAACAAAAATGAAATTTACTGCACAATGATTCACGTAGAAACGACCTATTTCGAATGATATTTCTGCTGCAGTTTAAGTTATAAATTTGATATTTGTGTGTAAAGTAATTTAATTTGCCTTGTGTTGCATTTTATCTTAATGCTGTTTACTATGAGTTACCAGACTATAATGTCATGAAATAAGTATTTTCAAATTATTACTTGAGCATTATGCGTTGAATTTCATATAAATTGACAGGTCGAATTAACAAATGCTGCTTGAGATAAAACAGAAACTCTATATCCTATGAATGATTTACACAGCTATGAGTTGCTTCTAGATTACATTCTTGGAGGTGAGAACAGTTTAGAGCAATTCATTAATAAAATAAGAAGTGTTTATCGCCATTTAGTTTTAAGTGATGTAAGCGGTAAAAGAATTATTTCTGAAACAGATTTTTTTCATTGAAAATCAAACTTTACGGTGGAACAATTGCCAATACATTACATAATTTTTAACTGGATTTCTGATTTGTAATGTGGTTGTTCCTGAAAGGTTTACAAAGACAGTCGTAAATAAAATGAACATAAAAATCATTTTACTCCCGTTAGAGTGTTATTGGAGAATTAGGACGATGAAAATCTCAACTTATCCATGAATATATGTATTTCTTGGAAGGAAACAACGACTTAGATAGTTTAAATACTAAATATTTGCATGCTGTAAAAATATCCAGCCAATATTTAAATTAATAAGTTAATAAGTATGACCTCAAACAGAGGTGCACATGATACGGCCTAGTGGGTCCCATCCGGCCCGCAGCATATTTTCCTCCGGCCCCCGTCGATATATTGCAATAAGTAATCAGAAATGATCATTAAGCGCTTTTCAGATCCATTAATTGCATTATTTACTGTTCAGGATTATTTCATATCTCACAATTAGTTTATTTATTTAATTAATGTGATTCAAAAACAGCCAATTTGACAATTACAATGAATCATATCATAATATATAAATATTAACAAGAAAACATGGTGAAGCAACAACAAATAACAAATAAACAAGAATACTAAATAAGCTAAAGATTAGAGATTAATTAATAGAAGAAAGAAGTGAATTTATCGGAGAAAACAGTTCAAGAGAAGGGTTGAGAGACAAAAGGGATTTAAAAAGTCCTGGGATGCGATAGAAAATTGACCTTTGAGAGATGGAAAGTGGGAAACGAGGTATGTGAGGAGGTTAGAACTGCGGGTAGGAGGAGAAGGGTTCTACTCAATAGTTCTACCCAATGCAATAAATCAAAGGTAGATTTTTGTATTTTGTAGATTTCTAATGGTATTGTATTAAAAATATTTTACAGATAGATTGAACATTGATTGAATCTGTAATTTTATATTTTATTTAATCGATAACCTTGTTTCTTTCACCTTTTGCCGAACATTTTTGTATCTTTTGCATCTTGATAGTGATTTTAATTCTTCTTGTATTTTCCTGGTTGAAAGAGGGGCTGCATTTTAATTTAACTTGGTTATTATCAACCCTTCTCTGTGGGTGTTTCCCCAAAACGTGGATTGTTTTCTTTGTCAACATTCAATGATTTTTTCCCACACCCTACTCTTGCCTACATTTACATACTTTCTGAAATTCGAAGAAAAATCAGAAACAGCACTCGAGGTTAAGGGGAGTTGAGACCGACTGGAGTCTTGCCTCGCTAAATGAGGGATCCATCTAATCTGTCGAAGCCGAGGAATGAGAGAAATCGGAAAATAAATCATTTTTAAATACTTAATTGTAACTGCGGCCCGGAGACCCCCTAGTAAATCTGGACCGCCGAGTTAAATGTTAGGGCACCACTGGTCTAAAACACTGCCCATAAACAACCGTTGAGTGCCTGATTACAGATTAATACAAGGGAAGGAGGAATACAATGCCTTTTCAGACAGGACGACTCACCCCTTACTTTGAAATACTCCCATCCCCCAAACTCAATTTGACTGTGCGAATTAATTTACGTACTTATATTTATTTATTTTGCTGTCATTGAATACCACCAGGGTAAGGCCTGCACTACAAATTATTTGTCCAGGTTTACAACTTTTAATTTTTTCTCCTTTCAACTCCTTTCGAGAACGTACATACCTTCTCTAAACTTATTTGATTTCACCGTCATAACTTCTTATCTCCTTTTCACAATTTCTAATCCCGCATAATAGGGCTTTTTACTGACCAGTGTTTACTATTTACTGTTACTGTTCAGTTAATGTTTTACGAGAACAATGTTTAGTCTGATTTAACAAATACAACAAACACTGGAATTTCTACCTTTGGAAACAATGAAAATTTCTATTTCGAATCTTACTAGATTTTGTATTGTAAACAAACCCTTCGAGGTGTGGAATGAAATTTTTTAAATTTTATCATATAATATTACGATAACCGGATGAAAAATTGCTTAAGGTTGAAACATTTCCCAAAAGTAATTTCCCAGGATAAGGCCTGCACTACTGATGGTATTCCTATCTCATTAATCGAGCATAAGCTAAAGAAATGAAGTAGTCCCCAGAATATTAAAACCATTTCATTTAGCTAATGTATCCTCTAAGAAAACGAGAAGTTGAAATATGATTTATATCCTACAGTATAATTTTTTTCTTCGCAGTGTTTCCGCAAACACTTAAGGATATTCATCAATTTACTACTTAATTTCTCTTTCAAAAAAAATTGAACTTGAAATGAAACGTCTGCTAAACACAAATAAGCATACTCTGATGAATATATTACTACACAAAACTTTTCCTCGACTCATTTCCCATCAGCGGCTTTTCTAACATCATATTTGAGGTCTTTTACCTTGGTACTTAACCAAACCATAAATCAATCAACCTTCTCTGACTCTTTTCAGGGAAACGTCAAGCCTTAGAAATCCACCATCCTTCACATAAAAAATGATCTTTCAACCCATCTTCCCTTATCAATGCCAATCTTAATTTTTATTTTACTCGTTCTATGCTTTCAGCTGCTTCTCATTCAATGAGAAATCATATTCAAGACTTTGACGGAGATGGGAAATGAATATGAAAATTTAATTTTGTCTTTCACTTCACAATGCTGATCAATTTGATACTTTAGAAGCAGCTGGGGGAGAATCTTTGACATTATCTTCTTAATGGGAAATTGTTTTATTTCACTTCAAAGAAATGTCGGATATTTATTTTCTTGGTTCATGAAGTCCTTTTTCAGTGGTAGGATAGGTTTTATCATCATAATTAAAGTATAATTTAGACGCAAATCGAATTCTGAATAATTTGAAACATTCTTATAGCAAAAAATTAGCAATTCAGTTCCAAGGAGCTTAGCTTTGAAAAAGAAAAAATCCTAACGTTAGCAATGTGGATATTTTATAGGAAATTCGAACAATTCAAGAGACTGTTCAAAGAAACTTGAATGAGTAAAAGTAGCAATTAATTCCATTAAGTAATCTCTTGAGAACCTCATAAATTACTTAATGAAAGTCCAGTTAATATATCTACTTTTATAAAACTTGATTAAATTACATAAAATCACAACTTTACCTTCAATTAGAGGAAGAGTAATACTCCTCCATTTTCACTTATATTTCTCGTATTATCATATAGAGATAATTCTTTCGGTTATTATTTATTTTTGCTGAGGGAGTATATTAACCATAAAAATACCTCCATCCATAGATTCGTCATTGACCCGCCATTTTTTCAATGAAAGATTACCTTTGATCCCCAATGAATTATTGAGGTAGACTTCTTTTGGATGACGTCACTCTTCTCTCTCCAAAATATCTTTCGTTGGGTATCTCCTCCGAGTAAAAAAAGGCGGGATTAAGTTCTTTAATTCATGTGAAGCTGATAGTCCATATAATTACATTTTATGAATTTATCTGTGATGATACCTCATAATTCACAACAATCTTTTAAATAGTAATCTAATTCTCAGGACTCCAAAAGGTTTAAATGAACATGTATCTCTTATCTAGACTTTTTTGTAATTTTCTTGCGATCGAACACTTAGTTTTATAGTAGATATAACCATAAAATAACGTTTTGATTATCAGAGTAGGAAGTGTTCGACTGAAGAAATTGACGCAAAAGAAAGCAAAGAAAAAATATCAAGTAACGTCAACCACCCCAGAGTAATAAATTATACATACTTTGGGTGTAAAGAAAATAAAATGTGCTCCATAAGAGAGACTAGTGAAAACATTTTCGCAAGGAAGCCTATATGCATACCGCTGCTTAATGGTCTGTGAACCAGGGCCATCCAAGCATAAGGTTCCATATCTCTCCTCACCAAGAATATTTCAGTCATTGATGTTATAAGTTACGAAGCTCCCTACAGATCGTGGACACACACAACTACTCTCTTGCCCTCTAACCTATCCACCGTCTTCCTCTCGGTTTTTAGACGATGCTGTGACAGAGAATTTTCCTCACAAATTGCCAATCCGTTCAGTGTAATATTAGTTAAGAACTGAATGCATTCTTTCTTTGGTGATAAATTATATCGATATATCGAACATTAGATAATCATTAGCTGCTTTTACATCCAATAATAAATTTATATAAGTATTTTAAGTACGTAGCTCCCGATAGATAATAGACATAGATATACTTTGTCCTCTAATCTTTACACCGTGTTCCTCTCGTTTCATTCAAGAACTTTGTGACAGAGCATTTCCTCAAAAATTGCACATCCTTTCAACATGAGAGTGGTTAAGAACATTCTTCCTTTCGTAAATAAATTATACATTGGATAATGATGTGCTGCTTTTACATCCAATAATGAATGTATGCTAGTATTTTAAAAACGGTTATCTGCGATTGAAAGTACACTTTAAAAGGAGATAAGCGCGAGAAACTGAGTGATCTCAGATCTCCAGATCTGAGCCAAATGGGTTTTTGTGGGTCATAGTGTGGGGGTCTGCCTTTGACCAGACGTGCGGTAACACACCCCCTGTGGGACTTCGTTTGAGGGTAAACGTTTGTCCACAGAGTGAACCCGAATCTCGTTCGGAGCGTAGTTGTTTTCTTTAGCAACCGTGTTCTGAAATGAGATGTGCGGGACAAAATCTCTGTTTTCTGTCGCTCGCACGATCAAACAACAAATCCACTTGATTCCCTTCGAGTTGACGATGATTTAAAAGATGATCTTGATTATTCATTAACCTAATTGCCCTTCAAATCAAAAACGACGGTACCACTTCTTTTGAAGTGAATTTCGTGAAGTTTTTCATCGTAAAAAGCCCAGGGTAACTACTTTAATCTTTAAAAGAATGCAGATTCAAACCCTCATAGGGATCGAGGAGGTCTCAAAGATAAATTTCCGAGAGATTACACGTGGTTTTCCAATTTTCAAGTGCAAGGCCCCATTCGTTCATTCATTGAAATTCGCAAGAGATTACAGATTTTTATCGCACTTGGTTTATTCGACGAGCAGAACTATTAACTATGTTATTCAAGCATTATTGTCATGTTTTGTGGTCGAAAATGTAATTTATTTCAAGATTACCTTAATCTAATTAATGATTCCTTCGGTGACCGTCATTTTTTCCACCCATTCCGATGTTAATAAACTCAGGAATACTCGATGGGTCGTTGCTACTTCCTTAGCAACCAAATTTTTATTGATTTCAACGGTAAAATTTAATTACTTTTCTTCGTATAACTTGCGAAAAATTGATGTAATAAATCAAAAACTTCACGATTACACACCAAAGACATATTCGATGGTAAAAATAAGAATCTCTTTTAAATTTTCTTCTCTATGCCTCCTCTCCCGATTTCATATGACCTTTATATTTTTCTACTTTTTTATAAGACTTGTCAATCATTTGTCCAGCAATAAAAACTGTTTCGAATAGTTAAATAGCAAATTCCACGAAAAATTTTCGAATAATATTAATTTTTTTGTAAATAATGCAGAAATTAATTGCGACAGAAATAAAGACCATATATTTAGTAGCCATTTTTAATAAAAGTTAAAGATATCATTCACAGAAGGCTTTTCTGTAAAAATGGATCCCCCAGAAGAGGTGTCGGTCAAAAATCCCATATATCTTTATATCCTTCTTACCCTTTATGATTGTCTCGCCTAAAGGTGGTTTTCCAAAATTTGCTCCTGAATCTGACTCAATATTATTGCATATCATCCGTGGTGAGTTGTTCTCAAAATCATTTGTCCAGGTTTACAACTTTGAATTTTCTCACCGTTCAACTCCTTTCGAGAACGTACCTTCACTAAACTTATTTGATTTCACCGTCAGAACTTCTTATCTCCTTTTCTCAATTTCTAATCCCGCATAATAGGGCTTTTTACTGACCAGTGTTTACTATATACTGTTACTGTTTAGTTAATATTTTACGAAAACAATTTTAGTCGGATTTAACAACTACAACAAACACTGGAATTTCTATCTTTGGAAAAAATGAAAATTTTAATTTGGAACCTTACTAGATTTAGTATTGTTAACATACCCTTAGAAGTGTGGAATGAAATTTTTCAAAATTTCGTCACATTCGATTACGGTAACCGGATGAAATATTGCTTAAGGTTGAAATATTTCCCGAAAGTGATTTTCTGCAATTCCAACTTCCTAACTGGAACATTTCTCCACTCTACTTAAAAGGTTCATTTCCTCTCCTACTCTGCAAGCTCGCTGTTTGACAAGCTCACAGACTTTTCCCTCTTATTTCCAACGTTTCGTAATTTTTTCCTGAGTTTTCAAGTTCTCGTATTTTTTCAGGAATAATACAAAAGTCGGCTGTTTTTGCTGCATTTTTGAGTTCGAAGCTGTCATTGGCCCGTTATTAACGACTTCTAAACTTGCCTTTCATTAAACTTGATGAAGTAACCTCTTATTTTATTTATCTTATTTTATTTGTAAAAGTAACCTTTCATAAATTACAAATGATTATTGTCTATCTTAACGTACAGTAACTAACTTTATCGAATAAATATTAAAATAATTGTTGTGCAATTTTTTATTCACATCAAGCATATATTCCAGCTTTGTTACCTTGTCTAAGAGGTGATTAATTTATCCACATCCACATTTCCTCTCAGACTATAATTAAATATAAAATAGAATTAAATAAAATAGAAGCAAAATAATGTAGCACACCGTTGTTCGCTCATGAAGTTCCTAGATATTAATCGATTCCTCTGTAAGAACCAGCATGGCTTTCGAAAGGCGCGATCATGCAAAACTCAGCTCGCGCTATTCGTTCATGACATTTTAAAATCTGCAGAGAGTAAAAAGCAGGTGGACGCTATTTTCCTAGATTTCAAAAAGGCCTTCGACAGAGTTCCTCACTGTAAATTAATTTATAAATTAAAATTAGCGTGCATTAATACGGAAGTTATTGACTGGATAAAAGATTTTTGGAACACCAAGTAGTACTTGATGGGATTAGTTCGAACAAAGTCAAAGTTACTTCAGGCGTACCTCAGGGCAGCGTACTTGGACCTCTTCTCTTCCTTATATATATATATCAATGACCTGATAAAGCGACGAGATAAATAACAATGTGAGGATATTTGCGGACGATTCGGTAATATATAGAGAAATATCAAACTCGGAGGATCGTGATATCCTATCAAACGACTTAACCCACATTCATAGGTGGTGCGAAAAATGGCAATTAGAACTAAATGTTAGTGAATGCTCCGTCGTTGATTTCTTCGCAAGAAAACAAATTTGTATGAATTACCCGTACAAAATTAACGGAATAAATTTAAATTTAGTAGACTCAGTTGAATATCTCGGGATCACTCTTGCGAATAACTTAAACTGGAGCATCCATATCCGAAAAATCTGCGGTAAAGCAACGAAAAAGCTCGGCTTCATGAAGCGCATTGTAGGTAGATGCGATGAAAAGGTTAGAGAACGATGCTGTTTCACCTTGGTCAGGCCCCATCTTGAATATGCGGCAAGTTTATGCGATCCGGCGGATGAAACGTACACCCGCGAACTCGAGAAACTACAGCGCAAGGCGATACGTTTTGTGAAAAAATGTTACGGTAAAAAAGCTTGTGTTACGAAAATGCTCTCGGACGCAGGTTGGGAATCCTTGAAAGAAAGGAGATTGGAAGCTAGGCTGCGATTACTTGATGAATTTCGAGACAGTGCGTTTGCGGAAGACGTAATGAATATTATGCGACCCCCGTGCTATTTTGGCCGATCCGACAGTAAATAAGGTATCCGACCGTAAATAAGGGAAATCGATGCTAGGACTAGTCGTTTTAAGGACTCATTCTTTCCGCGAACGATACGCGATAATAACAAGATAAAGAAATAGCTCGAACATCCGGTGTTTATACCCCTTGCCACACGCCGAAAGGCGGCTTGTAGGGTATTGATGTAGATGCAGATGAAGAAGTATGAAATCTCAAAGGACGTAACTCAAATACAGGAAGCATTTACCTTACTTTCTGTACCTCAAACAAGTAGAAAGAGTGTACTATTACTATTTGCTTAAAAGTGAACTTTCTTATGGTATTCTCCTTAAATTTAATAACAAATTAAATTCTCCCTTATTATAAATGTAAACTGTACGATTCATACAAATGTGAAGGAATAATTCCATTCCAATAACCTGTCTATCCGTTCATAAAATCATTTGTAAAAGCATTCGTAAAGTCTAGCTGCTTCCTAAAATCACTCGTAAAACCTGCTGATACAACTTTGATGAATAACAATAATGGGAGTTTAATTTATTACATCATAATAATTAATAACTCATCAATGAACATACTATAAATAATAAATTTTCCTTAGACGAATTGACTCGTAGACCAGTAGTCTTTCGACGAGATGTCTCGACGACGAAAAATCTTTCATCGGTCAAACTTCAAGTCTCTTCGGCCGTTTATCCTTCGATCAACTGCCACCGAACCAACTTGTGATGAACCTCACCTCACCTGATGAAATACCTCCCTAAAAGATTAAGATAAAGTAATTTAATCCATCATTTTCAACTGACGAAATGAATTCCATCCATAAAATTACATTCCTTTTTATATTGACCCAAAGAATCAGAATACATAAATATATTTCTTTTCATATTTTGGCTTCCCTCTCGTTCGCCTCTTATTTTTCTGAGAATAGATATATTTATAGATAAGAATTTATAGCACGAACTTCTTAGCTCTAATTATTTTGACCTCATATTCAAACATTTTAAATTTCGGAGTTATCTAAATCAGTGCTTCTAAAACTGTGCTCCGTGGGCACTGGGAAGTATACGAACCCATTCATGGGTTCTCCTGGATCCGTCTTTTGTCCCAAATGAGTCTAAAAATATTTTTGTGCCGAATCTTATCAAAACAAAAGAGACTGTCTCAGGAGTGGCTAGGTAGAATTCCTTCATTATAAAACGGAATAAAATTCTGAACTATATCCCACGTAGTTAATGTTCCCTCTAACAAATTTTTGTGGAATTTAATTTAGAGTTTTATTGCATATTATTATCAAAACGTATACATTGGTAGTTTACCAATTAATTAAAACTTTCAACTTCCTCCAAGTTTTACTAAAGGAGATATTAATGGCAATAAGGGAAGGAAGTCATGGAAACATGGTAGGAAGCAATGGACTGCAATCCAAGGAAATGTGAATTTTCTAACGCTAATTAACAATTAACAAATCATGGATAAAAATCGTAAGAAGATAAATATACTTCAGTTGTGGATTCAAAAGGTTTTTACTCCGTGTTTAGACTATAAATAAGTTCCTTATCAAAGGCTACACACCTAAAGAAAAACACGTGGTGAAATCTACGAAGTATATATTTTATTCTTACGCACAACCCGTTTTGTAACTTCGTAAAATCACCAAGAGTTTTTCTTTATTTGTGTCGTCATGGATAAGTTCGACCTTGTAGCACCTGAATACGTTAATTTCCTCTTCGAAGTTTGTTTAAATTTATATTTCCTACGGTTTTGTTTTCAGCTTTCTTTATTTATAGCCACTATAATGTACTTCGTCTAGCCATCATCCAAAATCGTTTAAGAAACTTGCGGCACATTCCAAATTTTAACGTGAAACGGTTATAATTATTTTTCACCTTATTTGAGGGAGCAAGTACGGAGGATTCTAACAACAAATAATAGGAAAAAACTATATATCTCTCTCTCTCTCTCTTTCTCCTCTCCTCAACCGTTGGATTGGTGGGCGGTATTTGTCATCTTAGAGGTCATCTTAGAGGTCACCTTTCCATTGCCAGATCCTTAACCACTCTATACGGTCGTCCATCCCTTATATCAGTTAAAAACTCCTTTCTTGGCCTTCCCCTTTTCCTTTTTGCTTCCATCCTACCTTCAGTTATATTGGTACACCACTCCGAGTACCTTAGCAGGTGCCCTATGATACTTTCTTTTCTGCTTTCTACTATTTTCAATAACTGACGTTTCTCCTGTAACATTTCCAGCACTTATTCGTTGGTTAATTTGCTCTTCCATAGTATTTTGACCATTCTGCGCCAACACCACATTTCGAAGGCCTGCAGTTTCTTTTTATCTCTCTCTAGGAGAGTCCAGCTTTCAGCTCCGCATAGTCTTACACTCCACACGAATAGTATAAACAAATTAATATAATTCTTTCGCAGGTCTATAATGGTTGTTTTAGATGTCAGCAAGCCTTTCTTTATCAAGAAATCTTTCTTGACCTGCGGTATTCTGGCTCTGATATCCTTGCTACTTCTTCCATCAGAAGATATATAACTGCCAAGGTAGGGGAAGCTTTTGACATGGGTGAGCCCCTTTCCGTCCAGTTTAATTTCTGATTCCTCCTCTCCATTTTTTGCACACTTCATCACCCTTGTTTTTGCTTTATTGATCTTCACCTTACATTTCTTACTCAACAAACTGTCCAGGCTTATCTGGAGATACTGGACAGTGTGTTGAAAAACAATATATATTGCCAGAATGACAAAATAATATGGTTCACCTTATAGCCAAGTGGGTAACGTGTTCAACTTTATTTCACGGTCACAGGTTCGATTCCCGGTGGTGATTCACGTGCGAAATTATCTCAGCTACCGAAGCACTTTGAAGTTACGATTTATAACAAAATAAGCTATTGGGTTCACTTAGCTGCAGGTAATTTTGAATCTTTGAAAGTGTAAAGGGGCTCTGAGAAGAAAAATTAGAGGAGCAGCCCTGAGAATCATGTCCATCCAAAGTATTTTAAAAGCTAAGAAGTGAGATAATAGAATTTTTTTACCATCAGCGGAATGATATTAATACAAAGATTGACGAGAAAACGTAAAGCTTGTCTATGCTGGACACTGATATTAGAAGAAGATGAAATATGTCCTTTGATTAAAGAAAAACGAAGGATTAGGGAACAAGGAAAAGGGTTTAGGTGACTTGGCACGATAACTCGTGCACCTAGGAAAATTCCCAAGGAGAAACTGAAATGAAAAAAGTCTGCCGGGACCGAGACTCGAACCCGGGACTCCCACTTGCCGGTTGGTTGCCGTTTTCATTGAGCTATCTCACCAGAACATTTTAAAGGATTAGGATGTGGATCATAAATAAATTGCCTAAGTGATCGTTACAACAACTTTTCTTTACGTAGGGAACTCATATGCGCATCTAAAGAATTTATATCGACTTTCTATGAAAGAAGCTAAACATCCTTGAAATATTGTTTCCTTGCTTAATTTTCATGCTCTAACTCAGTGATTCCCAAAATGGGCCCTACCGCCCCCTGGTGGGACAGGTGCATTTGGGAGGCGATGAATAACTGTAAGGGGGCGGTGAAAGCATAAAAGAAAGAAAAGAAGATTTAGAAAACTTGATTTATGTATTCCGCTCATAACGCTTAATTTTTCTTTGAACAACGTACTGGACGTTGGCTCAGTTCCCGCATACTCCCTCACTTGCATTCGCAATCGCGCACTGCTACTGTTCATGTGGTGCCACTTTGGGGGTGGCAAGTGGTGCGACGGCACCGGGACCCGCGGATTTCGATTACAAATATGTTACGAATTACGATCACGTGAGAGATTTTGTGACTTCTCGAGGGCCTCACAGAAAAAGTCATGCAATGACTTGTGAAAACATAACTCAATTAACTTAATTCAGCATTAAGAGGTCAATCGCCGAAACGTTCTTTTACCATTTAAATTAAGCTTAAGAATGTAAAACCTAATTTCACTGTTAAATTGATTTAAAACTGCAGCGTGGAAGCGTTTTTACGCGCGTAAACGCGCACGCGTTCATAATTTCAGACTTCAATGTTTCTAATTTACACCTTTATTTACTATATTTTACGAAAAAGATTTTTAAAAAATTAATTTCCAGGGGGGCGCTGAGTAATATTTTTTGTGGAAAGGGGGCGGTAGACTAAATAAGTTTGGGAACCACTGCTCTAACTCGAAGTTTTATTTCTGCGGTTTGCATTCAACATATTTTAATGCGACAAAGGAACACTCGTACTTCCCCACTATACCACCGAAGTATAATATACTTTAAGAAAACAGTTCTTAGATATACATTTATCAGATAAAAGAGGGATGGATAAAAAGATATTTAAGAAAACATATTTACAACATTTCGCGTATAAATAAAATCCAATCCAAACTCAGTTTCGGAGATCGAAGTATCTCATCAAACCGTTTCATACACTGCATGGTCTTGTATTTTACATAACCAATTTCAGATTATTTTTTCATTATCAATCCTACTTAGGTATTAATTTCGTAGAAAAAGATTCAATAGAGTTTTATTGTAGAAGGATTCCAAAAATTTCTTATTATCAAAGGGCAAATCTGCATTCTTTCCCATTTGTAAGAGTTTCCTTGGCTATTGCATATAATTAATATATATTTTGTAAAAATTGCTGTTAAAACATCGGTTTCCTCTATCTAACAGATGTGTTATACATAACGGTGTCATTCACACAATTTCATTTATCTTCCTCTAATGGAGCCCATGCAATCACAGTATATTAGAATTTGGATTTATCGAAAACGTGAGGCTACTAATGATATCTTATTAACTGAAGTGTTCCTGAACATCGATATGATCGATAAAACATTAATTTAGAATAGATTCGCATCGTATTTATGAATCTTGAATGAACAAGGATGCTACGAAAGAAGAATGAAATGAAAATGCAAACCTCAGGGGCGTTCTTGCAGCGTCGGATAAATGTCTTTATTTCCCCCTTTAAAGAACCATTGGAATATCATTTCATCATCTGCATCATCTGATAAAAAACAGTGAAGAATGTACGCGTCTGAAATCAATTTCTCATTGTGTGGAAGCGCCCCTCATAAAATTCCTCGCGATTCACCAGCGATAACGCAAATAAAAGCTAAGATAAATGTATCCTGAATCTACCATCTTTCCGCCCAAGACTTCGAACACGTTTGGCAAAAAATAAACCGCGCAACTTCGTCAAAAACCCGCATCCGCGTAGCCTACCAATGTGCTTCTCAACCGATAACAAGAAACGACAAATCCGACGACCTTTCTTCCGGAATGGAATGGAATATAAACTTTAAGAAAATATGCCTCGCGTAGTAATTGACGTGAAGTCACGTTCTCCTCCCGTTATATAACACAAGGCCAAAAATACGAAGATAATGACGTTTTCTCGCCCCTCGCAAAACGCTTACCTTCGCCGCTGACGAGTAGCGTCTTGCTTCTCGGCACCGAAATTTCAACAGTCTCGGATTAGTTTCAAACGGCAGAAATGAAATGGCAGTTCCAAATGAGGTCGCCCCAGAAGGAATGGACATCTCTACTCGAGGTGTGGCGAAAGTTCATCGCAGTATTTTGCGTCTATGTCTACATATCTTACGACTTTTATATTCACGAAGTCATTCAGTATGAGCATTATTTTTCTTTAAAAATGCATATTATGCCGAAAAATGATAAACCCTATTTCCCTTAATGCTGTTCTGCCTTCCGATAATCTCCATAATGAGTTATTTGATTTTTACCTAAAATAACGTCTTTACCAAGCCTAAAACCGTAGCATATCAGACTTATTTCAATATAAGTTGGCTTTTAATGGTTAGCGTGAAGAGTTAAGGGTGACGCTCTATTGACAATTTTTCATTAATTCGCTAAAAAATTTAATACATAATAAAAGTATTTTCAGGATTACAGTGCACTATATTTTGAATTAAATTCATACTTTTAAAATATTCTGCATCGAATACTAACCAATTACATGAAAATGCTTCTTACGACAAATCAATGAGCGTTTCTCAGACTTTTCATGGTTCATGATTGCAGAAAGATTCCCCCTGTTTCATAGGCCGTTCTGATACTACAAAAATTAAATAAATATCTGCTAGAAATAGTCTTTTCAAGATTTCATATTTCTCGTGAATGTCACGCAAAAGTACTTGATTAGGAAAGTAGGTGGTGAATGCACACTTTGTCACAGGTCGAAAGGCAGCTTGCAGAGTGCATATGTAGGCGTAGATGAAAATAATCCGCTGAAACGAAACGATAGAAACTGTGAGAACGTTACCTCAATAATAATAATATCCCTCAAATCCTGAATAATAATAATTTTTATCTTCTTTCTATTACTCAGAATAATAACACTGAAAATCATAATCAAAAGTAAATTCTGAATAGTATCAGAATCTGAATCAGGAGCTATTAAGAATAATAATAATAAATATATATAATTTTTAGTAGCAAGGTCTTACTGAGCCATATAGGGCTCAATAGGAGGTGCCTAATTTTACATTAAAAGTCAACATACAATTTATCTATGGAATCATATGCTCGTAAATATGGTGCTATGTGTTTTTTTTTACAAAGTTATCATCTTCAATAAAAATTAGCATATTTATACATATAATTCAAACACCAGAGCAAATTTTATGAGTAACAATCTGTAGTGGTTATTTTATAGCTAAGATATTTTTCCGTATTGGCACATTATACAACATATAGCTCTAATTCATATAAATTAACACAAAAGATACCGATGGAGTCCTTTTGAGTCTGAAGAGGCTCAACAAAAGGTTCTCAAAAGTTTTTTTCGAAATACACCACACAAGAGTGACATGTTATTAGTGACAGTTTGAATATATATAAATTGGCAAACAGTATGTATACTTCATATATTTCATATTAATACTAATCGATAATCATATAATGATCAATTATTATTATTGTTGTTATTCTTATTAATTATCATTAATAATATGATTATTAATTGGTGTTGATATATGAACACATATGATTAATAATAATGATGATGATGACGACGACTTTATGCCTTCATTATGACTTCATTTTGTCTTCATTAAGTCTAAGGAGACTATTCTTACAATTAGCCTTTGTCAAGTTTCAAAAATAAATAACCGTGCCCTAAGCAGGATTCGAACCCGGGACCCTGGCGGTGCTTGGCTAAGCCGCTAACCACATGAGCCAAAGAGGCCGGAAATAGTGATTTTTTCCGCCGAAAAAAAAATGTGTCTACTCTACTAGTTCGTTTAAGCGTTGCCCTCTTCCCTCGATACCCACTGTTTTGAGTCGTTACAGAAATACAGTAAGTATCGAAACGAACAGGGCTGTAGTTAAAGGCTCTCTGAAGTTAGTGTTATTTGCATTTCCCGCCGAAATGCTCATTTGCCCGCTATGCAGCATAACCGCATAAAGGTGTATGACGTCACGATGCAGGCGATCGCGAATAACAGAAACCTGCTGAAAATGGGTTCTGCGCTAGTATGCGAAACTGATTGCTTTAATCCTGCGAATACGCAGCAACTACTGCGGAGACTGGTTCTATATTAAAGAAATGAAGCGCACTAAATTTTCCCTAATTCGATTTGTAAAGTTGTTCGCCTTATATCAGAAGACATACTAAAGAAGTATTGTCATAATTTAAACATCAACGGTATTTGGAATTAGTAAAATAGTCTCAAAATCAAAATCGAATTTTAATTCGCGAATGATTTTTTTTAACTCTATTCATTCCCACAAAATGAGGTAAGACATACTTAAAAATTTTAAAAGTGGTGATGTGAACTCCGTGCAGTTACATAAGCAATATGTAATTTATTTCACTGATGTGCATGCACAAATTACTACGGAGAAATGAAGATGGTATTCTACTACGTTGAGGACTATTTTTGCTGAAATATTTCTTACAAAGAATAACCCCTCAACAAATGTCTTCGACAAATCGATAGCCCTGACCGAATCAAATACGTACAGAAAAATCAGACAATGCTGCCAACCCGAGAAGATGAAAATTCGTGTTAAATTTACGAATTCTTGAGCAGATATTGGAAAAAGATATGGCAATTTTGTCCATGCCGCCTTCCAATTCTATATTGGATTTAACGAGCATGAAAAAGAAGCATTTAAGCATCGTTATAGCAATATTTCATCGTAGATTTCACCTCAATCCGAAACGAAAATTATGAAATAAAGTTCAGCTTCATTAGACGGCAATGATTTTGTTTTTTCTCATTTCCTATTTCAGCAATCTTCCCTAGTAAACGGTAACTTTTTAATGGTTCCGATAAAACACCGTTTCAGTAATAAGCGTATTTCATGCTCCGAAGTGCAACTTAGGCGTTTATGTCCCAGAGCGCCCTAATATTAATTGGAATTAATTGCTAACTCCACCACCTCGAATCCCATCACACCTTTCCCCTAATTAGTTACTTGCCTCTTCATGAATGCGATATTGCGCCCAATTTCCCTGGATTTAATAACTCTGCTGTTGAAACGAAGAATCCGTAGACTCATCTTCTTTAAGACATGCATTTCCTGCTCACACTTTCAAACCCGAAATGGATTTTTATTTACAATTTTTTCCGTATCATCTAAATGACGCAACTTCTGTGCCTTCCACGAAAATTTGCGGAGCGAAATTTTTATATCTTTCCGTTCCGAGGTTTCCATTCGCCAAAGACTCCTCATAGAGGATTTCAAAGCACCGTGAGGATATTTCGAAATCCTAATGGGCAAAAATGGAAGGCTGTGATCTAAGGAATGGAAGTATAATGCTGATAGAAGGTTACCCTTAGTCGTATCTTTTTTCCGCATAAGTTTGGCAAAGTAAAATTTTTAATATCGTCGCATAAACGAATGGGCGATTTTCCGAAGTTGATGGGATGTGCCAAAATTTAAAAATGTGCATTTCGTAATGTGGGTTCAGTTTTAAAGATATATTTTAATTAAAACGCTTCAAATTAAAACGTGGACACCAGCCATAAAATCTCCACTTAATTATGTAAATCGGTCCGCTAAAAAGAGTCATTCAATTAATTTGTAAATTTGGCTTCTAAATT
>KZ308557.1:467580-509333 GCA_000376725.2 Ladona fulva | reverse complement strand
ATATATAAAGATGGCAGTGTAAAAAGAGGTTTACAGGAAATAATTTAATTCTAAAAATTATAAAAATGTATTTTTCCACAAGAAACCAATTTTTTTGAAAGGGTTATTAAATTTACCTTTGTTACCGTTTGACGGTGATTGTCCTATTCAAATGTTAGTTGCTAAAGAATAATAGCTTCGTTAATGAAAGTAAAAAATGATAGGTTTCTTTCCTTTTTGATCTTAAACGTTAGCTGTACATAATTTAATCTTGTTTGGTAAACTCTTTAATTTTGTACGTATGTAACCCGAACGGGTAGGATTAGCTTCGATTTCCATTCCTAAACAAGGAAAAAGATCTAAAATATTGATATTTCCATATACAATGAATCAAGTAATTAGATTCTTCAATAGTTTATTTAATGAATATTTATTTTACTCACGACTCGTCTTTTAGTTTTATGCAGGAACGTTCCTCGCGCCCTTGCCAAACCCACGTCCTGCCGCCTTTTCATTGTGATAATTAACTGGTATAATAACGTTAATACGTAATGTTTTTTAATGATTTAATACATTTTCATAGCACAAAATCCATGCACTGTGGGTTCTGGTGCGTTAGATTGCTTTTATCTCTATCAGGTTCTTGGCGTCAGCGTCGTTGACAATTGCCGATGGTTTCTATACCTCTTGTATTGCAATGTTTCTTGAGCTAATTTTGTTCCTGGGATATTTACAGATGAAGGTGGAGTCCCCATCTTATTTCTAATCCATAATACGTTTCTTAAAAATCAGGAGTAAAATATCCTAAACAGTAGAACTTTCCTGAGCACTCATCAGAGCGTCAATGATGAAACTCAACTGGCGGTTATAGATTTGGTACACGCTTTGCATACAAATAATCGCATTTGATTGCGGAAATAAAATAATTTTGACCGAAGCCCGAATAAGATATTCTCGCATTAAATACTGCGTCAAAATTTCGTATTCATGAAACTATATGTATTCTATATGACTTTTTATTTCAATTTTGCTGAACGAAAATTCCCCAAAGCAAGGCAAGACCGTCATCGGAAGCCGAACCGTGGGATTTGTTGTTATATGGAATTAAATGCATTTCTTTTTCATTGGACTCTGTGGTTGAATTAAATATTTAACGAAGTAACCCTTAGGGTCAAAGGGGGTTCTTTCTGCCCTTCCCTCGGGCCTCCCACGCCGCACTTTCACTCTCTGTCCCTTTCTCTGTTCGCCCGGAAAACCTCCCTTTGGCTTTCATTGCAACGCCGCATCTCTTCACCCCAAAACAATACTCGTCAGAAAGGCCCCAAATGAAACGCAGAGAATGCATTTGCTTTATTCCCGCTTTTAGTTCAGAAATAACTCCCCAAAGAAGTTTTCTTTAATGTTATCCACTCTCGGAGAGTTCACCTTTCCGTTCTCCAAGCTACGAGATTCACAGTTACGTTTCACCAGATTCGATTCATTTGAAGAGTTTTTCCGGTTTTAAAAAGCGTGTAGGATCTGGGGACCGAGATTGAGGGAGCAATTAGACGTCTGACCCAGAACGTCCCTTGCGGAGCTGGTTGGGTATTTAAGAGAGAGAGGGAAGAAAGGCCGGCCGACGGTGAGTAATTCGCCGGTCGAAGATTCTGGGAAGGAGTGCTGGTACATGTTTTATGAGTGATGGAATTGGGTTGACGCCTTGCGGTTTCGAAAGGGATTGGCGTGGGAAGGAGACTTAGGGAAAGCTACGGATCGGTCGGCAGGTGTCGCTATTCCTGAGGAAAGGTTTTAAGGTGCAGCGACGAGACAAAAAGGTATGACGTTTCGTTTCCATCTGTTCTCTGGACAGAGCGGTCGCCGTCTCCCCTCAAACCTTGGAGTTTTAAAGGGACAAATTGGCGAATTGGTATTCGACGCGAGAGAGTTAATTGAAGGATTTGTCGGAATGTTGTAATTGATAGTACTTATCCATCGCTCGGAATGCGGAGCAGCTTTGGACGCCTAATGCGAATTAGAGCGACGAAAAAGTTCCTACCATTGCTGCCGAATTCGTTTGAGTGCACTCGATAGTACTCGATATACGCGAGTAGACGTGCTTGCTCACGTCTCGAATTTCGCGACGCGTATTAAAATTCCGCTGAAAAGATTCCGGCTGTTGGATTTATCTTTGATTCAGCTTTGCTTTTTGTTAGTGAACCACATTTTTCACTTAGTGAGGAAATTATGAGATCTTTCCAAAATCAAATTGAGTGAAATCACGGGTATTTCAAGTTAGCGGTTGATGCTTTTTAATGATCCACTGTATTCGTTGGAGAAAATATTTGCTACATTACCTCAGCTGTCGAAGCACTTTTAACCATACTACTACTACTATAATTTGTCTCGGGGATGGGGGTTCTGAGCCATGGATTAAATGCCTACATTCCTGTGGCACGAAAATTTCTGTAACTTTATTAAAACGAATTCAATCTACCTCTCATAGGCTTGATACTTTAAAACCAATTTTGGCTATAGGAGGGGGAAAGAGGAGGAGGGGTTTAACACCGAAATTCCTCAGTCTACGCCACTGATATCATGAAAATATTGTTTCGTACTTCCGAATATAAATTTTATATTCTACTACTAGTCGTTAAATATTTAATAACATGTAGGTTAGAAAATTTGACAACACTTAGTATTTAGTTATAATTATCAGGACGTTTAAATAATTTTGCAAGTGCCTCTGTTCGCTCCTGAAAATTGCACATACATTTTTCCCCATTGTCACGATCGATAGATAATATCAGAGGCTCCTTCTTCAATTTACATCGCTTTTTAAAATAAAAATACTAAGTTCGAGGAATTAAATTCGAAGCAGAAGCCAGTATTAAAGAATGGATCCTGAGCTACGCTCTCGCTTCAACCGAATGAGTTAAATAAAGCGGTGTAATAAGTAAATACTGTAATGAAAGAACTGTGCACTCGATAAATTTTCGTGCGGCCAAATGAATTGATCCATGATGAGTTGCCGACATTTCAATTGGAGCGCGACGATTTTCCTTTCGATGAATAGTTGAGCGATGAACTGCGCCTGACGAATTGACCGGAAACCTATTATGCGTGTAAATTCTTCAGAGTGTTGAAAAGGGATCTATTTCAAGCCACGTTCCTACACTTGGATGGCTCTTGGCGATACGCGTACCCATAACATTCGCGAAATGCTATTCCACAGAAAGCAAGCTAGCAGCCACGTTCATTCACCGTGTTCCTCCATTCTTTTCTGTGCTTGCTCTGGCTTCCCATTTCATTCACATCCATTCATCTTATCTTAGATTTCTATTTACTCCTCTCACTGCGAACTACCTTTCTCTCCAACACATAATCCATCACGTTCAACAGGCATTTTCTCGGCCATTCTCCCACTTTAGACCAACACGTATTCTTATCGCACGCCACATTCGTCATCCTACATTCATGCAAAATTTCCAAGTATCAAAATTATTGAAACATATTGTTTTAACGACGTTTACGCGAACCTTCTTTCCATCTACATTCATTTTTTCCCTAGTCACGGATATTTTCTCAATATTATCTCCCCATATTTCTTAATATATCGTATTTATCGGTGTGTGACACGCGCCTTAATTACAGGAGGGTAATTTTGGTAAAAACGTTAAATTTAATGCAAAAGGATGGGAAGTCCGAATTATTTTCGATAACTCAATACGCAAATTTGTTAATGCCTACAGCATTTATATAGTTTCTGAAAACGAGATTTTGTTTGAAATGCTGAAATGAAATACTGAAATGAAATACTGACATAAAATTCTTAAAGATAGGTCAGTTTTATTCAACTGAGTGTAAATATAGAAAGTAGTAAACACGTACAACTCGTATGTAGAGTTTCCTTCCCAAATTTTTGGAAAAAAAAAGTGCGTGTTATAAGTTGATAAATAACCAAATATCGATCCGTTACAAACGAAATCAATCATAAACGTAGTACCCATATGTTTTTTATTAACACACCTAACACTTAATACCATACATGAAGATGTGTGCAAGCGCAATTCTTTATGACCCATTTTCGCCTTATCAAAAATTGGTCACCTTTGATCACTGTACCCGTTCACTATCAACTGTACCCGTTACACTATTACCGGCATTCATTTAGCTTTATATTCCACCATATATTCTTCATTCTTTAAAAATCCATTCCCCCCAATCGCATTAAAAACTCTCTCATTAACATATTTTCGCATTAAGCGTTAAACATGCAGTTACATTTATGCGTCCAGATACGATATTTTTATCCCGTTCGCCGTATAGACACTAAAAAGCTACGAATAGAAGCACGGAAATTATCGTTACTCTAAAGTTAATTCAAATTTGTCTCATTTTCCGATTGATAAGGCTCAAAAATTCCACATTTCTAAAAACAGCCGATGCTTATAAATGTCGCAAATGAAGGGAGTGCAAAAATCATTTGGATCAGATAAATAGAAGTAAACACCTCAAAAAGGAGAGCGAGGGCGATATGCAAGCTCTCAACGAACGAAAGACCTTCATCAGAATTTTCATCCACCAGAGTTACCAATTCAGGCCGAATTCAAGGTTCCGGGAAAAAGTTTACGAAGGTAATAATCATACGCAGCGCTCTCTCTTATTGGTTTAACATTTGAATTGCATATTGCACTCGTGAAACTCTTCCGCATGGGAAAAGTTCCACACAGAATATTATTTTCTGGTGACATTATTTTCCCTAATCGAGAAACTAGACATGTTGAGCTAAAAAAAAAACAAGATAATCCAAGCGAGTATGCGTTCAAGAGGTTCATTTCTGAAATTCTCAGACCACATTAATTTTCCCCCAGAAAATACAGTCCGAACTCTAAAATTTACTTTATATACCCTCATTGGAAAGGAAATTTTCCTGACATTCGAGTACGAAACTAAAAACACGTTCGTATTCATACTAAAGTTAAAAGTTTTTAAAAAAATGTGACACAACTGCACTCAGATATATAAGAATATTCAAACAAGCGAAATACAATTTACCTTGGAGTTTTAAAGGGACAAATTGGCGAATTGGTATTCGACGCGAGAGAGTTAATTGAAGGATTTGTCGGAATGTTGTAATTGATAGTACTTATCCATCGCTCGGAATGCGGAGCAGCTTTGGACGCCTAATGCGAATTAGAGCGACGAAAAAGTTCCTACCATTGCTGCCGAATTCGTTTGAGTGCACTCGATAGTACTCGATATACGCGAGTAGACGTGCTTNTGTATAATAAATAATCACTTTTATACTTCATTGACTCAACTATTTATATTTCATTGACTCTAAATTTAATAAACTAAATAATAAATTGACTCTAATTTAATTTAAATTAAATTTACATTTCTATATCTCAACACAGAGCATCGTGTTGAGATATAGAATTGTAAACTCTGCATCGTTTTTTAAGCTCTAAGTTTATTTTTCTTCTTATGGCACAAGAGAATTTTGAGAGAATAATACTTCTTTGTGAAATACTCATAAACGACTACATTTGGGCAATTATTAAAGAATATTTGCGTTAGATTTGTCATGGAAAATCCACAAACCAGTTTTCCACTTTTGCCTTAAATGTAGCGTAGTATTCATAGAACAAAGAAAATCGCCATCAAAGAACTATAAGCAAAGAACAATAAGCAATATATTTTTAAGACCGTTACCAACTGGTCCGCCGACCAAATTGCAACTAGATATTAAATAAACATTTAAGGGTTTAGTAGGATCATGAATAGGATCACTAGAATTCTTTTTTTATTTTATAAGAATATTTTATCTTATTTTCGCTGGCTCTAGCTGCACTTTATATAAATATGCATCACAATTACCCCAGAGTACCGCGTTCAGCTTAAAAAAATATATCGTTCATAACAAATTAAACAAATAATTTATTCGACTCAAGCGATGGATGATTTTCGATATTGAATCGATTCGAAGCTGAAGTTCCGAAGTATTTGAAAATATCGGAAGTCATGTGATCTATGAATGAGGAAGTGATACTAAGTTTCCAGTGTAGTCAGGAGACACTCGAAGGAAAATAAAGAGACCAGTTTTCCATCGACGGAATTTAAGAAGGCGTTTACTTTAAAAGCTTATTTTAATATACTCAATTCTTATTTTCTTATTTTGTAATGATTTGGAGCAGATTAATACTGTCATAAAGTGTCGTATTCGAGAATTAGAAAAGTTACAGCGAAAGGCGATACGTTTCGTAAAGAATTGTTGTTACAAATCAGTGAGCGTTACCCAGATACTTTTGGACCCAAGATGGGGATCTCTAAAAGATAGACAATTTAAAGAAATACTTAATTTACTTAAAAGGCTCAGATAAAGTACATTCTTAGGAGTTGTAGTCCATCCGGATACTATGCGCTCCCCCTATTGCGAAGGCCGTTCTGATACTGCGAGAAAAATGAGAAAAATAGGGGCTAAAACTAGTAGTTTCCAGGATTCGTTTTTTCTGCGAACGATACGCGCAAGTTATCGATTAGGGAAGTAGGGTTCTGGTGCACGCACCCCCTGCCACACACCAAAAGACGGCTTGTAGCGTATGTAGATCTTTCTATGGAATATCCAGAAAATCAGCAAAGCAAATATATGGAAAATTCTCAGGAAGTGGCGTGAATTTTGTTTTGGAAAGTATAATACTGTTCAATTTATAGGGTAACAATGAGTTGCATTAATGAAAACATTTACATTTATGCACCCCGGGAAACCATCTTCACGCATATTCGCTAAGACAGATTTGAAGGAACCTAAAGATTTCGGTGATTTACGAGGCTATTCGAGCAAGAAATGAAACTCGAGGGAAATTGAATAATGGCATCAATAACGGTTAAGCCCTTGATTAATGCTGTAATCGTTTTAATGAAGTTTCGGCCTTATCTCTCATCGGGTGCAATTAATGGTCTTTCAAATTATGGCTTCCGATTCAGTTCGATATTCTCATCACTTATCGCAATCAATGGCAGATATGAATGCAAAATGAATCGCTTGATCGATTAAGATTGTGCATAATCCTATTCCCGACCTCTCTATATTCTACGAAACTTTTTAGCATGGGCTATTCTAAACAACTGGTAACCTATTCTTCAACGGTGTTTTCTCCACGAAAGAAACTGAATAATCACCATTTCTTAAGTTTATGTATTCCATGAGGTCTTTGAATCGCCTTTTAATAGAAAATCGTTGACGTAGAGAAAACTATTACCAAAGAAAATGGCCGTGGTGTGGGGTTCTTGTTTATCTTGCACCCACATGACATGGAAGGAGTAATTGTTTTTCCTCAACCGGAAAGTATGGAAATTAAGGCTTACGCCCAAAGGCGACTTTCAGGGTAAATATTTAGATGCAGATGAGGAAAAGTTTCGAGAATCACTCGAAGACTTGGTAATTCTGAGGGTATGTTTTTGTATCCAGAGAACTGGTGAATGCAGTAAAGACACTTAATATGCTTGGAAAGTGGTGTCCATCGGTAAACCTTTGCTAATCCAAATGTGAATAGATTTCATTCGAGAGCAACAAAAGTAAAGAAAGCCAAGGTAAACGAAAACATCGGCAGTAATTGGAAAAATTCACTACCATACTTATACATAGAGAATACAAGTTGAATTATGGAAATTAGAAGGAAGATAAGAAAAATTGATAAAACTTAAGAGAATATTCACATTCTTGCAGCTCAAGATGAATACATAATACAAAAAAATATATATTTTTGGTAATAAAGCGCTCTTAATTTCGGCGATATATTTCATACTTATTTTAGATTACTATTATCTTACTTGAGTTACAAAAAAATCAAGATTATTATGGATATAAAGCTTTTTTTATCTCATCTCTGGATTTTAATAGAAATTCTTTTCTATATTATAATCTTTTAATAGAGAGGAAGCTCACAGCGCTGGAAATAGTTCAACTATCAGAGTATTGCGCTAAATATTTTAGTGTATTTATAAAATTTTTATTTCACGTCTTATCTCACATAATCACCTGGAGGTAATGTAAAAATTTCCATTAAAATTGTAGAAATACATAAATGATAATCACTTGTATAATTCCACGGAATATTGGTATCACAGTAACAAAGATTAGCATTTATTTTCACATCGATAATGAGGAATTCCAGAAAATATCGCTAGAGAAGATCAAATTTCCGTTGCGGTAGGGTCTTGACACACATTTGTAATTTATTTATACAAAAGTCAAATACATGAAGTTAGATCTCCAAAGATATATCAATAAATAAATAACGTTTTATTTTGGGCGAAATTCAGTGTAGGTTTCTTGCTCCATTTTACCTATAATCAATGTTACTTATATATATATATATATATTTCATAAACTATACTAGAAGGCAATTTAATTAATATAAATAGAAAAAATCGTTTGTGGATTTAAAAACACCTCTGTGAAGCTTAGGAAAAAATATTCACAGCAGGAAAACATCCACTAAGAAAATGGGTGTGAAAAACCTGCAGAAACCTGTTGATTATAATAAATAAAAGATAGTAAAGCAAATACCCTTAAAACTTGGAAATGCAAATATGGTCAAATAAAATTAAAGAAACAAATAATGCACACTAAAAATGGTGGTAACTTCTAATAAAATAACATAAACCGTTATGGAAGTGCGTAGAACAATTCTATGAACTGAGTAAATGCAGGGTAAATAAAAAACAATAGTATAAAGACGTATTGAATACAAGAATAATCAGTATTTACTGATTTCATAGTTCCTATGATTCACTAATAGTGAATTAAATCAACAGATCAAAATTATAAATATCAGAGACACAAGTGCATAAAAAAGAATTATATGAAATAATTATAATAAATTAAATATGAATTATAATAAATGGAATATGAAGCATAATATATGAAATATTATAATAAATGAAAATCACTCTAAGTACAATTATTTAATCATAAACTATTTAACTAAGAAAAGGTAGAGATAGACGTCATTCTATAGGTAAAATAGGGGAAAATAGTCATCTCGTGCAGATAAAGGAAATATAAAAGAAAGACAAGAATATACGAGGAAAGAAGAAATAATAACGATAAAATGCGCTGCGCTGTGATTCCTTCGAAATATTCCGTTCCATAATGAAACTAAGATTTAAAAGTAATTTACAGAGTGGAAAATACTCATAAACTATCACTTTTATGGTAACAGAGTAATCTCTCCTATTTTCCCTCGGACCCCTTTCATTTTCTTTATGCACGCGTTATCTAATAGGGTATTAGTCCATCCAATCTATAAATAACGGCTGGAGTCCTAACTCGGGCGAAATTCAATTTTGCGGCTACCGTCAATTCAATGTCTATTGACTCTCAGGAAAACGTTATATGCAGTTAAGCCTTCTAAGATCCAAAGAAATATCGGCCTTAGCGAAACGAGCGTGCGAGTTATAGGTTTCTCTTTGTTTTCTTTCGAAAGCTGAAATCCTCGCTGCCTTCGGTTATCGGAAATTCCCTCCATGAGCGTAGTGTTCTAGAATAGTACTGCGAAATAGGGCACCATTTCGCAGGCTAATTCGTTTAATACACGTTCGGAAATTCTTTAATTCCGGGAAGCTTTCAAAGAGGTAATCGATTCCAGGCTCTACGCTAAAACATTTCCTGCTGCGTCATCCAACGCATTTCTGCTACGTGCGAATATGCATTTGCAGCCATATGCTCCTCCTCCTGCCTCAAAGGCTCTCCCAGAATATCAGCTCGGCAAATTGCCTTTCTTCCACCGCTTCACCCTCATTTCGTCCCGAGCCAAGGTCTCCTAGGGAATGAAGCAATTTCCTGCTTGTGTAACTTTCTTCCGAACTCTTAGAAGGACTTACTCTTAATTTATTAGATTTAAGTGATGTGTTCTACCGAAACGGGTTTAATAACATTTTCCAATTGGGGAAAGTGGCCGATTCCCGTTATCCGTGGATGAGGTTTCATTTGACAGGATGGGGCTTACCTAAATTTACCGGAAGACATGGGAGCAAAGAGCAACGAAGATGTCACCACGGGGATAACTTGGGACACCCCGCCTTATACCCTTAGGGAAAATACCTCCGCTTTCACTCGCAAGGTTCTGATCGAATTTCAAGGGTACATCAACTCTGTTTGGTGTTCAGCGATTCACGAACAAATTTTAGAACTTTCCCAAACATGAAATTTGCATGAGGCGCTCACAGCGAGGGATGTCGAAGGAGAAATTCTTTCTGCGCTTCTTATTCACTTATGAGTATCTCTTGAATGGCTGAAGGTATCCGAATGATATGGTGTAACCTCGGCACCGGTCGCGAGTGCTTGGATATTTTTGTGGAATCAGTCAGAGTTTTTTAATAAAACTAGGAAGACAGTAAAAGATTGCTCACCTCCATAATATATGAGAGTATTACTTTTACCGTATGGGCAAATGCCCACAATTTAAAACGCATTTAAGATAAGCTAAAAACCCCAAAATTTACGTTAATTTATTCAAGATAAATAAGCAAAATAGTTTAGACACAAGTATTTGGAAAATTGTGGGGATAATAAAAGTCGGTAATGGAGCTCGATTTAGTGGATAGCCGCATCGAAAATGCACGGTATGTGCTCATCTCTAAAGGTCAGTAGCCTCGAGCGACTGACGTAAGCGACTTTCTTTACTCTAAGACCCCGGGTCACGTACCCTCCCTATCGCGTCATTCCGTTTCATCGCAACGGCACCCTCCAGTGGGCATTTACATCTGCACGATTGATCAACACAAAGAATAGTGCGCAGAAGCGATATTCCTGCAATTGATTTGTTAGGCTCTTTACGTATATTTATATTAATATTGTTCATGTGAGAAATCGGGGTAAATAGAATCTTAGCCCCTTGAGAGCGCTTATTACATTTCAGAAAACAGNGAATTTTAAAATGAGTTTCTTGTACACTGAAGAACTTCCATGAAATGGGTCCATACGGAACAATGCAACTACTGAAGAGGCGTTTTATAGAAGTTTTGTATTGAATTATTGTATAACTTTTCGTTTAATATCGAGGCATTTCAAAGCTTCGCGAACGGTATGGGCCACTTTAGCAGTAACGGACAATCTTTAGCAAAGGTCGTTCAAAACGCGGTGTAAAATGCCTGCCCTCTTGAAATCTTCACCTTTGCTAGGAATCCACTCAAGTGCGCTTTACTAATTCCACGATTGCGGTGACAAAGAGCCAACTACTCATTACTGGGATTACCACATCACCATAAATCCGTCGTCGGTTGGGATATCAACCACAAATGATTATCTTGGGATTGTCGGGTGACTGATCCATAAGGCCAAACAATAGAATGAAATAGAATGAGAAATGTGCAAACCATAGAGACCTCAAAGAAAGTGATCTCGGATTATTCATGGCTATGGATTGAGGGCCGCAGTTGTCCTCCTACTCATTTTCATTATTCCAGCTCTCGTGGTTGGACTTTGGAGATTGATCCCGCGCCGAGCTCCACGCAACAGGGGGTTTCCACAAAGGGTTTCCCATTTCCCCATAAAACAGAACCCTGGGCACTCGTTCATAGTTCGACCTTTAACGAATGGCTAAATGGTCGCTTGTATCATAGATAATTATGATTGGTTCAAATTATTGAACGTCATATTCGAGGATCTTTTTTATTCCTATTAGTATTTAATAGCTTTTATGTCGTTGCTGATTTAAACCATTGGGTAATCCTTACTTTAAGAGTATTTATTAGCTGATGAATAGGTATGAAAATACGATATATCGGTTGAATATGTTGATAAATATCACATATAGTCTCCTCTAACTATTTAGTTACATATTTCGCAGTCATGGATTCTACGTCATTGTGACCACAATTTCCCTTTATTAGTCTTAGAAATATAAACAAACAGCATTTGAAGAAGGAATTATTTTAAAATTATCTTACTAGTCCATGAAAATCACTTTCTACAAGTGAATTTTTGTCGCAAATCAGAATCAATATTTTCCACACAGCAGGATATATATCTTAACAGCCGAAGTAAAAATAAGAACATATTTTTAACCTGAAGCATAAATAAGATAACATTTCATCGCGTTTTTCCTGAGAAAAGAATAATGTTATGCGTTTTTCCTCAGCAGCGATCTCTCAACATTTATAAAATAACTTTAAACGCAAAGGACACAAAAGGTGTACCTTTCCCCAGATTCCATTAGTATAGGTTTTTCGTTCTTTTTTAAAATGTTTACCTTTCCCAGATTCCATTAGTATTGGTTTTTCGTTCTTCTTTATGTTTAACTTGGATGACTTCT
The DNA here is from genome assembly GCA_000376725.2 of Ladona fulva. Taxonomy (NCBI): domain Eukaryota; kingdom Metazoa; phylum Arthropoda; class Insecta; order Odonata; family Libellulidae; genus Ladona; species Ladona fulva. The sequence goes on along the minus strand of KZ308557.1, from coordinate 497,055 downwards.
ACAAAATATCAAGTGATTCCTTTCAAAACCTTATATTTAACATTAATCGTGATGTGGGAAATGGCAGTAATAATTTTCAACAGAAACATTTAAAATTCTCTCGGAAAACAACATGAGGCAGCATATTCTAGGGAAACGTACTCGTAATAAGCATTGATAAAAAGGTAATACTTATAAATACATTAACTGAAAGTTATACCTACATCCAACGGATGTTTTAATTTTAAACTTCAATGCAGAATTCCGATGAGGCACATCCTTCGTCGAATCAAGTAGACCTTAGGTGAATGCGAAGGTTATGACATGATTCGTTTACAAAAATGGATGAAGAAATAAAGAAAATTAGCAAAAACTGCCGCTGCCAAATCTTTCTCGAGTCACTATGTATGGAGGTGTGGTATTGTAAATTCTGGGTGTTCGCCGTTGGGAGGTGTTTCGTGAGAGGTGGTGTGCTTCGATTCGCGGAGGATTAGGGCAGAATGTCAGCCGTAACCTTGTGGTGTGGGGAAGAGAGAGGGACTCTCATTCCATAGTGTAGATTGCAAAGAGAAGTCTGGGATGCGGCCTGCGTCGTAAATCTTGCTTTGCTAGTCCTCTTACAATGCGTCTATATATAGCAACGTTTCATTTGCGCCGAGTGTTTCTCTCGTGTTTATATTTTCAGAAATTTAATATTTGCAATTTTAATGGGTTCATTCTCTACTTTCATACACGCGGAAGCACTTGAGTTCTTTTTTACACCGTTGTGACGGAAGTATGCCAAGAGTTCCTTGAATCTTGTTAGATTTGGATGACGAACTCGAGTTCTGTTATCGCAAGAAACTTCGTGAACGGGCGGATATCGTATGGTTTGTGTTTTGGTATGTTTGCTTTCGTATCCGCGACACTGTTTTCGTTGATATATATGGAGAGTTCTGAGGTTATACTTGGAACAATTTCCTAATGTCTCTTAGTTTCAAAAGTGTACTCTGTAAGCTACTAAAAGTGTCACAAAAACTGTTTTCTTTAGATCTTTATGTTTATTATTATCATTATTATTAATGTTGTTGTTGTTATTATTATTTCATTATGTTCTCGCCACTAAGTGATGGCGTTATCATTTTAGTCAGAGTTTTAAAAATTATTGACCTTAATGGAATCAGGATATTTATTTTTTATTTAACCCTTTTGGCGAATTTAGGTCAATAGGCCTCTCTTACACAGGACCTCTTTACTATCAGCATTCATATGGATATTAGCTTTCATAGTATGAAACAAAATTTCTTATAGAAAAATACATTTCTATGAAGCTTTGAACAGTACTGTGGCGGACTTTCTTCTTCTTTTGATGCAAATGATAAGTTTAATGTGCAAGTTGTATGGAAACTGAAATTTTGCGAACTTAGGAGGAAAGAGCTACCTCTCGATTGTAAATATCTGTCTGTTTGTTAAGTCATTTTGCAGAAAACTGGTTGGATCCTCAACACCACCACCTACAACACCCTGTGAATAACACTTTACACAGCCACCAATCTAGAGCTGATATTAATATATGCCTTTATTCAGTTTCTCTCATGCTTCAATATGTTTCCAAGAAGCACATTTATCGAAAGTCCGAGACAAAGGTAATTTTTAAAATGCATAGTTCTCTAATACATACTTGTTGTTACCAGGGTAACAAAAAATCAATGGTCATTTCATTTTCCTTAAAACATCGTATTTTATATTTTTGAATCGACTAATAAGCAAGGAAGACAAACTAGTCTTCTCTGAGTTTATCTATGTATTTTATTGAAAATAAAAGTTATCTTTCACGAAATTACTCCTCTTGCGTCATGTAATTGAACCTTACGTTCGGAAAACCTTACTTCATACTACTCAGATAACTTAAAATCCTTTTACTTTTCGCTTACTATAGATTAGCTTTTTCTGAAAAAAAATAATTACCTCAATGCAGCTAGAGTAAAATCTGCATAAATAACAGACATATATTTGCCTTATAAACCGATGTATCACTTTTCCACCTCTTTTGTATCTGCTTATCATCCTCTCCAGGGCAAAACATTTCTCTCGCGCTTAATAACGAGGCTGGCGTGGGATTTTGCGCGTCAAAATCGGGCTCAGGTTCTGTAAATCGCTCACATAAAAGAACTGACGTATTCCGAATATAATACCATTTCTGGATATCTTAGCTCGCAGAGAATCCTCACTGTAAGCCTTCATATGTCATTTAAGTAGTCGTTCCCTTCATTTGTTTTTATCGATATCCGTATAGAATATCTTTCAGGTTGACGTTGTCCTGTGATATACCGAATGTTTTTTGTGGAAGAATTCAAATTGAAATTGATTTAGTATGACAGGTTAGTCGAAGCGAAGCGGAGCAGTTTTTAAATTGTCTGGAAATTTCTAAAACAACGCATTGTTACCCCCTGTAGTTTGAAATAAACTAGTTATCATATTGAACATGATGGGAAAAAGCGAATATATATTTTGTTGCAGAAGTTTAATCCGTTATTTTCGTAGAATATAATTATTACCGTAATTCCTCAATACTTTTTTAACGATCTAGATGATGCAGCTGCTTGAGGCAGACATTTTCAAAAGTACCATTTGAGTAAATGATAATTATAAAAACTGCGACTGATAGCTGTTTAAACTGTAATGATTTTATTTAAATGTAGCAAATGTATCGTAGAAGCTAGGGGAAAGAAAAGGAAAAACAAAGTATTTAACATAATATCTGAGTAACATTTTTTCGTCAGTATCATTCACACGAAATTGAATTACCTCATTTAATGGCAAAATGTTAGCAGCGCAATCGAATTATCCGTGCTCAATTTATTCGATAGAAACTGTCGCTACGGACCAGATCGTAAAGCTGCACCGTTGAACCTCAAGTTTAGTATTTGAGTGACGTTTGTCATGGATCATCGCGGTCGTCGTGGGAAACGTCGCTCTTTTGTTTCGTCCTCATGAAAACTAAATCACCGCAACAATCGCTGAGTTAGTAAAATATGGATAAAATGTCTGAATTTAGCTCTCAAATGCATCTTCTGAAACTCTGGAAATATCTGCCTGATCGGAATTTGAGAGACTGAACGATTTATATTTCCCTTAAAAATTATCATACTTAATATCAATTGATTCAGGCGAGACTTTGTGGTAGGTCTCCATTGAAAACGGTGAATAAAAACAACACTACTACCCGTACCACAGTAAATATTTATTTCATTATCATACTTGTTAAAATAGGAGAAATGAATCTCCAGTATTTGCTGTAATACCTCATTCGCTTTCTTTCATCTACCATTTCATTGTAGGAAAAATTTAAACTCTGAAGAGTGATTACTCACCAAGATCAGGATGGCTCCTAAACCAACGGAAGATCACTCTGCGGAAGGATGAAAATATTAGGTTGCATTTGCTTTCCGTCCTTACTAAACTTAAGTAGTTTGATATCGGAAAATTATGCAATCAAAAAGATGTAAAATTGAAGTAAAATATTGGAGAATAACTTTCCTTTCCAAGGTGAAATGTGAGCGAATTCGCAGTCGTTACGTGAGAAATAACCCTGCTACAATATATCCGGGTTTTGATACGTCGTGAATTAACATTGAGTGAAAGAAAACGCATGGGTTACCGAAAGAATCCAAACGGAAAATAGTCAATAAGTGGAACACGAATCGCTTGCACATTACTTTCATTACTCGTTTCTTTTCTAATCCAATATTGCTCCCTAAATAGAAAGATATGTTTACTAAATACATTTAAAAGAGAGGTTTAATGTTTAAAAAATTTGTATCAAGTATCATAACTGTCCATTTGAATATCGAGATGAATGTTTATTAAATAATGAAATATGTAACTTAAATATTTTACCGAAGTAACTATTGATTGATCGTATCATAAAAATTAAAATAAAAGAGGGAGCATACATTTCTTTCGTGAAAACAAAGACTACTTCAGCCTAACCATTGAAATTGGTAAGAGGTAGAGTAATGGAATTTGAGTAACATTCCAGGAGGAATTTTGATAACCCCTTTACGCTGATTTTATCAAAGGGGATTTTAGGAAGATACTGCTTTGAAAGTTTGCCTATTCATGGGCGATTGCGCAGTTCTTAATGTGACACTCTTCACTCAAATTCATATGGATATTCAAACTCCTGAAACCCAACCCACAAATGGATGCAAATGGAAGCAAACACATTCAGGAAAGAGAGTGGGAACGAATTACGTGTGAGCTCAACGGAAAGGAATTTTCCAGAGAGGGCAGAAACTTAAGGGATTTCACCAACTAAAAATATGGATGGGGTACTATATAAAACCCTGTCGGGAGCATTAAAAGCCCGCATTGCGTTGTCAGGAGCAAAAGGAAAGAAGGGAAAGCATAGGATTGCCAAAGGAAAGTTGAGACATGGAGGACGCCCAGGGCAGGGCAGATGAGCGAGGCCGCGAGGTGACCGCCTAAGGGACCTCTCACATGAAGCGCAAATATTTAAATGTAAGATGAAAATAGCGAGTTCAGGCGTAATACTTATTACATGTCCATTTTGAGTGCGTTTGAGCGACTTTAATGCAACTACTAGGGAGTTAAATGAAAGCACAAGTTTTACATCTTGTCGAATTCAGCTTTATGCTAATTTTCAGTAGATTAACCCTAATTACTTAAGCTATAATGTCATCAATACAATTGGCCACCTCAAAAGTTAGGCAAAGGTGTTAGTAGATACGTCAGTAACATTCCTTTTGGTTATTTCGCGAACAATGGCTAGTAACATCTTTCAGCCTATTCGAGGTAAAGTATTTGATGATATAGAATTAAGAATAAATTATCAAACCCTAATTACATCATTATTATAATCCATTGATTCTATATTGCAACTTTTAAAGTCAGAAATTGAATTTTAAAATGAGTTTCTTGTACACTGAAGAACTTCCATGAAATGGGTCCATACGGAACAATGCAACTACTGAAGAGGCGTTTTATAGAAGTTTTGTATTGAATTATTGTATAACTTTTCGTTTAATATCGAGGCATTTCAAAGCTTCGCGAACGGTATGGGCCACTTTAGCAGTAACGGACAATCTTTAGCAAAGGTCGTTCAAAACGCGGTGTAAAATGCCTGCCCTCTTGAAATCTTCACCTTTGCTAGGAATCCACTCAAGTGCGCTTTACTAATTCCACGATTGCGGTGACAAAGAGCCAACTACTCATTACTGGGATTACCACATCACCATAAATCCGTCGTCGGTCGGGATATCAACCACAAATGATTATCTTGGGATTGTCGGGTGACTGATCCATAAGGCCAAACAATAGAATGAAATAGAATGAGAAATGTGCAAACCATAGAGACCTCAAAGAAAGTGATCTCGGATTATTCATGGCTATGGATTGAGGGCCGCAGTTGTCCTCCTACTCATTTTCATTATTCCAGCTCTCGTGGTTGGACTTTGGAGATTGATCCCGCGCCGAGCTCCACGCAACAGGGGGTTTCCACAAAGGGTTTCCCATTTCCCCATAAAACAGAACCCTGGGCACTCGTTCATAGTTCGACCTTTAACGAATGGCTAAATGGTCGCTTGTATCATAGATAATTATGATTGGTTCAAATTATTGAACGTCATATTCGAGGATCTTTTTTATTCCTATTAGTATTTAATAGCTTTTATGTCGTTGCTGATTTAAACCATTGGGTAATCCTTACTTTAAGAGTATTTATTAGCTGATGAATAGGTATGAAAATACGATATATCGGTTGAATATGTTGATAAATATCACATATAGTCTCCTCTAACTATTTAGTTACATATTTCGCAGTCATGGATTCTACGTCATTGTGACCACAATTTCCCTTTATTAGTCTTAGAAATATAAACAAACAGCATTTGAAGAAGGAATTATTTTAAAATTATCTTACTAGTCCATGAAAATCACTTTCTACAAGTGAATTTTTGTCGCAAATCAGAATCAATATTTTCCACACAGCAGGATATATATCTTAACAGCCGAAGTAAAAATAAGAACATATTTTTAACCTGAAGCATAAATAAGATAACATTTCATCGCGTTTTTCCTGAGAAAAGAATAATGTTATGCGTTTTTCCTCAGCAGCGATCTCTCAACATTTATAAAATAACTTTAAACGCAAAGGACACAAAAGGTGTACCTTTCCCCAGATTCCATTAGTATAGGTTTTTCGTTCTTTTTTAAAATGTTTACCTTTCCCAGATTCCATTAGTATTGGTTTTTCGTTCTTCTTTATGTTTAACTTGGATGACTTCTACAAAATATCAAGTGATTCCTTTCAAAACCTTATATTTAACATTAATCGTGATGTGGGAAATGGCAGTAATAATTTTCAACAGAAACATTTAAAATTCTCTCGGAAAACAACATGAGGCAGCATATTCTAGGGAAACGTACTCGTAATAAGCATTGATAAAAAGGTAATACTTATAAATACATTAACTGAAAGTTATACCTACATCCAACGGATGTTTTAATTTTAAACTTCAATGCAGAATTCCGATGAGGCACATCCTTCGTCGAATCAAGTAGACCTTAGGTGAATGCGAAGGTTATGACATGATTCGTTTACAAAAATGGATGAAGAAATAAAGAAAATTAGCAAAAACTGCCGCTGCCAAATCTTTCTCGAGTCACTATGTATGGAGGTGTGGTATTGTAAATTCTGGGTGTTCGCCGTTGGGAGGTGTTTCGTGAGAGGTGGTGTGCTTCGATTCGCGGAGGATTAGGGCAGAATGTCAGCCGTAACCTTGTGGTGTGGGGAAGAGAGAGGGACTCTCATTCCATAGTGTAGATTGCAAAGAGAAGTCTGGGATGCGGCCTGCGTCGTAAATCTTGCTTTGCTAGTCCTCTTACAATGCGTCTATATATAGCAACGTTTCATTTGCGCCGAGTGTTTCTCTCGTGTTTATATTTTCAGAAATTTAATATTTGCAATTTTAATGGGTTCATTCTCTACTTTCATACACGCGGAAGCACTTGAGTTCTTTTTTACACCGTTGTGACGGAAGTATGCCAAGAGTTCCTTGAATCTTGTTAGATTTGGATGACGAACTCGAGTTCTGTTATCGCAAGAAACTTCGTGAACGGGCGGATATCGTATGGTTTGTGTTTTGGTATGTTTGCTTTCGTATCCGCGACACTGTTTTCGTTGATATATATGGAGAGTTCTGAGGTTATACTTGGAACAATTTCCTAATGTCTCTTAGTTTCAAAAGTGTACTCTGTAAGCTACTAAAAGTGTCACAAAAACTGTTTTCTTTAGATCTTTATGTTTATTATTATCATTATTATTAATGTTGTTGTTGTTATTATTATTTCATTATGTTCTCGCCACTAAGTGATGGCGTTATCAAAACGGACTGCTGTCAAGTTCCAAACAATTATAAAGAATAATTATCTTAATTTAAAAACAATCCAATCAAGTGGCAGGTATTCAGAATTACAGTCTTTTGAATTAAATATAAGTTGACTTCAGCGCTTATTTTTCAAAACTGGCTGCCACTGTTTTCGGCTCTAACCCTGTTAAGGATATAATTATGGGAACTATAGTTATATTTTTTAACCTCCATTGTTTTTATTTCTATTGCTAACTCAGAGTACTTTCTTATCTTTCTTGAGTAAGTTCTTTAAAGATTGGAGTTGAGAGTTACACATATTTCAATTATTAAACCTTCCTGATTAATGTTATTGTTGTTATTATTTTTATCGCTTTTATATGCCCATTGTTGCGGGTAGACGAAAGCCCGACGGAAAAATTCTCATACATTACAATCGTATTTCTGCAATTACAAAACTGTATATTTGTATACTTACCATAGAGAATATTACCCTTTAAAAATGTAGCCATATCATCATATACGTATGATTCAGCAAACCTCTACATGATGCACTTAACCACGTTATCATATTACACTAAGGATACAGATCATTATGACAATGGTAGAACCTAATCGACCACTGATGTTACAGTTATAAGTAAAGTAACTCCAGAAACCATCGATAAGTGAATGCTCCTTATTTACAATTTGCCTTTCAAAAAGTCTTCTTCAGGGACACTAATGTAAGTGCCAGTTTCTCTGATGATGCCTTCTTGGAAGGCAAAATGTGCGCAGGGAGTATATGCACTTTGGAGTTCGTTCATTTACTTACTCTCCTAATATTAATAAACGAAACTAAATTTAACAAAGTCACCGTAACGACTCCCATACCCTTAAGCAGTAACCCAAAGTAATGAATTCCAACTACAAATGCAACACGAAGCCGTACATAAACACCTTATTCTAAAAACAGTAAACAGCAATGATATCAATATAAAATTTGAGTTAAATTAAAATAATGTTGTTATAATACCATATGTCTACAGCGGCATCATGAGAATCTGTTAAATATACAGAGAACGAAAGAGCGAACGACTTTAAATCTGTTTTAAAACTAGCGGACAGCATCGGAATCCTTATAAAAGTTTCAATAATCCCTTAAGTAAGCACACTTTCAACTGAGAATTAACAGACTTTGTGTAACATTGAGCAAGTAAAACTCAAGTTTCGGTGTCCAAGTCTTGCAAATAGGTGTAATTCGATCTATGTTCTCCTTGTAACGAATTTAAACTAGAATGAAGGAATTGCGTAGTTATGCCTATTTTCAAGGAAAATTTGACGGCCGGAAATTGCGGGTTTTCATTGTGTGGAAATTTATGGTTGCGACATTTGGATGTGTCAAGGGTAATACATACATCTTCGACTAAATAGAGCCACAATTCCGGGAGATAATGAAAGTTTCCCTCGTATTTCTGTTCAAAATGAGTCTTAAAGCGCTGGGCGTAGAGGGGGAAATTTCCATGGAGCTGTTCTCTTTTCTTTTGTGAAATTTGTTGTTAATTGGAAATCTGTTTGGAGCCATGCATAATTTAGCGAGTAAAACACACGAGCACCGATTTTTAGATGACGCCGCGTCTTTCCAGCAAGCTCATTCATTTTTTTTTTCTTTACAGAGCCTACTAGAAAATGTTGAGATGGAGTTGAAAGAGGCCAGAATCTGAGAGATGAATTCTTTGAAATTTTATGCTGATGGAATATCATCTAAATTTAACGAATTCATACAGTTTTAATGACTTCGCGTTAATCATCGTTTGGATTTTTCACGGAACCAAATGAGAAATTCGTAAACGGGAGTTGAGAAATGGCGCTAACGTGTCTCTATTGTACAGTTCCTTCCATAAGAATCGAACAGTGTATTGCGTGGTGTATAAGACCGAAGGGAGAAGAAATTCGAGGTTCACCCATTCCACTGCACTGCCTAGTCACACGTTGTCCGTACATTTATGCAAGCTATATATCCTTCCCACGGTGTTCTGGTATTTTTGATAAAATTATATTGCAGTTGGAATGCTGTGCAGAGAGTTTTTCGTTCTGCTTACGGACTATACTTAACATATGTATATTTTCATAATTTTAAAGGAAAGTTGATTTTCAGCTGAGATAATCACATACACCATCACAAACCTGTAGCTTACGAGCGATTTTAAAGAATTTTTAGGATTTTTTGCGGAATTTTCTCTTATGATAGCAGCTGCAATTTTGTGTTTCATTTTTTCATGTACTTCGTTTAATGTTGTCACCGGAAAGTATTTGATTTCGGCTGTAAAATCTCAGTGGATTTAATTTGCTAGGAAAGGGAAAAAGTAATTGAAATGGCATGGAATGGAATTCGTATACGCAGAGTAAGTGTTTAAAAGTTGATGCCTATGTCCACAGTATAAACATTCCGGGGTTTAACGATAGCTGTAACATAAGAAACCTATTTTGCAGCTGAAATTGTTTTTAATGGTAACATTACCTGAATTGTATGATTTACACATAAAAATTGAGCAAAATCCTTTTATTAAAAAGCTTTTACATTTACATTAGGAGTTTACGTATTTCAGGGAATATTTTAAAAAGAAAAATGGATCCGGAATCAAGTTTTGAATGGTTAAATAAAACCGCTTTTCTAGACTTCGATACATTTTCATCCCAAAATTATTCCCCACTCCTGTTAGTAAATCAGTTCTAGATCATACAACATGGTATACTAACGAAAATTTCAGACAACCACTTGCGTTGCATATTATAATCAAGTGAAAGTGCAAACATAGAAAAGGGGAAAGGAGAGTTTAATGTGATGGAATGCGGAAAATTTGAAAGAATTCATGTGAGAGAGGATTTCATCTCATCAAATCCTGCTTACCACCCCATTCACGTTTCGTGAATGGGGTGGTCGTACATCATCGCAACCAAAAGCTGTATTTGGATTTATCGCCCCAAGATCGATTTTTCATGTCTTACATACTTAAAAAGTCCGAAATAAAAAAATTGTTGACCATTAGTTCAAATTTCAAAACGAGTTTCGGAGTAATTTGTAATTGAAGAATAGATTTTATATTAGAACAGAATTATATGCACTCGACAAACTACGATTGCAAATAATTCTGTTATAATAATAATTCAGGCAAATTATCCTTCGTCCATTTTTTAATTTGTCGGAAAAAGTCTACTTTTAATGATGAAATATGGTACTAAAGGAATCTGGATTTCTCTATACATAGCTGAATTTATTCTAAAGGTGTACAACCAAAGGGCCGCATGACGCCCTTTCGCCTATTCCATGCGACCCAGCAGATTATTTTCTCTTATGTTTTCTGCAATTTATAATCCTAAATCTTAATAAATCAAGTAAAAAATCTGTAAATGTCGGATGCAAACCATCCTCAAACTATCCTTAACAGCTCTCGTTTCAAATACCGCAGCAATAAAAATATTACAATGATTTTTAAGTAATTCTTAATTTTTAAAATACGGCAAAATTCCCCTTCTGTAGTCCGCGAAGTGTATTGGAGCAAATTCGGCCCTTTTGAAGTTCGGACACCATGTCACACCGCATTACTCCACACATAACAAGAATTCTTATCCTGGAAGGTATGCTCCAGGCATTGCACTATTGCGTTTGCGGGTTTTCTACTTACAGGCGCACAGTGTTTTTCCTATGGGTGTGTAGGTATTCCTAAGGTGGAAAATTTTTTAATTTTTATGATTTAAAACCGTTCCACTGTACTTCACAGGTACTGGAAATTCAATGCATGTTGAACTCTTTACTACATCCCGGGTTATTTCTGATAAATGTAGGATCAATTTTAATGCCTCTACTCCAACTGCTTTCTTTTGACTCGCGCGACGGAATTTCTAGTAAAGGCGAGAATTTCTCCAGGAAATCCTTTCTAGGAGGGCTGTCTTGAATGTTGTGTGACCCGAATTTAAAATCCCTCGCTGTGTACTTTATTCTTGGGCTTCTCCAAAAAATATTAAGAAGGAATGCGACCGCGGAACTGGATAGATTACGAACTCAAACGCTGCGTAGCGCCGGAAATATTTAAAGTCGTTCGAGGACTAACAGGCGCGAGAAGAATAAATGGTCCTGAAGAGGTAGGAAAGGAAACACACAGGCGTAATAACATAGACTACCTGCTCCAATTAATTCGTAGTAAAATCTTCAACCAATGAAAAATTCTCGAGGACATAAAAAAAATCATCATCGGATGAATTCATAATCGTCAACAACCTGAAAATTGATATGCGGGAATAAGAAGGCACGGAACGAATAAAGCGTGCTCGTGAATTACTGCAATTCGTGCTCTAATTACAATCCCACTTCAGTCGCGCGAGTGTACACTCTAAAGAAAAACAAAGCGAATATAGTCCGTCAAATTCCCCAACCCTCATTCCGGAAAATTGAGTCCACATACCGAGCGATACAGCCTCGTAAAAAAATTCTCTCTTTAAACATATCCTCGGCAACGTCAACACGTAATTGGCATCCACTATCAGCGGAAGAACGACTGCTTTTTCCACGGAGCCTTTCTACCAGATGTGTGTGGAAGAGGGACGTTCAAGAGACGGCAAAAAAACCTGAAAATTGTCGTCTATCCGTATCTAATTACTCATACTCCTCTACACGCCTCCCTATTCATCTCCCAACACTTGAATACAGTCTCTTCCACTTCTCTCACACTCCTTCAGAAATCTTTCCCTCCTCTTTAACTGCTTTCTTTCCTTCCCACATCTTTGTGCCTCCCTCCCTCTCAGCCGTGTGCCCGGGGAGCAACGTAGAGCTGAGTGGCCAAACGGCGTGGTCGCTGCATCGATTGCACGTGAGGAAGGGAGGCTGTGAGGGCACGCGCGGAAGAGGCGAACGGGGGAGGCACGCGGCAGAAAGAGAATTGAGGAGAGGCACGCGGCGGCGGAGGAATTGAGACAGGTGCAATGGAGGGGCCGAGGCGGTGGGAGTCCTTATTCGTTCGCGGAGAGTGACGAATGTTAGCAAACCGTCGTTGCAAAAGCACCAGAATAGTCTATCGACCGTTACTGCTCCGTTTACGAAATAGTGAGCTAAACCATTAAGAAATGCATTCGGTTAGGTGTATGCATATCAGTGAACTTCTGCGACCACCCTTATATATAATAAGGGTGGTTGCAGAAGGGACGCAGTTCCCTCCAACCCTTATATATAATATATAAGGGTTGGAGGCTTATATTCCAATATTTTTCTATCACAGTAATTGACTTACGTATTTCTCTTGGTGACCTGTTTAATTTACAGCCATTACCGTATCATAAATGACACCAATCGGATCGTTGTAAATGAGACTGTCATACATAAATTTTTCGTAAACATCAACAATTTTATAAATATTGGCATATTCGTAAATGTGAACCTAATTTAACCACGTGGGACAAAGTTTTTCACTCGGAAAGAAGCTTTCAATTAATTTACAGTCCTTTCTTAGAATTGATTCTATGCGATCATTGCAGGTATAATGGGAGATTTATTTCAAAGATGAAGAATGCTTGAAATACCATCAAAGACGTTTTTGCAATTGCTAAAATGTTTTTTTTTTGTGAAAACGAGGCAAGTTGAGTTTATTTTTCGTTGTTATTGCATCTAAATCCTCCCTTATCGATGAATGAATGAAATGCATTGAGAAATTCCTTTAAATAACTGTCTTAAGAATGTTTGTATGTTAGTATGGCTTTTGGGCGTAGCAATGTATCCGTTGTTGAAAAATGACACGAGTATGTCCTGAAAATCATTGCCTGAATATCGAAATTACCATTCCTTTTGTTATAAATGAGCGAAATTCACTTTAATAAGAAGATTAAATAAAAAAACTTTGTAGTATCCACAAGACACTATTTGTGGTATTCAGAAGGTAGATTACACGACCAATTCCAGATGCACAGCCATCATCAGGCCCTAACCATCACCTGATTGTGGCCGAAGCAGGCCATGTAAAAATAATCTTGTCTTGTCATCTTGTGGATACTACAAAGTTCTCTTATTCCTACAGAATGCCTGTCCATGGAGTCCGGCCAGATAGGATAAAATTTATTTAATGGGAAAATTATCTCTTTAATGACCTACTGTTATAAGTTACTACCATTGATGCTCCTTAATCTATGTACAAATAATTAATGGGTACGTGATGGTTTCACTTGGGCGCTCATCAATATTAATTTTCATATTAATATCGCTGCCGTTTATATGTCAGTGCCAATTTTCAACCGATGGCGATTTTGATGCATTTATCTTCGCGATGTTGAAATGAATTTGTATGCACGACTATTTCGAGTGTTCCCAGCGCGACGTTTCAACGTATATTTGCCGAATAAACAGACACTTACGGCGGACAAACAGTTGCTTGTGCAAAGAGAAGTGATGGGAGCACACACTTTACCACATCGGTATGTTAACTGAAATCTTTTTCTGGTGCGACAATGTAGTTGAGAGTTGTAGTTAAGAAAAAAGATATCATATTACATGATTTTTATTACTTTTATCTTTAATTCATTTCATACTTAACGAATCATTTTGTATTTCAAGTTTTCGTTATTTTTCGTAAACATTCACTTGTTCAGAGAAGATTAATCAATGGCTAAAAATTAGTTAGTTTTATGTTAGGCATAAGGACATGTAAACTAACAATTTTAAATCCTATGAATATTAAAAATTTTCTTTTTTAAAAACCGTGCCGCATGTGTTTTTGTCTAAAATCTACTTCGACCAGAATTTGAACAAAAAAAATCTTTCCTTAATCCAGAAAAATACAATATTTATAATCTCACTTAAAATGAGATTTTTTCTCTCATCCAGATAATGATGAAGTTAATGAAAAGTTGTGAAGCATTAATAAGATTCATGCTTTCTGCAAAGCCTTCGATCTCATACTTTAGGTATGAGCAAAGAAGAAAAGAGTAAGTCTTACCAGTTACGTATTGAAATTGATCTAAAGCGCAATTTACCATATTTATGAACTAATTCAGTGTATGGCTTTCAGTCACAACATTAGAATCCGTATAAAACTTTATTCCATGGGATTATTCCGTCGAGTCTACCGTAGAACGGCGTTGTTATCAATCAGGTTAGCGTACATAAATATAGATGTAGTACTTTTAGTAAAGTGAGGATATTCGCGGATGACACAGTTATATATACAGAAATATCAAGCGAGGAAGACCAGGAATCCCTAGCAAACGACTTAGTTCGTACTCAACGGTGGTGAGAAAAATGGCAACTCGACCTAAACACAAGGAAATGCTCCGTAGTAATTTTTTTCGAAAGAAAACATCGTACAGTATTAGCGGAACAGTAATTAAATTAGTGGACACGGTAAAATATCTCGGAATCACTCTTACGAATAACATGAACTGGAGTACGCATATCCGTAACATTTGTGCTAAAACAACGTGAAAACTCGGTTTCATTAGGCGTATTGTCGGTAAATGTGACGAAGAATTAGAGAACGATGTTATTTTGCGTTGGTTAGGCCTCATCTTGATGCAAAGTGCAACGGAAAGCGATACGTTTTGTTAAGAAGTGCTACGATAAAAAAGCAAGCGTTACCAAAATGCTGTCAGATGCAGGTTGGGAATCCTTAAAAGATAGGAGACTAGAAGCTAGATTGCGATTACTTGATAAATTTAGGGAAAGTACATTTGCGGAAGATATAGTAGATATTATGAGAACCCCCTGCTACCTTCATTCTTCATGCTCGCTTCATGAAGAGTATAAATAAATGATCTAAACGGGGAATCCAGTCAGCTCATACAACTATTTACATCTTCAGATGTCTTCTGAATAATTCATCCTCGGAACAGTGTCTCAAAGGGGTTTTTCAAGAGAGGACTCCGAGGACGACTTGCATTGTTCTGACATCATCGCGCGCGATTTTATGGAGAAAAAAATTCTTACTCCCAGGTTCATGCGCTCCATCTCGGAAGACTTTGAGGCGTTCTTCTTTTCTTTCAAGGCGCACTGTAGCCGTAAATGTTTTATGAATATGCAGGGAGAGGAATTTCTTTTTTGTGAAAGGATTCTTTGATTCGCAACAGATATGCACAATTCCAAATTCCTCCTGCAATCCCATCGACGCACTTCCGTTTATGTTCGCCCGAAGTCGGCAAATGCGGAAATTAGCCGCTGTACCAGCTTCAGACTCTTACTGCAGCTCTTCCATTCAAATTCAAAGCGAAGAGCTCGTTTCATCTTTTCATTCAATACTTTCAATTAACGGAATCTTCAAAATCCTTTTGCCGAATTTTCCGCCGAACCTCTTTTGCTGTTCCCTTTCCTACTCTTTCAACACAAAAGATAGCTGATTGAAAGAGATAAGATTACTTCAGTATTACTTTCATATTACGTCAGTATATTACTCGTAGTAATTCTTCTACCATAAACATTTCATATATTTCATATGACATGAGTAAACATTTTAAAATAACAATGATAGAAGTAATGTAGCCGTTTTAATATATCAATTCTAACAGAATTCCGATCCTAATGACATAAGAATGAGTTTTGGCACAATAAAATTATTTCAAAAGTCAACAACTATCTAAATATTTATGAATTCCCATCACTACTTTGAAATTTTCGGTAAGACTGAGAAGAACCACCACAACTTGGGAATATCAGACATGGGCGAAATAAGTTAAAAGAAGAATAATCTATCACATCGTACGTGTAATATGTATGATTTACTAAGCACATAATAAGTAATAAAATCTACTACTTCGGCCTTGACTTTGTGGTAGTTCTCCATAATCAAACTTGAGAAAAAGAAGAACACATACCTTTACCACAGTAATATTTATTAACTCACGACCATGGTTTCGATCTATAAGACCATCCTCAGGTCCTGAGGATGATCTTATAGATCTAAACCATGGTCGTGAGTTAATAAATATTACTGTGGTAAAGGTATAAGTGTTCTTGTTTTTCTCAAGTTTGAACATAATAAGTAATTAAGTTGGAAAACATGTTCTTTTAGGCTATTTCTAAACTAGAATCAATATACCTCAATCTTTCAGTATGACGAAGTATACTGCAGGAGATTATTTAGGATATGTCCACGCTCGAGTTAAGTCCATAAAAGTTAATGACCGACAGAACGAAGTGAACCCCTTCATTTCACCTGTTCATCGATCATATTTGTGTACTGTGTATAAAAACAGTTTTGTACATGGATTCTAGGATACTTCTAGACTATACCTTTGGAGAAAATAAATAAATTAACACCGTAACTGAGCGATCATTTATGCGGACGTATTTGGAAATTTTAGTCCACCATTTTGTCTTACTTTAAGAGTTTCCGAACAGGTGATGATCTTTGAAAGCATGTTAATAATTAAATCCAGCTGAAGGACAATTAACCTCTCATATGATCATACATCGTTGATTCCTCATTTCCGTTCATTTCATACGACTGTAACACACCCGTCCGAATGGAACCCAAACCTGTAGTTTGCTGCATTTGTTTGCCGGCGATATAAACGTTGGGAAATAAAAATGAAAGATGCGGGATATAAAATACAGCCCCAAATCAAATTCGAGTGATATATTTTCAGGATTTATTACAGTTCCGCTTTATGTTGCGGACGCTTTGCCCAGCGGCCGGAAATATTTTTCTACCCGCTTTCGAGTAACCTATTTCCGGGAGCCACGCAACAAGTGCAGCGAACTGTAAATTGATTACGGGTCTAATTAATCTCTTGCTTCGCCACTCCTTTGTTTTTACGGAAAAGTAATGATGCGCACCAATTAAATTTGAGATTTTGTATAATGGTTCCGTAACAGTAAGCTGCTGATATCCAATGGATAACAAAAGCGATTTATGTGGTTTCCAAATCGTTCCAATCGGCTGAGTTTTATAAAGAAATCCGTAATATAATTCATCACCGAGAAGTTTTGCTGAAAATTTCTTCTTTTGCGAATTTGAGCTTTTACTTTTATTACTTTCCGCAATGGAAATATTTCATGGGCACTTTAGCCCACACATTCGATATGGACAAGCAATACGGGTAGCTGTATGAATGAATATCAATTCACCATAAAAGTGGTGAAGGTAGTCGCCAAAAAGTGGATTATTTTTATAGCAATTGTCACCCTTTCAAACGAATTTCTATCATCGCAGGAACCTTTTATATCTTAAATTGGTGTCGATCTTCCCGTAGTATTTTCAAGTCAGCACTAGAATACAATCTGAAAGGTTTTCCCTTATTCAACTAAATGAATGCATCACTGCTTCGTTTTCTTAGGGAATAAAAATTGTTTTCCTGCTTTAACCCTTAGACGCTCAAGGTGCCGATATATCGGCTTTATGTTGAAACTCGTTCACATTAATACAAATTATTTTTTATGAAAGTAAATAATGGTTTGCCATGTATGATTTTTATATGTCACCAAAAAAGTTGTTGTTTATTTTCGTGAAAAAGTTCAAAATCCTAGACCAAAAAATAAGCTCGCAAGAGATCTATGAAAAAACTTAAATTTTCAGAAATAAAGCGTGAGCTTTCTGGGCTTGAAATTCGTTCTGGTCGTTCTTTATAGCATATAGAATAGAATAGCATCAGAGAATCTATTGTAGTATTATTATTATATATCTAATTGGGTAGATTAGGCAAGGTGTTAATGCACCCCCTGCCATACGCCACCGGTGGCTTGCGGGGTACAAATCTAAATCTAAGTCGCAAATGTCCTGGGAGTGGAAGGGTTAAATAGAGTTCAACACCTCAACGCCTCAAATTTATAATTATTAGATATATAAATCACTACGAATAAATGCGGGATCAGGTGACATTTGAAATATATTCATTACGTTATTAATATTTATGCATATATTCCTACATAGTCAACCGAATGAACCTGTTAACCTGAACGCTAAGTTTTGGAATATGTAAATTAAGGAGGAAATCTCAAGGGGAGGAATATCTGCCAGGCATTTACCTAAGGAGTGTAGAATATCCCTCGGCAAACCTCCTCCTGATGGAAGTTAACATAATTTAGAGTCCTTTAAAACCAGAAATTTCATATAACCTTGCGAATAAAAACGTCATTATTCTTAATTTCTACAATTTGAAATTTCTGCAATTGCTATCGGACTTTGTCCAATTAATATAACCTATTCAGCTTTGACTTGAAGCGAAATGTTTCGAAGACGTTACCTGCCTGACTCGATGACGTAGAAGTTAGTGTTAGCCTACCACTGCCGGGGTTCCAGATTCGAATCCTGGTTAGAGCATTGTTGTTTGTGTTCGTAAAAAAAGTTAATTGTGAGATATATCTCTTAAGACTAAAATTCGCTTAATTCTGCATCTTCTGAAATATATTAATCCACCAACTAATTCGTGCTGAATAATTATGCGGTATATAAATAAATTCTTTTCGAGCGTGTTGAGAAATTTCTTCAGAACATATCCTTCAATAGTATTCCGAAGGCTTTAGACCTGAAATTCGCAAGTGCACGAGAACTATTAATGTGATAAGCCTCGGAAGAATTACACTGATGTCTGATTTAAAATAAAATTTTGATAAGGAGGGATTAGCAGCCGTAATTGCCCGTTATAATGGAAGGCTAATCTTTGAGACAAAGCAGGATTTGAAATGCATTACATGCTCGCGAAGCAGAGTCAGGAACTGTATAAAAAATTCAAGATCGTCGGCGGGAGGAGATTTCAGCCTCCTGATAGCACAGGCTGAGGCTAAAGTTTAGCAAATAAAAGGAACAAAAATGAAAAGAGGGGATTTGGATATTTAAAGCTGAAAGGAGACTCAACCTTTTGAAATTTAGAAGGGGGCCGATTAAAGTGGATAAAAATCCGATTCCTGCTGAGTCGGAACAAACATAAAATTAAAGTTTTGTAAAAGAAAATGAAAAAAATATATTGTAGAATAATTGAATTATAATTCACAATCACACTCAAAATCAAAATTATTTCACAATCAAATTAATTCACGATCATTCGATGTCAGATACTGTTCAAAGTAAGAATTTGTTTTTATAAGTTCACGTTCACATATTTTTAAATCTAAAATATTATTTGAGTCTTTATTATACTTATATACTACTATTATATAAGTATCTATGTGCATTTGTAATTCTAAGATTTTGGTGTTAAGTCGGATTGATAGACCAAAATTAACGAAGGGCTTATTGACTCTATGCTTGGATACTTCATCGTATTAAACTATTCTTTGACAAAATACTGGAGAAGGGAAATTATTTTGACTCGATTCGGAGGCTATATAAAAGCCATTAGAGATTTTGAAACATCCCTGTCTAAAATAACCACCATGTTATAAGAAATACTTCTATCATAAAAATAATTTAGAAGCTTTTTGTTACTTAATATAGTTATAGAATTGGACATATAATGTGCCATAAAATTAGTTCGACATTGTTAACCATTTCATCTGATGACAGAAATTATGACATTTTCGTTACTCAGCTACAGCTACAGGATTGCACAGGTGCAATCTTCTAGATTGAAAAGCCGCAAAAATTCACTCTGATAGATTATGAAAGTTAAATATGCATCTACGAATTTAAATTGTAGAATTTTATTATTTTGGAATTTCAGAAGCTTGCAAAAAGCATTGGATTTGATAAGCTTAACTGAGATAAATATTGTCTATTCATTAAATATGGTCGTCATCGGAGGTGTAATATTTGGAATTTTGAAGTTAAATTCCCAGAGTTGCATCGAAATATCCTCTGCGAAGCGAAATCCGCACGTCTCTCCATCTCTCTTCAACTGGTTTTATTTGGTCATACGTCATTTATAATTAAATATTGACGAATTTTATATTAATCTTATTACCGGAGCATCATAATCATGATTAATGAGAATGACGTAGTAATTAATTAATTTGGTAATCGGTTATAAAATTTAATTGATAACTTTTTTCTTAGTTCTACATTTTTATCTAATGAATTAAAGGTTTCGGAGTTTTCCAAGGTATTGGTTAGATTATGAAAAGCCTTCCGTGGACTATTAACTACTTTGTTTTAAATGAAAGGACGGTAAATATTAACATTTTAGCTAGACTCATACAAATATTTCTGATCTCTTTATAAATAAACGCCTAAAATCTTGGGATTCTATGGAAACTTCCGGATAACTTTTCTTATGCTTAATGTTGAATTTAATTTCCTCTTTATAGACACTTCTGTTAATTCACTAGTGAAATATCCTAGAAAAAATATAAATGGAAAAGTAAGTTTAAAATTCCTTTTCCTGAATGTCCTTTCTTATCAATAACAACATCCCTCTCTTAATAATCGTTCGCAATCTTCCTCGACTACGCTTCAGAATAATTTCCTCGCAAAGCATTCATTTCTCAGATAAACGTCCCCGTCTCTTCCTTACTCTTTATCTCGTTTCCTTTCACAAATTAGCAAACCTCATTAGCAAGGTACTCGCTTACAAAGCCACCGAATCAGCTTCTGCATTCCTGTTTATGTCTGCTGAGCCATGAATAGAAATTCAAAGTCATTGCGTTTTATTTTAAAACGGAGGACACTTTAGGGAGGAGATTAAATGCTTCTAAAATGTGTTGATGTGTACGTTTAAATCGGAAAAAAAGAAGAAAAATAAAATATCAAATGGATATTGAAAAACGGGAACGGACCAGCCGAACTGTCCGGTCTTGAACTGATGGATTGACTACTATGAGAGAAATCTTGTATCCATCCTTACTTTAGATTTATCTGGGCAAAATTTCAATATTTATTTCCCTTTAACATATATACCCTACTGTTCTCAGGCTCATGAAAATACATGTATCTTAAAGACATTATATAATTGTTTAACCTCCTCTGAAAGCATTGCTTTGCTGTAAAACTTTCATTTTAAATTAAATACCCAAACGTAAAAATTACGATGGATTGAATAATTGATCAAAAGCTATATAAAGAATGCTTTTAAGAATAATGATCGAATATCATCCTAACAAAGGAGATAAGACGTCTATATTCACGAATTTATTAAGACTTATTTGTAGTCGACGATTATGTAGAAAAAGGCTATAAAATAAAATCGTAGTAAAACAATTAATATCTTGGAGTAAGGGATAGCTGGAGGATTAGTTGCCGGAAAAACGTAATGGGATGATGAGCCTGTGTACGATAAGGAAATAAATTTAAGATATCTTTAATACCCATTATATATATATGAAAATTTTAACAAGGACGCTAAATTACGCAAAAAGGATATTTTCAGGCGATCCTTGGCAGACTCCATTGTATGCTATTTATTAGAACTTGTAATTAAGATATAGTGAGTAGTTTTCTAAAATCCTATTATATTAACACAACTTGTGAAGGCGTTAATAAGATCCCCGCTATATCGTAATCCGCATACCGTGAAGGGTACCTCGTTAGTTTCTTAATAGATCACTTTGTCTCTCCTTACCTAAAGTTCAGCCAGAATCTCGACCTTTATAAACGTCCCCCACCGATCTTGATTTCCATCCATTTTTATGACCCGATCTAGATTTCTCATTTTTCATCAAACTCGTTTTTCATTTTTGACAGAACTTGGAGCGCAACTCGAAAATATCTTCGAGCCGAAAGGAAGTTATTATTTTCGGTAAACTTACCGATACCCAAGTTTTCTAAAAGCGAGACAGTCGAAAGGTGGGCATCGAGAAACTTTTTTTTATTTCGGAGGGAGAGAATCGCTTCGAAGCATTCGGTGGATAAATATAGAAGGCGTCCGATAGGAGTCGCTGCCGGCGCAGGGGAACCGGAAACTACGGCCGAAGTTGAATCGACCGTCCATTGGATGGAATCCTCTTTCTCTCTCTCAGGACAGAGGCGAAGACGTGCCCCTGGAAAATTCAAAAAATCCCTCGGGGTTCTTCCCGTCCTTATCGATTCTCTTTCACACGTCCTTTCTTCCACTTTTCGTCCACCTTCCTCCTCTAATGGACTCAGTATACACTCCGATTTATGAATACGCTTTTAATTATTCTCAATGGATATCGTCACATGGGAGTCCCGCCGAGCCGAGGCGAGGATTTCTGGTGGTCATTTGACACTCCCGTTGAGATCTTTTGACACTTCCTCCTTTGTTTTTATTCTCATCTTCGAGATCCCTCTCGAGAGGCTTCTCTTCCCAGGACCATTATCAGACGTGAGACTGCACAGAAGGAGAGAACGATAAAACGTGAGAACTAACGAGACCGATTGATGTCAAAGCGGGTGTGCAGTAAGAGTCGAAGCTCTTGTAACAAGTATATTATGGATTATTTTACTTTTTCAGAAGTTTGAAATTGATTCTCGATAAGACATTCAAATTAGAAGAGGTTTAACTTGAAAATGAGATGTGACGAAACGACAAAATGTCTTCACGTGTTGTTTTTAAGTCGTGACGAAAAATTAATTTAAACATTCGGGATCGAAATATGGGAAACGATTTCTGAATTGGTAAAAACTGTACAGATGAGGAATAAAATCAAGCAACTTCGACGTGTTGTAGAATTGCATTAAATATTCAAAGAGTATTTCGAATTAATTTCACTTATATAATCCAGGGATCTTTCGTCGATTCTTGTTATATAAAATATTTACTGCTGATATATGCTGAGTTCTCTAACCTACAGCAAGCTGAAATCATAAGAATTAACAATAATTAACGAGAAAATACTTTTTAAATGAGAAAATACATATTTCGAGAAACCAACGCGAAGGTAGATATCAAATTTAGTAGATTGAGTGCAATTATTGGATGCTGCCAGAGATTGAAGTAATGAGTAAGGTGGCGGTTAATGAGAGCTTTCTCCCCTTCCATTAATCAACATCATTATTTGCTTAGGAAAGCTTGGAAGAAAAGACAATTTTGTGAAAAGTGATCCAACCACTGAAGAATGAGTTGTGATATGTTATAGGAAAGGTGCCTAGGCTTAATGATCTCTCTATGTGAATACCGATCGGCTGGTTTACCTACCTATCCGTAAACTAAACGGCTATATCCATACGCAACTTCTGCTCTGTCATACTTGGATATGCTGTACACGTTATGATGTGTTTATTAAGGTATTTTAAAGTCGTTAAAATAAACCGATTAATATTAAACCCGTGAACCTCTTGATTTTCAATGTAACAGTAAAAGAATCTTTAAAATTATACTATAAATAATAATCTTCCTTGATAGATCTGTCAAAATCATTCCGATTTAAATAATTAATTTGATTTTCTTAATTATTTACAAGGGTTTTATGGAACATTTTCCATAGAAAAGTTGTTCTGTCAGTCAATTCACGAACTGTCAATGATTTTTCCAGATGTGAAATAAAATGAAGAAATGACACGCTGAAAACGTTTTAAGCTCCACGTGTTGATTAAATTTCCCTTTGGACATGGATAGGTTATCGTTGCCCTATTAATCCTAAAAGTGTTGAAATTGATCCATTTGCTGTCACTTGACTATCTCTAATAATTATCTCACTTTATGCAGCTTAACGACTATATGCTTAAGTATTAATAATAGGCATACAGATATTCTTGATAGATATTGGTGTAATTAGATAATGCTCTCCTATTAAACGTCTGTCTCTACATTTTAATGTCGTCAATTTTGACATTCATGTTCTAATTATATCGCGATTATGATGTTTCTCGGTTTATGCGACAGAAATGACAGAATTATTGGAATATTTGAAGTTTTACACAATGATACACTTAGTTTTAAGGCATGTATTAAGATTAACATTCCTGATGGTTCCATAAAAAATATTACCTGATTCTACCAAGGTTATTTTATGGTATCTGTATTACATAATTAGGTATCTGATTAATTACGAATAAGTATCTATAACTTGAAATATTCCACTGACATTTGATTCGAAAAAATAAGTCAGTGTGCAAATAAAATTCTGTATACAAACGTTTTATGTAAAGGAATGGATTTATAGAATTAAATTACGAGAACTTTTAACGATATAAACACATGCAATTAATGTTTTCTACGCATGGAAGCTTTTTCTCCAACGTAACCTTAAGAAAACCACTCGTCCAATACTATTGGATATATAATACTCGCCTATTGTTTGAATAATTTGAACTTAAACTGATAAACTATGTAAACTTCTATATATTATTGTATGTCGCTGGTTTCAGACGTAAAATAGCTGATTTACAGGATTGGTATTATTAAGTATATGAGTAGGCATTTAGGTAAAAGGAAACAACTACTACTAAGAAACGTATGACTTTATTAAACCGAATTATGTAAAAAAAAGAGTGAGTGGTGAAGTAACTAATAAAGTGCATTGAAAGAAACTCCATCATTCAAAACTCCTTTTCAAATACCTTTTTCTGTCTGCTGTGTAGATAACAGATAGATAATTTGTTGCACGTGAAAAAATAAAGTAAGAACTATCGATAACTAACTCAATGCCTCACAAGAATAATATTTATTCTTCTTAATCCGTTTGAGTAAAAGTGATCTGCGTTGCATTGCCTAAATAACTACCATAAAATATCGTATAACCTTTCCAAAATCGATATAACATATTACCTCTATGACTAAACGAATTTTTTGACTTATTAAGGATAAACCATATGATTCGAGGTTACATAATTAGTATTTAAAGATAGTAGTTGCGATAAAAGAACTCGATAAATCCTCTTTTTTCAATGAGCTTAAAGGAATTTGAAATGGTTATCGGGTATGTAAGTGAAGGAGTTCATTTCGATCGGAAAAAAGTAATAGTAATACATTTCATCAGTTACTTTTTAAATACAGTAGATGATTGACTAAATATAAGCAATGAATGAATGAGAATCAGTGAGCGTCACTCAGATGCTACAGGACGCAAAATGGGAATCATTGTAAGTTAGAAGAGTTCAACAAAGGATCAATTTACACGATAAATTCAGAGAAAGCACGTTTAGAGATGATGTAGCGGATATAATGCGTTCACCATGCTACATAGGCCGTTCCGATAATGCGAGAAAGATCAAAGAAATAGATGCCAGAACGAATAGATTCAAGAACTCATTTTTTCCGCGAACGATACGCGAAAGTAATCGATTATGGAAATAGAGTAATGGTGCATGCACCCCCTGCCACACGCCGAAAGGCGGCTTGCAGGGTAAAAACATAGACATAGACAATGACGATACTGAGGATCAAGTAACTCAGCGAAGTATAATTCGTTGGAATTCCTGTAAAGTTAGCATTCAGATGGGTTGAAGAACAATGGCAGAATTGTAATCTGTGGAATTTTCTCAGACAATATCCGAAATTTTACCATCCAAACTTCTCTAAAGAAATTGAAATTTATAAAACAGCGGCAATTTTTTCTGGCTGAACAGTTTCCACGCGGATAACGGTCATCTACAGATCACGCTGTCGATATCAGAGATCTGAAAAAGCCACCAGTTGATAATATGTAGCCCCTCAATCCCGCCCGGCGTTTCTCTCTTTCACATCTGGCAATAACTTATTTCCAAGATCGTCTAGCTGAGCTGTCACCAGCATAGGTAAGTGTATATGAGAATACGTATATGGCGCATCGTTTATTTTGCCATAACTTCCGTGACAGCTCTAAATTCAATAACAGCATTTGACCTAGGTTCTGTAACCGCTCGATATGCGGCGCGGTTTGGCGGAATCTGAACCGAATCGTTGCTCTTTTTGAAGTTCCTCCGCGACAAAACAGCTGAACTCGTCTCTACAAACAAAATTAGCCATTCTGCATCCTTGACCTAGTCTGAAAACAGCTACAACCAAATCAAAAACATTGGCTTTTCCCATCCATCTGCAGTAGCCTCGTTTCATTATTAAGCAAATCAAATACGGTTGACTTTGCTCCGCTCTTAATTAGCCTCATTTCGTTAAAGTTACTGTTTACTTTTTCGTAAAGAATTCACCCATTTATAACTATATGCTTTTGAATCTATTGCGATTCCATTTATGTATTTTTGAACGCTTTTCAAAATATTAATATATTTTTTCTTGGATATTCAAGATGCGCATGACGTTTTTGTGTTTTATGCATTTCTACCTTCCGTAATCAATATCTTGGAAATTTAGTTCATACTCTTTTTATTTATATTACCATTTCAAGCAAAAATACAATTATTTTTGTCGTTAAATGTGGTAACTATTGTGGTGATGAATGCGGTAACATAACAGGAAGAGAAAGCAGAAACCTTATTTGTTATTTCCACAAAATTTAATTATGTATAATTCATGTATAACTATTAATATAATAATCTTGTGGAAAATACGAAGTACGTTTCTGATTTGTTTTAAATGTCATCCCACAGTTTCAGGCATGGAGTAATACATGTAGTTAATAGGGTAATAATTGTTATTCTGTTTAATGGAAATGGCTTAATGAAACTATTTTTTGCCATTATATTCTCTTTAAAGTGCTCATTTAAGAGTTAATTATACTTAAATTTAACTCGATGAGTAATTAATTCGCAAATTCATTAATTATCAGCTTTTCTGTTCATTAATATGATGATTTAAAAACTGTAAGGCTTCCATATCAACCTCCAAGACATATCATGGTTCTCTGACGACATTTTAATCTTCTGCAATAATAATGTTATTAATCCAACGCCGTAGGTAAGCATGTATAAGGCATGGCATTTTCATAGATAGTTACAATTATTTATTGGCCGGTAATTACAAATCTACATTACATTTAATTACAATCGCAACATTTTGCATTTTATAAGCATTCTTTATTACTTAGCAACCACAAACTTACCTTACATTTACAGAACAATATTCTATTACAACTACGATTATTTATTTTATATATTTAATAGTAAAACGTTGCAATTTGGTCGGAGGACCAGGTGGCAACGGTCAAGGGGAAGTAAGAAAAATAATTACGAAATCTGTCCTGCATTCGCCCAAAGACGGGAGGAAAACCTCTCCAAATACCTCCCGTGGACAGTACAGAATTTTACAATAACTACATAATTACAGTAAATACAACATAGTCATACAACATATAAGATCATACATAGTTCATTAACTTAGAAAATATATATAACTATATACATGAATTTAAAAATGATCGTAATAAATACAAACTATCTTTTATAACCTTTTTAGTTTCTTTTTGATTTTTTAGCGTTAATAGGCATTGGAGTGAGAAGTTCTCCAGGTAAAGCATTCCATTCCCTTGTACCTCTATTGATAAATTATCGAGAGTATATGGTTGCATTCATCCGCTGATTGCTACCTGGCGAGATATTGGTCGTTTCCTGTAACGCACCAAATTCGATCTGTATTTTTCGTAAATTCGTCCTCTGCCGTCCGATCTCACTCGATGATTAATTCCAACTTTTCTCTGTTTTGCAGACTGCTGGCGCCTCGCAAGAGTGCGATGTTTTGGCCATGTTGAGCCGAAGTGGGTGTGGCGGATAGGTGGAGGAAGAGGAAGACGATGGAGGATACAGCAAGGCGGAGAACTCACAGCGACCAAGAGACAGTGACCGCGTGATTCACCCATTCATCACTCAGGAGAATAATTTCTCCAACGAACTGTTCATCAACGAAGCCTGAATTAGGTCCCATTCATTTTTTTTATCGATCGAAAACCGATTTGAACTTTTAATCGCACTTCAAAAACTACCAAAATGGGGTTAATAAATGTGCGAATGGTGCCCCAGAAGATCCTTCTCTTCTGCTTCTTTGGAGGTGAGTGCGAATGTACTGTTGAAGTGTCATAATTAGACTCTGGTTTATAAATTATTATTATTTTTTCCTATACCACGTATAGGTATAACTGCATGACCTTTTAGGATACGAATTTTTGTTCTTGTACATTTAGAATCCAAAAATAAGACCTTGACATCGTGGTAGGACGCCAGAATGGGAATAAAAGAGGGTATTTCTACTCCTTACCCTTGGACTTACCGATTGAACCCTAGGGCCCCAAGATTTAAGGACTCTTGTTTTTTATGCATTGAGGGATATTAGGTAATTTTGCAAATACCATAAATTAACAGTTTAATCACTGTTTTTGATATTGTCGGTTTCGTCAATTGTTGAAGCAATTTATTTATCATCAGAACTACATATGATAAGTTATTCTCAAAACCGGCAGCTTAGTACTATTCTTTGATAAAGTGTAATAACCGCTGTTTTCATTTACTCGTGTAATCCTTTATAAGTATAACTTTAAAGTTTTGTGAGAGGGATTGTTACAAACAACTTAAATCAGTCCGGATTAACTAGAGTTTTTACTCTGTAATTCCGAAAATTCTAAAGTTTCTTTCTTATGTGACTTTAGTAGTACTATAAAATCATGAATATGATAAAGAAAAGCAAAACTAAAAAAGTCTCACGAACTACTCTTTAAATCGAATGCTTTTTAAATATCTAGTTAAAACTAAACCCATTATGAATGGATTGACAGCTACAAAACCTGTTTCGTTAGATAAAATATTTACCAGATTTGAGGATTGCGAAAAATGTATTTCTTTTGATCTTTGGTTATGAAACTCTCGCATGAGAAATTTGTACAGCGTCTCTACAACGATTGAAGGTCTTAATTTTCTGAATATAAAGCCAGTTCATGTCAGGATGAAATGGCATTGCCAATTTGGTAATTTCATATCATCATTGATTTGCAATTTCAACGATTACATTTCGATTATTTCAATATTGATTTGTATAAATCATCCCAACTCCAGCTGGGATTTATCCTATAATTTTTTTTCTTCAGGAGTCGTGGTTACATATATGGCCTCTTCTTTTAGACTTTCCCAATGGTTCAGTCGTGTTTACAACTGAAACTTTAGTGCTAAGACTTCCTACGTCTTAGGTTATTTCTCTGATTCGAATTTGAGTTACGCTACGTGAGTCCGTCTGCGGTCAGCCCGAGGTCGAAACTCCGTCTGTTTGCTCCCTCGAGTTGCAGACTGCCTTAGTTCATCCGAAGGAAAAGTTTGAATCCAGCTTTCCCACACAACTTCTTACTTTCCGCGATGACAGCATCTTCGCAGAAGAACTTTTGGGTTGCATCATTGCGTGTCTCGTTACCATGCGACGGTGTTAAAATTCGATTCCCGAACATATCCGAGCGTAAAGGTGGAGACATTAGTTATGCAAAGAGAAA
>KZ308557.1:416383-460967 GCA_000376725.2 Ladona fulva | reverse complement strand
CCTTATACGTCTATTGACAAAAGAATACTTCGCTACATAGGTTTTCTGTTCCCGTTCCTTTATTTTTAATCTGTGATCGCTGCGTCCAATATAATTAGAACAATTATATAGTATAGATTATTATTGCAATAACAGTTATATGTAGATAACCTTACAATTTTCACGATCATACAATATTTACATCTTTCATAGTTTAAATATCTATAAATATCCCATATTCCTCTTTGAAGATGAATAATGTTTCCCTGCATCATTTACTCTGATTTACAATTACTTATGCTCAGAATCGCTCCTTCATGGACACTTGAGGCTAAATATTCGCAATAAAATAACAGTCACCTCTCCAATCATCGTTTTCAACTCCCCCATTATTTCCCCCTACCTTCCATCGATATCTCTTTTTAAAACTCATCTCTACTCGTTATTTTACCCTCTAAACTCATCCATTCATTTCAAAATGTGTTCTTTCCGCTCCCTTCCGTAAAAATTATGATAAGAATGATTGAGCGGTTCTTAATGCTCCTAGAGATTCTCAGATAAATGGATCGCCAGTGCTTGAAGACCAATATTTACTTTGGCAGAGTTTTGCGATAGCAGCACTTTGAGGTTAAACTGCTGATAAGAAAGATGCTCGAGATCCACATCGATCCCCTTGAAAATTGATAGCTCAATAGCAAATTCATGGTTAACACTTTGATATATTACCCACGGATCTCTCATTTTATAATTTCCGATCCTTAACGACTTTAAATTATGCCTAGTTCTTCTCATAAAATATGAGTCGAGAAACTTAAATTCCTCCATTTTAGTAGTCTATGTCAAAGACACTGATTTGTTACCTGCGCAGGTATCCCCAGTAATAAAAGAACTAGTTCAACCCGTTATCGTGGCTAAGAACAAGGCTACCCATACAAATTTAGCAGTTCGGGTACTGATGTGATGTTTGGATCTTAATCAGATGAAGTATTTCATCTGGAGCAGTGTTTTCCATCCGGTGTGACGCTTTCCGCTAGTTGAACTTACAAGCCTATTTGGAGGGACTCGAGCAGGAAAACATCGTTTTATTTTATTAATTTTTGCCATTTATTTTTAAATATTTTGTAATTTTGCATTAAACCTTCCACCAGTTTTACTGCTATTCATCAACAAACTTCGTTTAACATTTAATTACTACTAAACGTAAAATATTTAATTACATNAAATAAAAAACCTTGTGGAAAAAGTACCATTTTCTGAGTGTCTTTACAATATGGATTTTAACAATATCAAGCCTGATTCTGTGAAGTTACTTTACTTTTCGAATATACACCATTTTACTCTATATTTTGAGTGAATCATTATCCTCATTCAGGTTCCACTCATTCCTTCCTTCCTAGGCTCCCGGATAGCCAAGTGGGCAACGCGTTCGACTTCGGTGAAAGCGGTCCCTGGTTCGATTCCCGTTGGGGGCCTACGTGCAAAATGGCCTAAGCTGTCGAAGCACTTTTAACAATACTACTACTACTCATTCCTTCCTTGGGTAGTAAATATTGCTGCCATAATCAAGGTCTGGGTCCTCCGGGAACCAGGCCCGTACGCCATGGTAAATTATTTAGATTCGTACTTGGGGTTTCGAGTTGAAACTTCTCTATTACACTGTTATTAGATTATAAAAAGTCGCTTATTAATTCTTACTTCAATCACTTAATCTTCAGTTACTGGCTGCAGAAGTATGGTCGGTAAATTATCTCTTATATTCGCATCATATATATCGTGATAATCCATCAATTCAATCACTCATATCCTGGTGCAAAACCTAATGAACTTTCAGAAACCCAAACCACGTCAAAGTTTTACTCGTGACGTTCTTTCTGATTGCGTACGGTGTAAATAATTTTATTCAGTCACTCAGGAAGCGGATTTGGAAAGAGTTAATTTTCGTATTGAATAGAAAATCGAAGTAATCCTATATTTATTAGAATACTGTACTATGCATCTCCTGACGGGCCAAACTTGGTTCATTAAGACCAAATGGTCACTATATCCACGACAATGTTTAATTTTGAGTGGTAAAATTTTTATTTTATTTATTTAAATAATCTTTTTTTTGGGCTATTGGCTCACTCAAGTATTTCTTATCACTTAATGGTCGAGGAGCCTTTCTATACTTTTCAAGTTTCAGTAACAAACAAAACGCCGATCCTTATCTTTGCTTTTACATCAGCATATTTACCTTCAAACCAGGTGAAAATTGAGGTTTAATAAAAAAAGCTTTCAAAAATCACGTACAGAATGCAAGTGGAACGATCGTTTCTGACATTTTGTCACCTTGGCATGACTTCCTCTGTCAGGTATAGTGTTTATTTGCTAATAATGTTTGACGTTGCACTTCCACCAAATGCAATTCACGAGCTTTAAATTCATTCAGCGAAATTAACTGTGCGCTTTAATTCATTTCTCTGGAAGCAAAAAGTGGGCGTCCAATATCAATGTCAGCATTCATAAAAACGAGTTATATCCGCTGATGTAAATCTGTTTGCTTCATTTGACTATTCTTGAAGTTGCACAACATGAACTCGAAATTTAATTAAACTCTCGACCTCCTTGTATTGGTAAGAGGCACTTCCAAACTCTTAATTTCTCCGCCAGACGGTTTAAGAGAAGATCTCGGGATCTGATGACATCAAAACATTCATTATCAATGCATTTATAATATGAAGATTGCGTAGGTGAGTTTAAAAAAATGAGATATTGTGCCTCTGATAAGTAGTATGTATGTTGGAAAAGAAGGACAAAATAAATTTTCTCGATAGTTTCCCCAAAAAAATAGACTTTTTGAGTTCAGTGGAAAGTAACTTACATTACATGAGACAGATGCAAAAGATTAAAACTTTGAAAAATGACTACCAAGATTAACAAATGAACACTTTATTACTATATTAATTAACATTAAAACTTTACAACAGAAAATGATAAGCCATCCAAATATGTTATAGTTCATTATGTGAAAAAGATAACTGACATTATTATATCTCTGTAGGTAGGAAGTGTTATGGTTTAATATATCAAGGAACTACGAAATTATGGGAGCTCATTATTTTTATAATTTTTCTATCGCCTAATCAGTATAGATAAGTAATATCCTGTCTCAGTATTTGTAATCACCGAAATAAATATCCCTTCTCTCAAACCTATTCGGTCTTACAACCTCCGTTCTCTTCTTGCTACAACGAAATTAAGAGCAAAATTTCGAATTTCTATGATAGATTTGGCTGTAACCCACTTAAAAGTCTTTACTTTGGCTAATGATGAAAATTTTATCTCATTAAAAACATAAATAATAAATGTGTCAATTACAGCTAGATATTATATCAAATTTATCCATTCCGATATGTAAATCATACATTTTTTTGTTTTTTGATATCTGATTTGGGCAAGATGGTAAGGAAACAAAACTTTGTATGTTCCTCAGTAGTTCTACTGTGGGACATTCCAAGTTTTGTTTCTTTACCACCTTCGTATGGCGTTCCACGAAGTCCAGCCGTAACATATTAATTTATTGATTTGGGCAATTGCAGAGAATGTTCCAAACGGAAACCTCACCCCGAGATTCTTCATGGCAGTATTGGATCAATTTGAATTATGTCGCCGTTCAACTTCTTTAATTTCTCTTGTGTTTCAATGATATCTTTGTTTTTGAATATATTATGTTTCGTGAAGAAAAAATGAAAAACAAAAAAATTTACCCTTACCACAGAAAGTTTATTCTACAACCATGGTTCCGAACAGGTCTGATATTGATTCAAGTGGTCAAAGCCATGTTCCTAGAAACTTTTCGTGGTAAATGCAAAAGTCTGTTTCTCATTTTTGATGGAAAACTGCCACGAATTCGAGGCCGACTTAGTGGATTCTAGTACTCATTGGATTCACAAGGTGTTTTCTACAATCCTTCTCCTTTTTTACCGTGCATTAACATAACAGGAGGTATTTTTATAAAGAATGCCTACATTCCTAGGAAGATATTTATACCATTTATTCTGAATACTGAATAAAATTCTTTAATTCCAACACTATGAGGCATATATACTTCGGCATTTTTCAGCTATTTATATCTGTATATTTACGCATTCATCTCGTTATGGGTGCTTCCCTGCTGTGTGCACCTTCCCTTAAGCTTCATTTAAATTTTTCATGTCGAAAAACTTACATTTTCCATTCTCTTTCTTCATTTACATTACACATTGACAATGGGTTGGATGGAAGAGGAGACTTCTTACAAGCATCATCTTATTCCTTACAAGCATCATCGTAGAACTTGTAAAAACAAACTAAGGGAGCAACGGAAGAGCTCGTTAGGAAAGATGATGGTTAAGGAGTGTTGTAGTGGATGGTTAACCTTAAAAGTTAAGGAGTGGTCGCCATGAGAGAAGGCAAGATGGACAAGAATCAACCCGCAACACTTGAAGAATTAAGCATTTTTTTCGACGAAATAGGAAACGCTTTTTCGTGAGAATTTGTTCGCGAGATGCGTCGTAAACTGGAGCCGCTGGAACGGAAATAATAGGATATGCGTCTCAGCCAGATATTCGTGTTCTCCGGCAAATTCCGCCGTAAATCGAAACGAAACTTCGGAAATTCAGAAATGTGAGTGAGGGATTATTCCTCTTCGATATTGCATGGCTTAAAACGCGATTTCCGGATCAGTTTCGAGCGTCGCTCAGGTGCGTGACCAATCCGAACAGGATTCAATCGCGCGAGCGGGATCCGCACGGGCGCCGGTGGCGCCTCTTGCGGCGACTCCGAGCACCGTGTGCGCAAGCGAGAGTCTGCGTGAGATCGGCGCGCGGCCAACCCTCGGCTAGTAGGGTGCCGCGCCGCGAGCAGTGGTCCTCGCAGCGGAAGCGGCTGAGACGGACGTCCGAGGGAGACGCTGTCGACGCCTGGAGTAGGCTGTCGAGAGGAACAACATGGGTACGTGTGCTTCGAGAAAGGTCATGAGTCTCACGTTATTATCTCTCTCTCTCTCTCTCTCTTTTCACTTCCTACTCGGCGGAGGGCACTCGACAATTGCATTCTTGCGCCGACGACCCGGAGATGCATGTCCCGCTGACCACTCCAGCGGAAGCCTGGATCCTCAAACAAACCTCCCTCTAACATTTCCTCCCACCGTAGTTCCTTCTCTCTTCTCGCTCCTTCGGTTGCATCACGCCTTGGAGAAGTTCCTCGACAAGTTACCGTCCTCGACACCTCTTTCGAGGATCGCGAAAGCTCGGGGATAAATAAAACAGAAACCCCTCCGCTTTTTCTCCATAAATCTCTCGTTTCTCCTCGTTCTTTTATTTCCCTTCATCCATCGCATGTGTGTATTCTTTTCTTCCAGCCCGTCACTCTTCGAGATCTCCTCCTCTGGTGTTTTCCAAGCTAAACATCCCTCCTCCCAGCCCCCACCGCCTTTCGGCACTTTTCATCTGTTTTTCACGCGGTTCCGACCTTTTCAAAACAATCAATCCGATTTCTCGAACCCACGTATTTCAATTTATCGCGTGAAAAATCTCCAATCTTTTTATTCGCCTTTTTTATTAGAACGTCTTCTCCCCTTCCGGCTAATCCCCTTCCCCACCCACACTCCCTCCGCTAAAAAATCCCCCATTCTCCCACTCTCCGGTGGATTCTATTTGCGCACTGCGACTCCACAACTACCGCTTTCGAAATTAGTCACTTTTGTTTTATTTTCCTTTTGTCATCACTCCGCATCAGCACTGTCCCGCATTGTGCGACGCCTTCCTTCCCTCCCCAATTTTTTCGCGTTCCGTTTCTTGCGCCATTTCATCGCCGCTTTCCTCATTTTTTCCATCTTTATATTGAATTTGCTCGGAGTTGTGTCTGCTGCGAAATTCCACGTCGGCTAAAGTTTTGGCGGGCCTTTGCGGACTGACCGACCGCGGACTTTTCCTACACATTCTTTGCATGCCTCCGACTTGGAAAAAAAAGAAACGAACCGAAAGTTGTGGTATCTTTCTAATTTTTGTCAACGCTCTTAATTTTGTCTCCGATGATTTATCTAATATCTTCGGATAGTATTTTATCCTTCCGGAATATATTCCGCCATACATAATACTTTTTCCCTTCGCAGCTTTTAGTCTAGAATCAACTGCTTGGGCCGCGATTTCGTGTTAAGAATCCATGAAGGGACAAGAGAGTCAAAACTTTTACCAACCACAATATTCATTGGAAACGGCAAAGGTTTGGACGTTGAACGACATTGTAGTTATCGAGAGATTATCGAGATTGCGGACGAAGAAGAGGCGTAGGCGTTTTCCGTTTGTAGAACCATTAAGTTTGAGTAGAGTTCCTCGGGTTACTCAAAGAGAGAATGCATGTCAATTTGCATGGTGCTTCCGCGGCCATTCCTACGGTTGGCGTTGGAATAGCGAATTTATCGTTTTGTACAATATGTGGAAATTATTGAGTCATACTTTTATGAATAGTTTACGTGACGTTCATGGCCGTTACATTAGAGCAATGTGCTTGTTGTTTTAGATCGCTTTAAAGGGGGTAGTTTTCAATACCTTTTTGATCAATCTCTTAAGGATGATGATCTTAAGAAGTTTGCTACGGAGTTAATCGCACAAGACCATCACCTGATGATGACTACACGGGTGGAAGCCATGGTAGTTTCCAATAAATATTGTGGCTGGTAAAAGCTTTGACTTTCTCATATTCCTCCAGTTTTTAGTCTATTGTATTACTTGACGAAAATGAGTCTCTATGCCTCAATACGTCGGGTTTAATTAACGGAAAAAATACGTTGCAGCAGCTCTCTGAAGCTGGTCGAAGCGGTGCATCCATTTCAGCAGATGGAAACTTGGTTTATACGTCCCATCTACTTTCGTGTTGGATTTAATCCCGCCGATGCCGCTAATGAGTTGAAACTTGGTTGTCTTTTCATCAGAATCTGTGGACTGGTTTCGTAATTGAATTCTCTAATTGCAGCGGTGGAATTTTGCCAGAGGAAGGCTGCTTCAGTTACCGCATTCCTTGTTTACATATTTCACGTAGCTTTTGCTTTCATATAGACCCGTTGAGGAAACTTTGAACATCGTCATTTTATTGTTAAAATTGCTGTTCTTGCCGCGATTTCACGGCTCAGGTATATTTGGTTTGAAACCGTTGGAGATTCTAATAATGCGCAACGAAGCGTGTCTTACAATTCCAGAGATACTCATGTTTCTTCCTCCGAAGTT
Organism: Ladona fulva; assembly: GCA_000376725.2. Classification (NCBI taxonomy): domain Eukaryota; kingdom Metazoa; phylum Arthropoda; class Insecta; order Odonata; family Libellulidae; genus Ladona; species Ladona fulva. The sequence continues at coordinate 453,744 of KZ308557.1, read as the reverse complement.
CTTAACATTCTCCTTGGGGTTGGGGCGGATGGAAACAACTTTTATGGGCGAATTCCCTTGTTCTACGGGAGTATTCAGGTCCGAGATTTCGTTCTCTTGAGAATGCGGTTTTCATATTTTTGGCTTCATCAAGGAGTTCTTCCATGGATCCTTAGCCTCAACCGATAAACAAAATCTCTCTCACTCGTATGCGGTTCAGTTTTTCTGCATGATTATGGCAGTTCATTTTTATAATTCGTGAAAAGGTTGTGTTACTCCAGTGTGAGAGGCCCGCGACCGGAATTCCATTCTTGATATTATTGCATTCTCTGAAGAGGCCGATACTTTAAGGTGCTCTGCGGTAGAAAGGTTTGAAGGGGGTAAAGTATGTAAATTAAATTTATGAATCCTTCCCCGGGTAATTATAACGCCCAAGGTTTCATTCTGCCGTGTCAGACAATTGCTGGCTGCATAAACATCGAGCGCACTTACATAAATGGAATATAGAGAAGAGATAGCCATCGAGTTCAGTCGATGAAGTCGTTTGAAAAGTCTTTTATCTCCGATTGCTTTCTATTCGACCGCTTTTTTAATTACTTGGTCGAGAGATCAATTTATAAAGGCTTCATCGATCGTGGTAAAGACCTTTTTTTCCATCTGATGTGTCGCAAAGTCGTCTATCGTCTTTTATTGTCCCAATTAAAATTCCAGCTACGACTTTCCTAGATATAACGTACGAAAATTGATTGATTTAATGAACTGAAAAGGTTTTCTCTTTCGTTTTGCTCGTGTGCCGTTTTTCCATTCAATCAGCTCGAAATAGTTCGCAGCGACAGTCGATATCAACATATACTACTCGAGGATTTGATTTATAGAGGTAACAATACAATAAGTTGCTAAAATATTCGTCAATGAAAATTTCGAGGGAATGAGTGAGAAAATATAGGTGATTTTTGCATTTCAGGAACGAAATATATTCTGAAAAACTGCAATTCTTTGAGGTCAAGTCGGATATATCTCTTCCGGGTTAGTCTGTGCAGTCTTCAGCCCGAAGGCTGGTTTGAACCTCATCCCTCCATCATAAGGAACAAAAAGCTTTGAAGAAGGGAATGAGGCTTACTTTTCAAAATGAGGAGTGAGGTAGTTTGCAATGGCTTTCCTCACTGAGACAGGATTCTATAAGCGGAGCAAGTCCACGTTAGTGAAGCACAATGACTCTTCGAGTAACATTTTTCGTATCATTCAGAAAGGAGAGACCTAAATCAATGTCACTATTCAGTATCACCCACACATCAGTAGCTTCAATATAATCACAGCCATGAAAAAACTGAGACAAAAGTACATGAAAGATACATTATTCTCTACCCTGTACCAAGAGACATGAAATATATTCCATTCATCAGGACATGGTAGTAGGACCTCCTGCCTAGTATTGGCATAATAATTTCCTTTAGGGTAGGTAGTATTGTTTCGTACCTTCAAATTGCATTTATTTTTCACTCCGGAGTTCTCTCGCAATTTGTTTTTATTTTGCACCCATCCTTCCATACGTCTCTCGCAAAATATCCCAACTTGAGGCGCCAGATGTTCACTTCCGTCGCTTTAAAATATTGCCGTTCGTTCCCACTTTCCACGTGATCCAATTTCCTTTTACCTCCAAGTCTTCTGCATCATGTTCTTCACTCTCCTTCTACAATAAACTTTATCGCAATAAATATATCCTAGAACTCTTCGAACGCGTTCAGGAGTGATAGAAATTCATTTTCGATCGTGCATTCTCGTCCGAGTTCCGGAGATGTTGAGTATTGGCGTGAATTTTACGCTCGCCTAAACCAAAATTAAGAGATATTTCAACGTTTGAAGCTCTGAAATCGTTTGCAATGCGTGAAACTGGATCGCATTCACAAAGATACTCAATGCGATCGCGTGAAGCGCGTGAAAGAGTTTACTTCGATAGATAACTTGAAGGTATTCAGTAACACCTTTTCAAAACCTTTCAGACCATTACTTATCAGGAACTGTTATAAAAATTACTTCTAAGAACGTCTTTTTGATGAACTTGTACTATTATAGCAAATAGATAGGTGTATCTGCTCGTTGCCCACGGATAGCCAAGTGGGTAACGCGTTCGCCTCGAGTTCGTTGTGAAAACGGTTCCGGGTTCAATACCCGACGGTGGAGTATATGGTACACAATCGCCTCGGCTATCGAAACTGCTTCGAAAGCAACTACAAAGAGAAAATATTTTCTCACTGGCAAATAATATAAGTATTGGCTCACGCATCAGCACGATCGTTTTCCCTTCATCTCCTTTCGTAGATTCAAGGTCGAGGATTGAAATTTTATTTGTTTATTCTTCGAAAATAAGTTTCCAAAATCGCTACTATATAACTGCGTTATATTGTGTTATTTTATATGTAAGTTTCATCAAGCCTATAATCACGCAATCGCCTCAATTGTTGAGGAAATTATATCTCATAGACGTCAGTTTTCATAATCGTTTACATCTCATAATTCGAATTCACATCCATACATACGAACATTTGTATGCGTTACATACATACGAACTCGTTTGTATACATATGCACTCGTTTGTGATGTTGGAATGGTGGAACGAAAGGAATGATGAATGAATGAATGATCTCTGTCTGATTTCTTACCCATACCTAATGATTCCGTTAAAGTGTTGAAACCGATGTTCCAATGATTTCTCGGCATTTTCCCTTTGTGCTATTTATTACTGTGACGATGGCATTGACATGAATCGCTTCGGATAGAACGAGAATGATTATAAAGTCACGGTTGCTATGTTTTGTTTACTGTTTGTATTTCCTCCCCTTTGCTGCTAACTACGGCGATCAGAGCTCAAATGGCCTTTTGTCTTTCGTTTCTTAAGTTAGCCAGAGCCGATATTTTCATTGGAGAATTTACAGCGTTCGTCTCAGAGCGACGGGATCCGGGCGTCGACGATAAAAACAACCGACTTTGCACCCGATTCCTATCTTTGGAGATGGAGGAGCGCCTCTACGGATCCTCCCATTGGCACCGTTTAGCACTGTGATTAGTTCGCCTCCAATATCGGCCCTGAAAAGCTTGCATTCTGACCTTTTCTAAGGCCTCATTCGACGTTGTGCATTTCTCAATTTGCAGTCTTGTTATTAAACGGAATGTGAATCGTGCAAGATGCTTCCTTTAGACATTAAAGGCATGTGCAGGGAAACAACAACGTGAGGTGATTTGCCTCGTATGCTTGACCTCATTGAGTATTTCGTATCCACTTTTGATTTTCAAGTGGAATCTAAGAAACTCCCTTCCTAGAATTAGGATGCGCTCTACGCTAATCTTGTTTGTGGTTTTCCATTATCGTAACTGACAACAGCTTGGGCATTATCCATTAGAACGCGCAGGTAGATTTTTCCGCTAAAAATTCTATTTGAGGATTACGAAAAAATCTTATTGCTATAACAACTGAGTTTTTACGTTTTTCTTTTATATCTCATTATAACTCAGCCTATCTCCTTACTCATATATTAATCTTCAAGAATAATACAAATTAGGAACTTTCTTCTCAAAATGGAATTTGCTTACAAATACGATCCGGCTTCATCATGTACTTATTGGAGAATCGAGCCATCACAATTGCGTCGATATGACTCAAAACTAATCTTTAACGAGAAAAATTTCAGCGTAAAATTCTTAACTTGCTGATTTTCATAGAAACTGGCATTATCTTCCCATTCGGTTACGAAAGTCGTCAGAAAGGCAGGATATGCTATGTATATTTTTTTACGAATAAAACAACGGCATGTTATCAGAAGGCAATCATGGAAAACGTTTGCATACCTTCGAAAATCGGTGAGTTGATGACGAAGAGTGCATCTGACACCTCGATCGCTTACCTGAAAACTACTCACAGAACAAAAACAAATTAATAACGCCTAAAAGCTTAGAAGTGGTAGATTAAGCGTTCAGACGTTGTTTCCACCAACTAAATTCATGTGAAATTATTGCAACAGCATAGACGAATTCCAATCGTGGGAAATCAAAAGGTCACTGGTCTGTGCGAAGAATGGCCTATCAGCTGAAGCTTAAAGAGACGGAATATGAGTCATTATTTTCTCACGTGTCCCTTTCCGCGGTGTGCTCCCTCTTCAGCCTCTGAGTGCCCTGATTGCTGAGGGGTTAAAGAGCGCTACGCTCTTCTCGATGTTTCATATCCTCCGTAATTTCGGAATTGGAGCTTACCAAGCGTGTCACAGCACGGAATCTGCCGGCATACATTAGCATCACAACACGTCCGAGAGGATACTTTGCGATGCGTGACCACCAGCCGTTGGGAGGGTTTTGGTAGTCATCGCTTCCACCGATGGGATCGTTACGAGGAGACCTCCTCCCAATCTGCATAATCGGAATTGTAAAGGCGTCGGAATGCGCACTAAGGGATGTCCTCTTTAGCATTCTTTTCCAATAGTTCTTCCTAACTGTCCTGAGAAAAGAAAACGAGAGTTTTCCCGGGCGACTGGGGAATAATTCTTTGAATATATCTTTGAGGAAAAATGAGATTTGGAATCCTTGGGCCCACAATTTAATGCGCGAAGTTATTCTTTCAAATTATCAATCTCCAAGTTCATCGCGAAATCCCACGCTGAAATTCGCGTTGCATGATAAATGTCTATTCCCAGTAAATGATCTGGTGAGTGGAAGTTGTTGTTCAAATGAGATTTGAACTTAAATTTATCCTATTCAAAAAATCAGTTCCCAAAGGAAAGCGATTCCAAAACTAAGAATGAAATGTACATCCACGAAGATTGTTTATCGGCGTGAATTATAGCTACGGCACTTAGCATATGCATTGGGGAAAATTCCCTTTCGTGTGGATACATTTATCTTCATATCCTCTCTTGTGTTTTCTGATGAGTGATCATATACGCGTGAATAACATCCAATGATACCCAGTCACTCTACTGTTCATCATACACGCTTTACATGCCTCAACTGGGCGGCTCACACGCAAAATTTGAAACATAGAACATCCATCGACAAAAAACACATCAAAACACATTTAGCCCCTTTTCTTCTTTGTTGGCGTTATCTTAGGCCACTTGAAGAAATATCTCGAAAGTTATGCATACTTCCACACCGCGTTGAATTCTGGGAGATATTGGGAGGAAGGGGAAATACCCCCGAGTAAAATAAACTCTCCCCGGAGGAAAAGGCCGGTTAATTCACCTGATTACAGGAATCAAGCGACGACCTAGGTGTCAAGAGCTTCCTTCTTGGTGAAGACCGTATAGATTCCTTACACCTGCTACCTGCTATTACGTAACGAATTCACTTATTAATATTAATGAATTTATTTATCGATATTTAAAATAATTGATATTATATTCTTTAATCCACTATAAGTTCATTTACCTACAAAACATTTTTTGTTGCTCTGATTAAATTATAGTTAACTTCCGACTGAAGAAAATTTAGAAAACTTTAAATGAGTACAGGTTACCAAAAATGTCTCATTTTAAGGATTTTAAGGCATTAATGGAAATTTTTTCATGGAAAGTTCACCCGTTCATTCTAATCTTATATTTGATAAAAGATTATTGAAATTGAAGTACCCTGAAGGGAAACTGGTGCGGTTGCACGCGTCAACACCGTATATATGATGCTCTCTGTTTTCAAAGACTGCAACCGAGAGCTTTATTTTAGAAAAAGTTGTTTTACAAAATCGAGTAGTCTTTCCTATCATAGATATAATCTGAAACCTTTTATTTGTGACAAAAATATGTATTCTGATATTGTATCAACATTTTATTTCGATTCAATTAGTACTTTTGTGATGTAAACTTTATAAGTCAACCGCTCCGTGAAACACCGCGAAAAAAATGGGAACCTTTATCGTTCTACCTGTGATAAAATACCAACCAGATAGAAACAAGCATTTAAGCATTATATGGCATTCTTCAAGATAAAGAATACCAAAACTTGGCTCAATTCGATTTTCTTTGGAAAACGTAATTAAGTTAAGTTTTTACTCAGCTCCAAACTTGAGTGTCCAAAATAAAAAAATCGACAGCAGTTGTTATCGCGCGATACACAATGGGAATCCGATATAATAAACGAAGGCATCGCATTTGAAACTCCTGAAACACTGTGTGCCCGAATGGCTTATTTATCCCCTCTTCTGTCCGTATTAAGTTTTCCCCGAACTGAGCTTTGGTGCGAGTTTTATCAAAACGATAACGGCGAATTTCGAGAGGCAAAATCATCACAATGAATAAATATTATATTTGCATGCTGCGCCATCATCACATTAGCGATTGTTTTATGTGCGTTACCTTGTAATTACGCATCATTTATTAGAATATACGACAATTTAAATCATACTTGATATGCACACATAAATGATTATGTAACTAATACCCAATCTTTTCCTCGGTCTTTGAACATATCTCATACAGCATTTTCTTACATTAGTCTTACATTTTTACACCATCTACTTTAATTCTTCTTTGCCTTATTCTTTAATTATTGTATTCCCAGACATTCCTTATGTCTTAATTTCTTTTTTTATCAATAAGGGAACATCCTTGGACACATATCAGAAATTTCATTTCCGCAGCTTTAACCTACTTTCGGTCCTTTATACCAAGGATAGATATTTCACTCGTGTATAATAATGCAACAACAGCTGTTGATTTGATGCATTTTATGTCTGACTTTTCTTCCTGCAAGAACTATATCACAATATTTGCACGTGCTTTAGTAGGAATGGTGGCGGGTTCTCAAGTCCATGAGTACATAGGAAAACGGGTAAGGGTGATTTTGCGCAAGATGGTGCGCACCCAGAAAAACTCCCAAGGAAGAATGGACTTGAAAAAAGTCTGACTTCCCGGTCACGTCAGACTTTTTTCAAGTCCATTCTTCCTTGGGATCCATGAGTACATGTTCGTTCCTATACCTAGATACAAAGGGATTTTTCCTGAAGATATACGCTGGTTTAATGACGATAATTCTTTAATTTATAATCCTTTTTATTTTCGACTCAGGTAAATTTTATGTATTGAACATCGTGGACGCTTCACTCAATGTTCAAAGAACAGGTCATGATACAATTGCCAAATAGGGTTATACTTCGTGTTTTTTTCATGTCATATTTATAATTTGATTGATAAGAACTTGGAAGCTGCTTTTTTTATTTTTAAAGCAACACTTACGTGCTTTGCAGAATAAGATACTCCCTGGTTCTTATAGTTTGGATGTTTGGATAATAACGCGATAACTATTTTATCCCTCCGTAGAAATCAAGATAAACACTATTGGTGACATTTTATACAAATAATTAACATCCTTTTGTGTCCCGATAAGAGCTCCTCGATTTTGCATATTAAGCTTCACATATTTAACCCTTAAAAGCTTTTCACTTATTTACGAGAACCATACATCTTCTAGAATTGCTAGACTCCGAAGGTAGTTAAAGCCGTAGCACTAAATTCAGAAGCCACTTACTCTCGCCATTTAAAAGCGTTCTAAAGGGCTGTAAACAACTGGTAATACATGCGTGCGCTGGAGACGTCTTAGGGGAGAAATCAGGTCAGAGGGCAGATGATTGAGGAGACTAATCATCGCTAGGAGGGAAACAAAACACTCGCCAACGATGGAGAAACTTGGTCTCGACACCTCTTAACAATTGTAATCGACCCGTCCCTTCCTCTCATCCTTCGCGCCTTTCTGCTCCCACTGTTAGCCCCCTCCCCCCTCTCATACACACTCTCCCCCCTTTTCTCCTCCATATTCTCGCCCTATTCTCTCGATTTCCCCTGAGAAGAACCTCGGGCCACTCATCTCCGAGTAACGACGCCGCCGCCGCGAGGCTCCTGAGGGCCCAACCAAACAGACGATCGGAAATTATCGCTCGATCTCCATTGTGTTTTTGTCCCTCCTTAATCGCCATACGTCTCATTTTTATCTTTACAGCTTTCGGAACACTTTTCCTCCCGACGTGACTTGCTCTTCAAAGACCTCCAAAAACCTCCTCGTTTCCAAAGAAAGTCACTTGATATTTGCCGTCTTTCTATAAGCTTTGTTTGATGCTATACCTTTACCACCGAAGTTGAATGAGTTGAACCCCATTAATGAGGTGTTTTCTGTCTTCTGCATACTATTAATAAAATTTCAAATAACAGTAATTACTGTTATTCGCAACCGGTAGGTTTCCCTCCCTTAATCACTTCATTATTTTTTTTTCTTTATGATCACCCAGTGGCATTTTTTCTATTTGCCGCTTTGTTTAAGGAGCATCATTTTTTCAACTTGACTCTTTTACACGTTTTGCATTTATTTTAAATATTGCATTTTCATTTTCTTCCGGTAAATTACGAGATACCCCAAAAAAACGCTAAATATTAAATTACAAAATCTCTAGAATTTGTCTACGTTCACATTATTTTTATTATATATCAATTCGTTTGCTACCTATCTTTTCAAGTACTCCGTATCCTTTACTCAGTTTACTGAATAAAAGCTGCCCTTTTTCTGTTTTTATTTTGCAGCGCACTGTAACTTTCCATAGATTTAATGAATCATTTATTAAAATGTGTATGCGAGTGTATGCATATATAATTGACGATACAAATATGCTTCATTTACTTATTCTCCCATATTTAAGTTAAGTGTTGTCAATTGCTTTTGGTTTTTAGTGTGATATATTATATAATGTAATATATCCTGAGATTAGGTGGAAGAGGGGTCATTTTGGCCTAACCTCGTCGTAACAGTAAAATGCTAATTATAAATTTATTTATTTTCGGTAGGAGTACATCCTTGGCTCGCAATCAATTGTCACATTAATGGTAAAATGTAATAGAAATGCCGACCAAGGTTCAGTTACTTGCTTTTGATTTAGAGAGGTTTATTTCAATAAACTTGCCTTCTGCCAACTAAAAATTTCCCTTCAAATACAGTTAAACGGATCATACGATAACTTTTACTTTAATTCGTTTTACGTTTCTTATCTTTTCATTTCTGGATTTTTTTTCCGAAACCACAATATTTCACAGAGCTCTCCCACGTGGATGTATGAGATAGAAATGTCAGCTTGTTCCTTTTTTCTTCTTTGGAATCGAAAGGGGACTCGTAATATTTTCCTTGCAAATTGATAAATTGAACGAGAGATGATTCCCAAGGAAGATCGAAGGGAAATGTCAAATTCTGATGTGGTTCCAGGGGATGTGAATCTTCTTCTAGCAAGCACCGATCCGAACATGAACATTTCTTCGGCCGGAAAAGAAATATTTCAAAGAAACAATTCGGCGTGGGATGGGAATTCTGTCATACTTCCGAGAAAATATGCTCGCGCGAAGAAAAATATTGTCGTAAACATTTCCACTGCAAACACTTACGATATCTTCTTGTTGAATAATAACGATTCACGCTATTCAGAGATGTTTTTACTGAAAGGTATACATTAAAATAGAAAACATCCGTAAATATATAATAAATTGATATGATAATTCATCCGATGTCGGCTACTTCCGTAGGATACTCACATAAAGTTGTCTTTCGTGTCGTCTCAGAAGGTTTTTTTTCTTTTAAGAAATTTAATTAGAAATAATGGTTGTACGAAGAGTTAACGTGCTTGCTCTAACCTCTAGGTTCCCCGTTCGAATCCCAATCTAGTTGGAATTTCCAGTTAGGAAGTGGATGTTTTTGTTGGTAAATAATTACAATTCAAAATATAATTGAGATTTTCATGACAGAGAAGAACATTAAAGAATTTTTGTAAATCCTTATTTGATTATCGAATGTTGTTTTGATCCGAATTCGCAAAAACTTTGATAAAGTGCAGTAAGAATGAACCTTATCAAAATTTTGCCAGGTAAATTCAACAAATCAATAGTTTTTTGGTAGTTAAAACGGTAGTTGCGATGCATAAACCATACAACTGTTCATTTGAATTGGCGGCGACAATGACGCTTCGGTAGTTGCCGAGAAGAATAAGAAATACCCAAAGATTTTCGAAATGAATTACAGATAAATAATAGACCGCAAAATGCAAAAATATCGCAGGAATAAGATAGAACACAGATTTAGTCGTCGCAGGAAATAAGTGCAATGAAAATCTGTTGTATTATTTTTATTTTATTAATTAATGAATAAAGTCTCGTACTTTGGAAAACGAAAGATCATAATCGCGTGAGAACCTCTGAAATATCTACACACATGATAAAGAGTGTGAGAAACGCTAATGTTTCGTTTTCACGCTAACGGACAAACTTTCCAGACAAAGGAATATTATGTTATTCTATGAATAATCTAATTTATTGTATTTGAGTAAAACAAATAATAAATCACTTAACTTTTCACTAGTAAAATGAGTTTTTATTGATATAGTGAGATTGAAAGTGTGGAATTTTTAATGTTTTCTGCTGACTTTCCGCCCTTGTTGACGACCGTGTTAATCTTGCACCTTCCTAAATATAATTTAGTTTTCCTAAAACTAAGTAGCTAGTTTCCCTAGAGCTAAATCTAACAGTGTGCCACGCAGGTAACGAAACCGCCATTTTGGACGGCCCGAACAGCACGTAAAGTATAGCTTTGAATCTTTAGGATGAAATTTAATTAAAACGCTCGTTATTCACTCTATTGTTTCTTCTTCTATAGTGAGAATTATGGAGATAATTCATCATAGTCGTTTCATACTAATGGACTTTACATTTTTTCTTCCAAAAGCAAATTTAACTAGAAACAAGCGATTAAGATCACTAATAATGCTTGAAAAACTTTTCTCGCTTTAAAGCATCTTCTTCGAGGTACTGCATTGAATATCAACTCGAATCTACTTTTGATGCTTCCCGATCTAATTATACTGAAGCATAATCTAAAAGGAGCAAAAACCATATCGCTCAACTTTTCCGTCTGTTCTCTTAGAAAGTTTCCCGTGACAAAAGTGCGAAGTTTTTCGCCCGTCACTGCCTTCTCCTCTGCTTTTAAAAAGTCATCCTTTAGCGAAGCATAAAGAATCCCAATGATAATTTTTACCAAAATCCTAAATGGAATATTGCCGGCTATTTTCCAAATGTTTTCGTCAGAAGGATTAAAGTTAGCCTTTTTATAGATGTACGTTTTCTCAATTTGCATTCTTTAGGGGCATCCTTTGGTATCTATGATATTGGTTGCATATAACTATGTCAATATCAACCATATACTGCTTTGAAAAATATATTTAAAAGCCTGAGCCAAGCGTGTAGAGAAAACCGGCAGTCGTCAAACATTTTTCCTTTTCTCCCAAGAACGACGTCCATTAGTCCACGTTAGGAGGGAAATCATCGGAGTAAAGAACCCAGGGAAACGAACGCAAGCGGGAGATTCATCGATCTCCTGGCATCCAATGGTTTGTGTGGGGACAAAAGAGAAAGAAATTTATCGCATGAATGAAACTTGTGGGCTCACGGTAAGAAAACTGCCGACCAGAACGGAAATTTGCTTCTGATTGCTTGGTGTCGTTCTATGGCACAAGGGATGGGAAAATATTTATCAAAAGGCCATCCCTCTCACTAATGTCTTGTTTTCCCTTCTTTTTCTTCCATTCACGATGGATATTTCTCAGCATGGGTGCGTTTGAGAAGTGACCGCTAGCGCCATATTAAAATTCAGTGCATTAAATGATGACAAACAGATGTTATGAACTGAAAAGACAGAGATTAACGCGTTGAATATGACGATTTCCTGGTCTAACATGGGCAAGACATGACATGCAACTCTCCGAATTTGATAAAGTTTGGTAGGATGATACCACTAAAAATATCTTTCACCAATTTCCCACCTCTTGGGTATAGAAACTCATAGTTTAAGCCTAAATAATACTTTAATTCTAGAAAATTGTTATGATAAAAAGCTGTTCGATGACAGAAAGCAGCACAAATGTTTGCCATAGTCAATAAATGGTAAACGCAATCATTTTCTGTATATTTGTACAAAAAATAAACGTTAATGAACAAAAACTAGTTTCTCAGGCCAGCTTTAAAATTTCGATTCTACTTTAGAATGTATCATAAATTTTCTTAAAAAAGATTACTAATTTCTAAAATTCTGTTCCCCAGAAGATGCGTGTGTGTGTGTGTATATGTGTGTGTGTATATATATATATATATATATATATGTGTGTGTGTGTGTATATATACACACATACAAGTCCCCTCCTCGCACTGCCACAGTTCATTGCCTCATCGGGGCGGAGGGGTGTTAAAGGAGGTAGGAGGCGATGTATAGCTCAGGTTTAACCATGCTAAGAAGGCTTCAACAATATCTCCGGCCAANACAGGCGATTATCTGTACTCGATTGACATAAGCGAAACTTGTAATATCGAAAGTCTGATAATAATTGTGATAATTGAAACTAATAGCATATATGTACTACTGATGTATATATTAGTTAATATTTGTAGGGTAACTGAGCCCGATTATGTTAATTCACTTAATCATTGCTTCAGTATGAATATAATCAGGTAACAGCCATAACACTTACATTAAATCTTAAATATTCACACATACGACTTTTTTTACAATTAACACTTGTGAAAATGTTACAATTATTTTGCTCCCTTATATCATTCATTACCATTTATTCATATCTATACAGACCCCGACTTGTTTTCGGTAAGGGTTTGAAGGCCTCTTCAGATAACATATTCCATTCCTTTACCCCTCTGTTTGGAAACGAGTTTTTAACCACATCTGTCATCTGTTTCCTTAATTTTAACTTTTTCGTTATAATCGCCACGCGCATCATAATTTGGTTTTTCCAATCTGTAACTTAACTCCTTCCGTGCTTCTCCAGCGGTTTTTACTTGAAAATTTCCTGCTTAAGTATTATTGGTAGACTTTAGATACCAGTTAATTCGTAAGTAAGATATCTCTCAAATTCTAGGTAGAAGTAGGAGAAGTAGAAGGGTTCTAGGTAGAACACATGGAGATTCCTTTCAGGGGATAGGAAAGATTTTTTTTTTTCCTTTTGCAAAATTTACTCGAAAAATGTAGAGGATTCCTTGGTTTTTCACGGCTCCATAGTGCTTACTTTCTCGGTGTTTCACTTAAAGGTATCTCTGTGTAAATTTAATGGTAAGCAACCAGCGTATCCGGTAATTCTTAACCGGAAAAGCGGGAGATTTAACGGAATTAAAGGATTTGCCCTCGGTTCGTTTGCATGAAATGTTCTTTTCATGAGATTAATGAGTTTGACCATACAACTTCCGATTAGAGTTTCTCAGACTGGAAGGTTATTCTTGACTTTTGAGAATATTACGGTTATAATTTACTAGTGATTTATTCAAAGAAATTCACTGAAAATCACTGGAAAATATCTAGATTTATCACTTTCGAAAAATTTTGAGAGTAATTTTTACTGACTTCGAAAAATTGAAAATATTTAGTGAAAGGGATTCCCAGAAGAAGTTCACACACTTTCAGTATGGAATTTTGTACTTCTTGGATATATTTTCGTTTAATATTCTACTTGAATATAAACTGTACTAAGTATGTGTCAATATTATTTTATTATTATCACAAATTTATCACTTTAAGTAGGTGGATGACCTGGTGGCAGCGAGAAAATTTTTTTTATTTTATAAAATTAATATCGAATAAAATAAATTTAAGTATACATTTTCTCTTATCATTTGAAATATTTGCTGTTAACATTATTCAAAAACATCTCTTATTCAACTTTCGTTCCTCCTCAAGCTAGCGCAGTTCACATACGAATTTACAGCATAGCTCGATGATGTCCTTTCGTCATTAGCAGCTGCGATTTAAGGATGAGCTATAAATGCCCTTAAAATTTAAAGTAATGAAATTATTAATAATGCATATCATCTGAATCAAAATTATTTAAATACAGGTATGATGGAATTTCCATTAAATACAAAAATTTTGCATTATCAAACCGTTGAAATTGGCGGGATCCTGTTAATGATCTGGTATCTATTGACCTATTGACCTAAATCCAATGTTTAAGTTCTTGATGAAAAGTCTGGGATTCCGCTCCTATAAAAATTATTTACAGAAACGAATTGGATATGAATTTTTTCCAGCGGAAAGCATTCATTTACCGAGTAAGATCCCCAAAACATTTAATGAACGAAACTTGACTTCAAAAATTTTAATATATCTGCCGCTATTTCATATTTTTAAAAATCTTATAACTTAGTTATAGTTTGGCGTGGAAATTATTAGAAGCACGTCAAACCTCGCATTCTTCGGTTCGTGGATTCGGCGCATATAACGTAACCATCACTCGATCCGCATTCCTAAATTAAAAACAAAACAATCCTACTCTTGGTACGTGCGGTTGTATCCAAAGTATCAAATTACCTCAAATTTTTCTTCCTTTCGCGCATAACTGTAATACAGAAAGTTATTTGGTGCAAGCTAATGAATTTATGGAATTATTTTCAAAGTTTTAATGCATTTTTTGGCATTTCAATACATATGCGTCTATTTCTTTCGCGTAAACATTGAATAGGCACATATGAATATAAGAAGAGAATTTTTATTTCTATTTGTAGAAGTGTATCTGAAATACACAGTGTCACCTGGAATAGTGAAAACTTATTTCAGTTTTATTTATTTAATTTTCAAGTAAAGTTATTTCTAAAACCAACATGCCTCCAGGTGTGGGAGAGTTCCATAATGTAAAATTATGAAATAATTCCAAAGACACGTGTTTATATCCTGTGGTTTCATGACGTGTGACCTGAGAAATAATGAATTTGAAATAATTTTGTCCTTTGCGATGGGTATATTTATTCTGAAATCGTCTAGAGTCTACGTTAGAGATTAAAAGTCAATCATTTATCACCACAAGTACTTATGTTTTCTGATTAATGATGTTTTGATTTTCCACGTAGCCAATTGTTAACTGAGAGAATTAATGTAACCCAATAATACGAGGGTCGTTCAACAAACCCTTAGAAACTAGAGCGCCTTAGAGTTGGCGCTCGTAGTATCATAAATAGTTTGATGTCAGTTAGCATCATTACTCAATAGATAGCTGTTAAAGTCTCTATTATATCCATCACATGGCTTCATTTTTATTGCCGATTGAAGATTAAAATTTTGTTTATTTAGAAAAATAGAAAAAAGTGAGTTTCAAGCTGTGATAAAACACTTATATTTATAAGGCATAACACCGAATCAAAGAATAACCGAATCGAAAGAGACCAAAGCTGAGTTGGATGAAGTTCATCTCACATCTGCTCCTGTGTTTGCAACTATTTAAAATTGGGTAAATGAGTTTAAATGTGGCCGTACATCCACAAGAAATGAACATCGTTCGGGACGTCCAGAGGAAGTGACTACCCCTGAAATAATAGACAGAATCCACGATATGGTTTTGAATGATTCACGAATCAAAGTGCGCGAAATAGCTGAGGCCACAGGCATATCGTAAGGTACAGTTTTTTTCAATTTTGTACGAAAAGTTGAGTGTGAAAAAAATCTCGGCAAGATGGGTGTCGCGATTGCTCTCAGAGAAGAATAAACGCAATCGTATGGTCGACTCTGAGGCTATTTTGGCACTTTTCTGTCACAATCCTGACAAGTTTCTGCATCGACACGTAACTGTGGATGAAACATGAATACACTACTACACTCCAGAGACAAAGGAACAATCAAAACAGAGGGTTTTTGAATTTGAACAGGCTCCGAAGAAGGCGAAGACGGTGAAATCGGCCGGCAAGGTGAAAGCCACGGTTTTTTTGGGATACACGTGTAATCATCTACACCGACTACTTAGAAAAAGATCAAACGATAACTGGAGAGTATAATGTTGAGCACCGGTTGAGCGAAGAAATCGACGAAAAAGGTCCACATTTGAAATAGAAAAAGATCCTATTCCATCAAGACAATGCACCAAAATTATGTATTTAAAGTTCGAATTATTACAACATCCACCGTATTCACCGGATTTGGCCCCTAGTGACTTCTTCTTATTTCCAAACTTGAGAAAATGGCTCGGCCGACAAAGGTTCACGTCGTACGAGGAGGTCATCGCCCAAACAGATGCCTATTTTGAGGAACTTCCGAAATCCTACATTTTGGACGGCTTAAAAAAGTTGGACAAATGCTTGGAAAAGTGTATAGAGTTAAAAGGAGATTATGTTGAAAAATATTTTTTAAATCTGCTCAAAATAATTTGTTTTTTCTATCTTTTTACTTACTGAACTTACTTTACTTTTGACTTATTGAACGACCTTTGTAACAGCCGTCGTCTAAATACAGCTAACACATTTAGGCTGATTTTTAACAAATCCTAGCAATTTTTTATTACTTTGAAGCCATGTTAAGGCTGATATCAATTATATTCATTTAACTTACTTATCAAACACTATTTTCGTTTCAAATTTCCAATAGGAGAGGAGAAAAACGTGATTTTTTTCATATCTTATGAATGTGAGTGTAGTACAGGAGCGGCAAGCCAACCACTCGCATGCTCAAAATGGCATGCGAGAGGGTTTCGACGTGCGGAACTATTACTCCACTCTCTTTGATATGTATTCCTCACTCGAAAAGGAAGCACTTGCAGAAAATGAAGTGTATTCTGTTCATTAATATTGATAATTAATATGGAAATCTTTCTCGGGTATCCAGCCGGGTTGCCTCGTTCTACGATGTCTATGTTTCATACGCACACTCTGAGACCATCTTCAAGACTATGATACAATAATTAATCATCACTTAGGAAAATTGCTACTTCTAAATCCCGTCGTTGGCATAATAGAATAGATGATATTAGCAGCTCACCCTATTTTTGGTTCTAGAATATATAATACATATAAAACTCAATAAAAATTTGCAATTATTTTATATTTATTATCATATATATATAAAGCAAATGTCTGTCCGTCTGTCCGTCCCCCAATTTATCTCAGAAACGGCTTGACTTAGAGATCTGAAACAAACTGCATTGTGTTTCTACGATGCTAAAACCCCTCAGGAAAACTATTCTCGTCTCTGTAAAGGCCCGGGTTCAAACCCAGGAGTTTTTCTGGGGGTTTCAGCCTCGTAGAATCACAATGCATTTTGTTTCAGATCTCTAAGTCAAGCCATTTCTGAGATAAGTAGGGGGATGGACGGACAGACATTTCCTTTTTATATATAATAAGTACACGGGGATAACCAGTTGTTATATTTTTATATAAGAAATCTTCGTAAAGTAGGCTTTCGTGTCTTGAAATCAGTAGAATAAATATTATAAATAATGATAAGAAATATATTGAGTTATTATGATTTTACGGCGGACTGTTTCTAGCTTAGGAGGACCATATATATACAATATTGCATATATTTTTAAACTAAATTAAGTTCCGTCATGCTTGAAGGGAGCGTTTATTAGTATAATTGTAGAATATATCAGTACACGAATGAAAAAAAGTTTTCGTTAAAACTCGGCTAACTTTAACGAATGATCGAATAAAGTTTCGATAAGCCCCACTTATTTCATCTACTCGTAGTATTATATTAAGTATTTGCTTATTATCCTCATTGGCCCACTTAGTTGATGAATTCTTAATGGGGCCCTCCGACCGAAAAGGTTGGACAACCCTGATGTAGAGGATCAAAATTAGCCTATTATCTGTAGGTACCGTCTAATACTCGTCGCCCCGTAGGTAAAGCCAACTTCCCGCTCCCCGGGAAAAGTACATCCCGAAAAAAACTGTTTTTCCCTCTTGTAAGTTTAATTCCCTTCTGAGCATTCCTCCCTCCTCTTTAGGAGTAGACAGAGTATTCTCTTCAGTTGGCCTTTTCATTGCCAATGTAGGTTCATACCTAATTGATCAAAATGTCAACACAATGCTTTTTGAAGAATTATTATAAATCAATTAATATAAAATAGTGATTTTAATAATGTAGTGTTCTATGGTTCTGTGATTTTGAGTGACACGAGTAGAAACGATAAATGTCTCATTTCTATTACTTTTTACTCAATTTTAAACGAAGTATTTATAAATTGCTTGTAATTTATGTACTTGTTTTGATTTGTTACGTGATAGATGTACACAAAAAATGAATTTATCTGGTTAGAAATCAATAAAAATCTGAAAATGAAAAAAGTATCATTTTTCATTTCATTTCATTAAAGATTATAATCCCGGGGAATTCCCTGGATCGACAGTTTTTTCATCCCGGAATCCTGGGATTGAAACTATCCAGGAAATGACGAGCCCCATTACCGACTATAAGTAATGTCCAAAGTTTTCAAATTCAGTTCTCGAATATCAGGCGGTCATATAAGTTATTAAAATTTATAGATACGCAACAAATTACATGGAAGCGACCGATCCCGTATTGAACGGCGCGCGGAAATTTGGTTGCTAACAAGAATGTTTGCTGAACAACCTTTGGTTACATAAATGAGCGCTTTAAGAGAAGCGAAACTTTTCCGAACGTAACGCGTTTTCGATTGATTTTGTTCTGTGTGCGTTTCGTAACCCACTCTGTTGGAATTGAAGTGGTAAATTCACGTGGTATCTCCAGTCCGTTGTCAGAGAGACTTAAATCCTGAAACTTACACGTATTATAAAAGAAATGTGAGACAGAATAATTATCGAACATGATTATCTTCAAAATATAAATTACGTTCTTCCATAACTTTCATCCCGCAGCCGATAATTTTGTCTACGACAATTTTTGCCGCCGTGATTTGGTTCTGGGGTGATTTGGTCCCACTCATATTCGGTCCTCGACGTTTTGGTCCGCGGCGATTTGGTGCTACGATGTTTTAGTTACTAACTGCGATAAATTGGTTATTGGACTAGGCTGAGATTTGTAATAATTAGTTGTTTTTGTTATTGCTGTATAAAATGAAGTAACTTTGGTAGTATTTAATCTTTTTAAACAAAAATTATAATTAAGCACTACTTTATTCGAAGGGAAGGAAAAATTCATCCTGACGTAAAAATATGGCAAATGTTTGGTTTGCGTTTAAAGTCGAGCCTTAATACGAAGAGAATACGCATTTTGATATAAATGAGTGGTGTTTCAGGTATAAGTATCGATGAGGAGAAATCGAAATAGATAATTTATGTGAAAGGTAGATTACAAAGAGAAACTACAAATAAACATGGAAATATTAACGAAAAATTAATACAAAATACCTTGTCCAGCAACCAATTTATCGCGGGTTATTACAAAGCATCGTAGCACCAAATCACCGCGGGTCAAAACATTGTGGACCTAATCACCGCGTTCCCTTCATCGAACTTATACAAATAAACACACGTATCCAGAAAATGGATGTTAACCTCACAAACACGAGTTCCTGCTCTTCTTGAAAACGAATTTCCTCTTTTTTCAGACCCTAGAAGCTGGGCGTTCAAAGTGCGTTTTTTACTTAGTAGATAAAAATAATTACTTTATATACCTTACTAATAAATTATTGTATTTGGAGCAACCAATTTCCACTTCGGTTAGCTTCAGATATCGCGTCTTCCACTCTAACGCCCAAGACCTTCCGAACTGCTCCTTTGTCCAGCAAAGCCCCACTAACTTCCGCATGTCTCATAAAATTTCCAAAGCGTCTGCGTAAGGTTAGACCTTTCCCGAACAGGCGAATCTTGAGGGAAAAGTTAATCGTTCCAACAGCGCCAACTATTAGGACCAAATTCAAAGTTAACGATAATTCCTGAACCCCAATATCCGGATAGCGTCTCTCCTTCGAGACGAAACACATTTCATCCTAGATGTCGGCTCTTTCAGCTCCTTTGATCTACTATCTTAGCAATCTCTCTATTCTCTGAAGACCTGATGCTGTAGCCTAGAGATATCTCAGGAATCGTGAAGTTTTTTTGGCTTTGTCTGGTTTATTATTAATTATTTTTTAAATTGCTAATTATTTTCATTAGATGTCATGGAAAGACTACTTGTAAACTAACCTCATAGGTAAGAAATCGTTCCATAAAAGAAGCCGTTTTCTGAGTCCTAAATACAAACCCCTAAATATCTTTCATTTAGATTCGTAATTATCGAGAAAAATTGATTTTTACATCTATACCCCCAACCTGCTCTTAAAATTAAGACAATAGGAAATTATAGAAAAGATCGCATATTTCTTTTCAAGTATAATTGGACTTAAATTCATGCGTGCGTTATTTTCAATTCTTACGTCCTCAAAATCTGATGTCGATTTATATGCAAGTACCGTGACAAAATGTATTGGATGGCTTTGATTACAAATTGTTGAAGATTTTTCATTTGCAATTTCCATCAACTCTGCGCCCAAGGAGTTAAAACGACGCTTTTGCGCAATTTAATTTAATTTTTCCTGATTCGTGTCACTAAATTGTAGCCAACGTTTTTCACGAGGATACTGTTCATAGATTTCATTTAACCAGATTGGCAATTGGAAGGGTGGTACTCATTTCAATTATCCAAGCCTGAAGAGTATAACGACCGCGTTTCTTCTCGACATAACTGGCCATTTGGGTTAAAGCTTAACGATCCATGGCTTAGATTAACTGAATTTTCTATGATGGCTCCCGCAGTGGTTAAAATCGAAATCGCCTTCGTTTAAAGTGACGGATATTGCCATTCATGTCCTCTCCGCTGGGTGAGAGACTAATTGATTAGAAATCATTTCCGGAGTATCTCAAGTAATGGGCAGTTAACTTCCTTATCTAGTTATTACGGTTAATCACGTTCAGTAGCGACAGAATACGATGGAAAGGGGACATTTTTAGAATAATTTCACCAACGATAAAATGTACAACAGCCACCACTCTTCATGGTTCCAACTTCGTTAACTGAGATTAAAGAAAGAGAAGAGTAAATTCGGTATGATCTGGCCATGATTCTTGTTACGATATCAAACGAAAATAAAAGGATAAAAGCTTTGTATTTTCCACCAGGTTTATTCTACGCAAACTAATTTCGGCCTTTCCATGTTCTGAAGATGGCTGAATGTAATGTAACCGGTCGAAATAGAATAATTTCGGAGGAATAGAACTTTTTTATTTTCTCTATAAATATACCCTTAAAAAGGTAAATAAATGTGCCATGAGATGGTTCAATCTTATAAAATAAAAAAAATTAAGTCAATTAATCTCTTGATACATCCAGAGTCTGCGCCTAGTCATAACGAACGGAAAAGATAAACTTGACATCATTATGTCGATAGCTTTCCCAAAAAGTAATTATTTCATAATTGTTTGCTTTTCCCATTTTCCTTTATTATTTATCCATATCCTTAACCTTTATTTATTCCTCTATATATATATATCTAATAACCGTTAAACTAGAAATGGAACTGAAGTTTGAATAAATCATTTGATGACGCTATATGAATTCAAATAAAATTAACTAATAAACTATTCCAATCCCTAATGTTAAACAGGCGATTATCTGTACTCGATTGACATAAGCGAAACTTGTAATATCGAAAGTCTGATAATAATTGTGATAATTGAAACTAATAGCATATATGTACTACTGATGTATATATTAGTTAATATTTGTAGGGTAACTGAGCCCGATTATGTTAATTCACTTAATCATTGCTTCAGTATGAATATAATCAGGTAACAGCCATAACACTTACATTAAATCTTAAATATTCACACATACGACTTTTTTTACAATTAACACTTGTGAAAATGTTACAATTATTTTGCTCCCTTATATCATTCATTACCATTTATTCATATCTATACAGACCCCGACTTGTTTTCGGTAAGGGTTTGAAGGCCTCTTCAGATAACATATTCCATTCCTTTACCCCTCTGTTTGGAAACGAGTTTTTAACCACATCTGTCATCTGTTTCCTTAATTTTAACTTTTTCGTTATAATCGCCACGCGCATCATAATTTGGTTTTTCCAATCTGTAACTTAACTCCTTCCGTGCTTCTCCAGCGGTTTTTACTTGAAAATTTCCTGCTTAAGTATTATTGGTAGACTTTAGATACCAGTTAATTCGTAAGTAAGATATCTCTCAAATTCTAGGTAGAAGTAGGAGAAGTAGAAGGGTTCTAGGTAGAACACATGGAGATTCCTTTCAGGGGATAGGAAAGATTTTTTTTTTTCCTTTTGCAAAATTTACTCGAAAAATGTAGAGGATTCCTTGGTTTTTCACGGCTCCATAGTGCTTACTTTCTCGGTGTTTCACTTAAAGGTATCTCTGTGTAAATTTAATGGTAAGCAACCAGCGTATCCGGTAATTCTTAACCGGAAAAGCGGGAGATTTAACGGAATTAAAGGATTTGCCCTCGGTTCGTTTGCATGAAATGTTCTTTTCATGAGATTAATGAGTTTGACCATACAACTTCCGATTAGAGTTTCTCAGACTGGAAGGTTATTCTTGACTTTTGAGAATATTACGGTTATAATTTACTAGTGATTTATTCAAAGAAATTCACTGAAAATCACTGGAAAATATCTAGATTTATCACTTTCGAAANTCCCCTATGTCAATACTTAGAATTGAAAGAAGAATTACTTGTCTGTAATTCGCAGATGGTCGATGATGATGCGGACGAGATATTAATTTAATTATTATCAATTACAACTAATTAAAAAAATAGTTCCTTTTTTTAGATCACCACATTTCACACTTTCCTTCTTCTTAAACGTCTCACCAAAACTTTGACTACCCCTCAATCAACGGGTTGCACCCTGATATTTTACAGACTTCCTCCCTTACTCCTTTTTATAACGTTTTTTCACTAGTTCTTGCTCCGAGCAAGAGAAAGGATTCTCCGGCAAATAGCCATCATCTTCTGCAGAGGTTAGTTTTTTTGGAAAACCGAGGGACAATGGGAAAAACCTTTAAAGGAGAAATTTTCTGTGAAGCAAAGCCTCGCTAATAGCCTTCGTCCGTTGGGCACGATCGTTTTCTCAGCGGACAACCTCTGTTTTTTTATCATTTCCAAAGTGACCCACTCCCGCAACGCAGGAAAAGGGTTTGGCTGGGGTCAAATTGGAGTCGGATACAAGGGTTAGGTGAGAACTTCGTTTTTTTACCTCTCGGTTAAAAAGGATAAGGGATTACTCATACCAAGAAACCGTTTTATATCCTTGAATCCTCATTTTCACTGTGTGTTTTAGAGGAGTAACAATTTTCCCTACTCTTTCAGCTCCCCATTCATGCTTATTTCTTTCTTTCGTACTATATCTGTTTGACTGAAATATGTTCTATGTCAATACTTATTTGTTCGCGGAGATTCCGTTGTATTACGCACCATCAAAGGAGAGTTTGCTAAAGCGAATTTAACAATATTTCTTTCTAACAATTGAAGCGTAACCTATCGTATGTGTTTTCTTATGGACAATCCTTTTTAGCTGAAATTTTCAATAGCAGAGAGAATATAACTATTCTATATCAGACAGGCTATTAATAAGAATTTGCAAAGTTAAAAAAAGAGTCATCATTTGACTTTTTAGCCAAATTCTTCTTAATGAAAGGCCAGTTTCTCATGAATACTTGGTTCAAGAAAAACGCATATTACAATGTTGTTAAATTTTTTTATAAAAAGGTTAGCAAACAATAAGTTGGATGAAATTCTAATCGTGCCTAAAACTATTTAAAGCTTAGAAACTCGAAATTTGAAATGAGGGAAAGAGAATTCTTATCTTTTTTACCTTATTGCTATATTTTTACTAGTGCGCCTATTTTTACATAGTGTTACAAAGTTATTAAAAATCTTTATGAAGGTAAAAACAACATCACAAAAGAATGCTATCAAGAGAAAATTGAGTTATAACAGTGTATATTTAATATAGCTACAATTAACAGAATTATATAATAATAATAAATATTTTTATTATGAAAAAGGTTTTTACGAGCATAGTTGTTACTTAAATATAGCTTCATAAATATCCATAATAATCAAAATAATAACAGATAAGGCCAATCCCTTTCGTGCTTTTCATCCAGGATAGATGAATGTTTCTCAGCTTCTGTGCTGAGAAGTGCAAAATGTAATAATATTGATAATAATACGTCCTTATTAAAGGACGAAACTGAGACCTCTTAGTTCCTCCTTATATATAACCCTTTTTCATTGAATATTTCAAAGAAAGAGATATCGAATAATAGCCCTGCAAAGCGCGAACATAGAGAACCCTAACCCCAGCTGGTTCGAATTACGTAACGGTTGGTTGCTTGCAAAGTCTTCTTTGGGCATTGCCTAGAAAGTCTCCCAATCGGCATGGAGAAGTTTTCTGGTGCGATAGCTCAATGCATAGAGCAACCAACCGGCAATTGAGAGATCCAAGTTCGAGTCCCGGTTCTGTCAGATTTTTTCATGTCCGTTTCT
Organism: Ladona fulva; assembly: GCA_000376725.2. Taxonomy (NCBI): domain Eukaryota; kingdom Metazoa; phylum Arthropoda; class Insecta; order Odonata; family Libellulidae; genus Ladona; species Ladona fulva. The sequence continues at coordinate 429,462 of KZ308557.1, read as the reverse complement.
CATTGAGAATTTTTTTGGGCTTGTTTTCAAAACTCAAACGGACCTGAACTATGTGTGACGAAACCGAGAGTCGAACCCGTGTCTTCTTTTTTTCCGGGCGACTGCTCTTGTAATTGAGCTATCTTACCAGGATATTTATCCATCCTGTTGGGGGGACCTAGTAGGTAATGAAAACCGGTGTAAGAGAAGTTATTTTCGTTTCTATTTAACCATCTTTCCATTCCAAAAATAGCTCTGTATTTCTCAGTTTATCGACGCCATTTCTGGATTATCCTCATGGTGACTTATTAACCCGCTACCTCAATTCCAGACTCTCCGCTTCTTCTTTGCCTCTTAAGGATTTGCAGCTGACGTTTCAAGTCCGCTTCACTACCGCAGCCGTCATTGCTCGAATTCATTGTTCATACCTCCCATCCAAACGGAAGTTAAAGTTTTGCATACTAAAATTCGTAGTATAAAATTTTATAAACGTCATATGTACGCTGAGGAGTGTATCTAGGTCACAATCGAGAAACCCGCTCGAAAAAGATATTTTAAGCCTAGTGCGTTTTGACAGCTTATAGTTTTGGTAAATTTCGAATTCTTCCACAAAAAGTTGAGATAAAATGCGAAAAAGACATAAATAAGAGTAGAAGCTACACGAGTTAATGTTGAGAGGTAAAATGTCAGAAAAAAGCACTTAATATTCTCAGTTGCCCTACGGAAGGAATTGAGGTACATATATGCAAAGTAATTCGATTTTCAAAGTAAATCCCACTTAGTGCTGAATTTTTAAATTTATTTTTATAAATGTTGGATTGCACCATTATTCATACATCCGACGAAGGAAGCATGTGCTGATATACCGTCACGAGTGACGATAAATATCTATTGAATATACCTACATCATCCTCTACTCATAGTATTGAGGTACATAGAATTGAGGTACATATATGCAAAGTAATTCGATTTTCAAAGTAAATCCCACTTAGTGCTGAATTTTTAAATTTATTTTTATAAATGTTGGATTGCACCATTATTCATACATCCGACGAAGGAAGCATGTGCTGATATACCGTCACGAGTGACGATAAATATCTATTGAATATACCTACATCATCCTCTACTCATAGTATTGAGGTACATAGAATTGAGGTACATATATGCAAAGTAATTCGATTTTCAAAGTAAATCCCACTTAGTGCTGAATTTTTAAATTTATTTTTATAAATGTTGGATTGCACCATTATTCATACATCCGACGAAGGAAGCATGTGCTGATATACCGTCACGAGTGACGATAAATATCTATTGAATATACCTACATCATCCTCTACTCATAGTATTGAGGTACATAGAATTGAGGTACATATATGCAAAGTAATTCGATTTTCAAAGTAAATCCCACTTAGTGCTGAATTTTTAAATTTATTTTTATAAATGTTGGATTGCACCATTATTCATACATCCGACGAAGGAAGCATGTGCTGATATACCGTCACGAGTGACGATAAATATCTATTGAATATACCTACATCATCCTCTACTCATAGTATTGAGGTACATAGAATTGAGGTACATATATGCAAAGTAATTCGATTTTCAAAGTAAATCCCACTTAGTGCTGAATTTTTAAATTTATTTTTATAAATGTTGGATTGCACCATTATTCATACATCCGACGAANTTACATAGATTTAAGTTAATTTTAGCAAATTATTTTAGTTATTAATGTAATATTAGTAGTCATGCAATGTAATGTCCCCAGAAGTTAGGTGGAAGAGAGGCCTTTGGCTAACTTCGCCGAAAGATTTAATATTAATAATAATTAATTCACATTGAAACCTCAATATTGCCCCTTTCAGTATGCTGCTCAATACACTCATTTTTAGATATTTTTCTCGAATTAAATATCGAATATTTATAATCATTTGCTTACTAATCAAATTATGTCTAAATAGTGAATAACTGCGGATAAGAATTTGCTGTTTGAATTATTTCCTCGCCCTTTAGGAAAACTTCCGTTCCTGAACGCCTTTTGACGAGAATTTCCTTAGGTATATGTCTTTGGGTATACTGTGTCTTTACTGACGTTTGTTTGAATGTAGTGTCGCTTAGATGAAGGCAAAATCTTCGGAATATAAATCATAGCTCTCTGTATGGCGCCAACTAATAATTAACAACATACCCTCATTTATAATTAGCAAATTCTTTCAAAAGTATTTACTCAATTTACATTGAATAAAAATGCCATGCTTTTCTACTACATTGTTATAGAAAAAAATCTAACTTAAAAACTTCGTAGAAATTGTAGAAATACCCTACCTTCACTCTCATGCTTTTCTTCTTAGAAATAATTATCCATGTAACAGTCAGCGGGTATGCCAAACTGCTGACAAATAAATACGTTGAATACTTTTGAGTTTTCAAATTAGAGTCCGGAGTTGAATTCCGTCTTGTAATTCATAACATTCATTTCAGCTTATGGGAGCAATTTAGTCATTAGAAGGAGTCATTTAGCTATTGTATTTTATCTTTAAATCCTTGGATGATTTTCCGAAGTTTATATCTCAGATTCGTAAACTTTTTCCCCAGCGATTTCCTTATTTAATCGTTTAATCGTCACAATAACTGCGGTTAGGCGAAAATTAGGTATTTCCTAAGGCATAAGCGATAAATAATTTTCACAACAATGCCTTTTAGTAAAACTCCTCAAATTTAGAGGAATAGAGATTGATTCGTGAAAAATTAAACGTAATTTTAGATCGAGAGAAAGGGAGCAACGCTGTTTACATTTACATTCAAACCCTGCAAGCCGCCAGTGGCGCGTGGCAGGGGGTGTAAAAACACAGAAAATCCTATTACAAGTTAACTCGTACTATTAGCTTCTCTAATATTTCGCGGGAAAAACGACCAGAAGTAACTATCCGTAACTGTATACTAATACAGTTTTGATTCCTTACTAACTACATAAGTAAATAAGTGAAGCGATATAAATTAACATTGACTTAATCCTGATTATCTTACACTTTCTTCAATTAAGTAAAGAACAGGCGTTAAGAGAAACGTAAAAAGCATATATAGACAAAAGATACTATTACCGCTTTAAGCTAATGTTCTTATAATAAAAATTTACATTTCTTGAAAAAATGACCGAGTTACGAGTTCATAGTATCTTATATCATTTCTTCATGGCCCGTATTCCGTTTTCCTCTCAGGATAAGGTTCCTAAGATGAAACAGATCGAAATTCAGCTTTGTTTGAGAATAGAACGATTTCGTCAACCCGTACCTCTTTTCCTGACCTCCTTCGTGTAACTGGTGCATTTTCTTTGTCAGCTTCCCATGGCGTTCGGTTAATGTCGGTTGAAAATGTAAATATCCCAAAATAGTAAGCGAGACAGAGCGAAGTAAGAAAGGAACTGAAGCATCAGAAAGGCGTATCTACCCTTCTCGTGGATGTTTAAAGAATATCCCATCTCCTTCCGCCTTTTGTAAAAAGCGCCCACGGCAGGTATTGTCTTCGGCTCATTTTCCTCAAACTTTCTTTTATAACACAGAAATTATTAGATTCATGGAGCAAATAAGAGGCGCGGAAATTATATTAGCTCTCCCGGTAACAGAGTTACGTCACAGCTGCGGACGTCAAAGGAAATAATTCAAATGAGGAGAATAAATAAATCCATTACCTCGAACCTCATTTTGGCTTTTTGAATTTTTTACTTTCCAATTTCGCTCCCCTCCAGAACTTTGGCAGGCTCAAGGAGAAGAGGTTTACTGCTCGAAACGGAAATTTTGTTACAGCGATACCTAGGATATTCTGCTCGGCAAAGTTAATAAATGTCTTCAATTTCCCGATGATAAAAAGTATGAGGAAATTTCCTGGATAAGTTTCAGAGGCCGTCATAGATAGAAGGTTCCATGCAATCGCGCGCCCTAAATCGAACTTAATTAGGTTTCCATTCATTGTCAAAGCGCGGAAGATCAAGTTGTCTGGAAATTATAGAGTGAGAAACTGTACTCGGCAAACCAGTGCAGTTTCCGAACTCTGATGTCCCTTAGCAGAGTAATTTCCAACTATTGTTCATGATAAACTGCACGAATATTTCTCTAGAAATAGAATGGATTCATCAGCGGCGATATTGGCGTGTTGTGGCTTCATTTGTATAAGATTGGAATCCGAATGAAATCAAAATCAAATTTCGGTCCTGGATTTTTTTGGGCTGCGAAGTCAATTCTGGAATAAAGGGAGTGTCACACTTGGATTCATAATTGATAAATGAGTGTTTCCGGTCAGTAAGATTGATTTCGATTAAAATCGTGGTGATGGGAATAAAAATTTGAAAAAGTGACTGAATATTCATCTCCGTGTTTCAGTTTGCGTGATTTATTACGAAATGGATTTGATAAATCTCTCCGAATGAACTTTGATTTCTGTTATTTCGGTTCAGTGGTGGTATATTCATAGGAGTGGTGTGACGAAGTTAATGATACTTATAGATCAAAGCGTTTTGTCTAAAAAAAATGTACCGTTTACCACTTTAACTTCTCTCTTATCTTAAATATAGTTTTAACTTGTTTTTTCGTCAATTTGGTAATAACAAATAATGATTATATTTTTGTTACAAGTAGTAACAGTTAGTAAGGATGTTTCTTATCCTCGGCTTTCCTTTTCATGCCATTTCAGGTGCTAGGCTGTCTTAAGTGGGATATAAATGGAACGGATTTAGTTTATTTAGTTACTCTTCGTAAAACACTTTCAGGCGGCCGTGAGTCACCAATGTTGCGCTTCTATTTTGGCGATAAAGTTACCTTGTTCGTTTCTTGGAAACATATAGTGTTTGGAAAATATCTAGTGTTTCATTCATTATTGTATGTCCTCGAGTCTCTTAGGGTAAATTAATTCCATTCATTTAATTTAGCTTTATTTAAATGATTGCAAATTACCTTTAACAGTTTCCGAGTCTTGGGTGTTCTTCTAAACCGATAAATTACCCAATCTAACGAAAAGTAATTTTAATACAGCAACAAAGCAAATAATGCACTATTATTTTCATCATTTATTTCTATTTGATAAAATGTTATCTGTTGAGATATTTATGCCCTGAATCTGTTTTACGTTATGTGTATTCTGCTCTTGTAGAATCAAGGTTGCAGCACGGCGTTACTTGTTGGGAGGATCCATACCATACAAATGTAAAACCACTATTAGTCACTCGCAAAAAGTTAATACGAGTAATTCTTCGTAAACAGAGTACTGATTGCACAAACCCATTGCTTAAAAGTATGGGATTTTTTTCTTTAAGACATTAACATATTTATAAGGTTTTAAAATTATTTTATATTAAGAGAGGAAACAGATTAAACCTCAAGAATTCCAAAAATGCCAAAATATTGGAAAATATAAAATCCTCAAATATTTATGAAATATTAAAATAAATATGCTTCGGCGTTACTTCGTGGAAAGCCATAACACAGAAGAGAAAGAAAACTTAGTAATTTTTCCACACTCTAAAGGTCTTAGCAACTTCACATGAAAATGCTAAGACTTTTAGCGATACCGGTCGTATACTAAAAATCGCGAGGAAAAATCACATTTTCTTTCTCTTCTGTATTTGTAAATTATTAAATTTCCTAAATTTAAAAATCACACTTTTGCACTTTGGTAGGACTTGGATGTCTTGTAAAGATAGAAAGTCGGACTTGAGATCGTGAAGGTTAGGAAACGCTCTACGAGATCATCTAATTCTAAGACTGTCTAAAATTTTTAAATAGCATTTTCAAGGGTAATCACGTTATCCCGTCACTTTCTACATAAATATTGCTCACTATGTATTCCATATCGGCCCTTACAGTAATTTCTTCCATCTTCTGTATTTCTTTTCACTTTCAGTTCTCTGGGTCTCGATGATTTTAAATAATCTTTTTCCTCTTTCCAATTTTCCCATAAACGTCTTTCGTCATTCGTTCAAGTAGAAATTCTAAATTAGATATTCATTTTTTCCATTTCATTCTTATGGCTCTTTTAAAGAAGCTTATTTCCTTGACTCTAATCATTTCCGAAGAAATCATTTCATATCCCTCATAAGAAGCCCTGAAAGAAGGATTAAAGATAAAACAGATATATACTTTTTCCACAGAAATTTATTAACGGAACAACCGGTTTCGGCTACTTAGCCATCGTCAGGTTCACAGAACACTGATTCTGTGTTCTGTGAACCTGACGATGGCTAAGTAGCCGAAACCGGTTGTTCCGTTAATAAATTTCTGTGGAAAAAGTATATATCTGTTTTATATGATGAATTTCCACAATATCACGGCCTCCTCTGTAGATTATAGGATTAAAGATGTTTCCAACTTTACTCGATAATTAAACAAGGAATTTTGTTGTGTACGTTAATATTTTTATATGTTTAATACGATCTCCGTAACAAATGCAAGATTATCTAATGATTTCATAGCTTTATATGTTACAGTTATCTACATCCACAAGGCTAAGCTTGGATTCAGTACCTAGGTATTCTTAATTATCAGAAAAAAATGAAAATCGAAATCAATTAAATGTATTTCAAATGCCTGGGTAAGGTATTAGGTATATGAGTAGGTATATAGCTAAGGGATTAGAAATTCGCTTCGAATTGTAATTTGGAATTAAAATTTGAAACGGATTTCAATTTGAGATTTTAAGGCGCAGAAAAGAGCAAAGGAATCTAAGGCTTTCCTGGTAGATAGCTTGTAAAAAGGTTTCTCGGGTTTCCAACCAGGTGAGTTCAGGTAACATTGCAGTTGCCAACGTTTCGATGACAAACTCTGTCATCTTCCTCAGAGCAGCCCTGAGGAAGATGACAGAGTTTGTCATCGAAACGTTGGCAACTGCAATGTTACCTGAACTCATCTGGTTGGAAACCCGAGAAACCTTTTTACAAGAGCAAAGGAAACTATCTTAAAGCGTAGATGCATAATCTGAATCGTAGATGATGAATTGTGGAAATTGGATTATGGAAGGTCTCGTATAAAGGAGAAAAAATAGAATATTTCTAGTAACAGTTAAACAATTACACATATATATAGTTAGTTAGCCAATTACTCATATTTAGGTATATTAACCAATTTCTCATATTTAGTTATATTTGCCAATTACTCATATTTAGTTATGGTTAAGCAATTACTCATATTTACTTTCTAGTTAGAGTTAACCAATTACTTATTAATAATATGATGTAACACATTCGATTAATATTTGTGGTTCCTACAAATACGTATTCTCAAAGCATCCCGTACGTAATACATAATATGATTTAGATAAGAGTGGAAGCTTGAAAAGGTTCAATGGATAATTATTTCATTTAGTTATTTCAGTTTCGTAACATAAGTATTTCCTGAACAAAAAATGAGCCTGTAGATATTTTACATGGAATAGCTCATGTGAAAATTTGAAAGTGGCTTAATTTCAATGTAAAGGTTAAAACAATTCAGGCTTAGAAGAGGATGTTGACATTTAGTATGATAAATAAAGTATAGTGGTACCAAAAATAGGACTATGTGGATGCCTTTGATATGAATATTGAGCAAGTTTCAGTCGTTTCCCTCGTGCATTGTATTCTCCTCTCCGCTTGCATTGTCATTTGAATAGAATCGTGCTGCATTTTAAACACGCAAACTCGAGTGTTAATTAAAATATGAGGAATGTGGAGCGAGATGAGGTCTCGAGAAATTACGCAAGCAACCTTATCACCCTTATTTTAGACTTTAATGCTCATTTATGAAAAAGAAACATTTTAAAATATCATTATGAAGAAATGTGAATAAATCACCGAAATAAGAATGTTTATTTTTACAATGGATCCGCGGCAAGTCGGGTCTGAGTCAACTTAGAACATCTTAATAGTCGTGAGGCAGAGATTCGCTGGTACCTCAAGAAATGAGAGTGTTTCTTATTTACCTCCGAGTTATTCCCAGCTTTTACACACTCCCGACCCTCTTGCTTAACTACCTTCTCCCCAAGGAATGTAAGAGGTCTTTCATTTCAAGTTTGTATATAATTCACACAAAGGAACTCATCCCGTTATTTTTATTCATTGCAGAGGATGACCTGGATGAATTCAGCATCCACGTCGTGCGGCATAGGCCGGAGGAGCTCAACAAATTAGCCAGGTCAACGAAATTCACGCGCAAAGAGATTCAACTCATTTACCGTGGATTTAAGCAGGTGAGAGTCGTTATAAAGCCGCTAATTAACAGCTCGGATGATATTCTCCCTGTACAGATTAATATTTGCCGAGCGTATCTTCCCTGAATTTTTCATGATAACGTTTTCAATTTAGAACTTCCCATCTGAAATGAAAATTCGCTTTTGTAGCAGTCATTTTTGAAGAGTGGTCGCAGGAAAGGATGCCGGAGATAACACCTGCTGCCTCGCGAGATATGTCATCCTCGTGTAGCGGCAGCATCACTTTTATACGCGACCTAGTTATCTAAACATGAACACCCGTTAAATTGTTTGATCGCATAGTCTGAAATAGCGTCAACAATGCGGAGTGATTTGGGAATCCCGAAAATTAGTACCCGCAAATTACTCGAAAATGATTTTCGCGGCAAAATATGAGAGCACTAAATGTTTCCCGCGACTTTTTTATGGCAGCGATGGAGATAATAATTCGCTCGAACCGCGTGAGTGGGTAAAAATATTTCAACGCTTTAATAATTTAAAGTGATCGGACCAATTACTTGCGTTGATTACGGTAGCGATTCGAATGAGGTTAAGGTAACGATAACATTTTACTCCTAAAAAATAAATGTATGTTTCCTTCAATTGTATCCAGGTCTTATCACTTAAATCAGCAGTTTTACTTTCTTGGTTGTTTCCCTAAACGAAATATCGAACAAATTTTGACACGAATTTCAGATTCATGAGGAGAGATTCATTCTAAATCCGTTCTAAAGCATTGTTCGGGCGCATTAACTTCACTAACGCCCGCAAAGCTTATCCTGAAAATTTTCCTCGTCGATCACTCCAGTTAAACAAAAATAGTGAAAGGCCAAAAAAGAAATATGAGCAAACATATTATCATCATATTTCTCGCGTATATACTAGTTTTGAGGCGTAATCGTCCCATTTAGCTCACGCCGATGATCTTACTTTCTGCGAAGTGCCCCAGCGTTCATTAAATTCATCCACTCTCTGCCGTTATTAGCAGATTAAAATTTTGGGTTAATGTACATGCATTAGCGTAAATGACACCGACAAAGGTATTATTAACATTATTAACTCACAAGGGATTAGCCTCTGCAGTAATTATACTTTCTCCCCGCTAAATTTTTAAATTTTCGTTTTCCAGGAATGTCCGACTGGTTTAGTGGATGAAGAATCTTTCAAGAATATATTCTCGCAGTTTTTTCCACAAGGCGGTGAGTATATAATCTCCTTCTAACAGCCAATTCATAAACTGAACGTTTCCATCTTAAGCAAGAACACATACCTTTTAATTGTTGCGAACATCCCATAAATAATCAGAAATGCTTATATTGTGGAAGTATTTTTTAATTACAAATTACAACATTGAAAACGGAATAAAATGTTTGGTCCTTCAGCAGATATTCTTACATTTATCAGCGACCGGAATAATACCAACTTTAACTCATTTCAGTTTCATAAATTTCATTTTTCTGTATGGCTGATTTACGTACATATATATTTATTCGAAACTATGATGCAATGAATGGTTTTAGGCATATAAAACAGTAAGCATTTGTGTCTGCTTATATCCATGCATTTACTTACGTGGATAAAATATTCCACCCAGATCACTTCTTCCTCTTTGATGGTTCTGTCCTTAGGTTTGGTTGTGCCAGTTCGAAAACTTCGAGGAATGTCACGATAATTTAATGAATTTGTATATGCATTGCTATTTTAACTCAATATTAAACGACTAGAATATGAAGATAAAAGAACCCATTACTATGCAAAAGAGATGAGTTTCCATTTAGGATTAAAATCTCATAATCCAACTAATGACGGTAAATTCGATTAAATGTTGATTCTCGTTTAGTATACGAAAGAGCTTTTAAAAATTAAAATATGGCTGTGCGTCACTCGATTACGCAAATAAATTATCGTTTAACTTTCAGTTGAATTTTAAGTTTTAATTGAAAATAATTTGATAGAAACACAAATTTAGCATATCGGTATAAATATTTTTTCCATTAAAATAGAGTTTTGAGTTAGGCCCAATTCCAGTCAATCAGTATGCGTAGTGCAGCGATTGAAACAGTCTTTATGCGCGTTTTACGGCGACAAGAAACCCAAACCACTGAATTCGACTCTTTTGCCGAATTCGAAAGAAATACAATCGGTTAAAACAGCACTAAATTCGCTTTTCTTAAATGTCCCGTGGGCGGTGAAAAGGGAAGTCCAAATTCGAGCACTCATAACACAGCCAATAAAAGTGATTTATTTCGATATCGACGTCCGCAAAGAGAATGTCCGTTAACCGGCTATTCATAGACATTTTGGTATACAAGTCGTGCAGGTTTTTAGCAGGGAATCTGCTATGGGACCTGCTCGGGATATTCTTTCAGGAATTTGTTTCAGGCATTTGTTAGCGACTTCAAAAAAGGCGACGTCATGCTGCCAAAATTCGCTACAGTAGTTTTTCGTGTTTCTCATCTCTCGTGAAATTGAAATAAAAATGATAAATGCAAACATTTTAATGAGCGTTGAAAATTAATTCATAATTTCCTGATATATAATTCCACGTGAATAAGTTATGATGAGGATCACGGAGTAGCAATATAGGAATGTGCAATTCGATAATTTATTAATATAGAGTTACGTAAAGATTTTCATTGGTGAATTAATTATTATTAATCGAAATTTTAAATTTATAAGAATAACGAAGTAATCGATTGTCGAAAATCGTTTNTTACACTCGTTACTGTTTTCGATGGAAATTACAGAGCTTTTAGGTCTCAATTTCTTAATTAAGGAATAAAATTAATTTTTTCGCAAACATATATGCTCCAATGCATTTTTACGATTCTCTCAAATGAAAAATTACTTTATAAATAATTGAATTTTTAAAAGGTAAAAATGCATTTTACAACCTACTAAGTTACCTTCCTTTCCTTTATCCATGCATAGTAGTTTTTTTAAACCCGTTATGGCATATTGAAAAATAGCATTTTTATTTTGTTCATTATCTAATTCTCCATAAAATTCTTTCAAAATTTAATTCAGTAGCTATAGAAATTATCCAAATTGAGATCATACGTTCTATCACTAATATTCATAAAATGAATTTAAAAAGGAACATGATTCATTGTTCATTATAACTTGTTTGAAGGGAATGTGACGGTTTTATCAAACATGCTATATGCCTTTAATACGGCGAATTGGCTAATTATAAAGTTAGAATAAACATACGTAGATTTCTCCAAACAAGAGAGGAAAGTGAAGTAATTTGAGACACATTTGATACGTTTTCAAAGTCTCTGAAATGAGTGAAAATTTCTCGGAGCAAGAAATGCCATCTGTAAATTTGCGTGAGAATTGGGGTAAACTTCCTCCTCTCGTTTCGTTTGTTTGTCAAGGATCTCAGCCAGAAAATTATCTGGATTTATCGACGGGATATCGTTCCCCTGGGCGTCAGAACATTGTTGACGCTTTTCAACTTTGTTCAGTTCCGTGGGTTTAACTGCAACGCGTAACAGTTAGAACAACTCGCGAGTCAATCCCAAACACGAAGTTTGAAAACTCCGTTCCAAGAACATTCTCCAACCATTCTCGTACTTGCTCGTGCTAACCTAATTTTAAAATGAACCAGATACAGAAGCCCTGATCCTAGTGAAATTATTTCTTTTGAAAACATTCCGTTTTTATTTGGCCGTACATCGTTATATCTTCATCAGACATTCTTCCAAAACATGCGATTATTCAATCGTGCAGGCACAAGTTAATTGAACAGGGATGTATACGAAAGTGATGATGATACAGGAGCTCACTTAAGTAACACAGTTACTTCAGTAACATTTTGTCTCCAGACATCGATAAGAAAGTTCATTTCATTTTAACATTGTATTGCTATCTATTACTTTAGGCAATTTTTGTGGTAGGGTTTCAATGTGTTAAAGAAGAAAAAACGAATCATCCGTGCCAAATGAAGTTCATTTAGCGATCGTGGTTTCGTAGCGTCTCGTTATCATCATTAAGGGCTTTTATGAAAATAAAATTTTGTAAAAGTATCTGGTTTTTCCTTCTCCTTTCTGTCGAAGAGTAAAATTAATTTATTGGTTTTGACGCAATGAATTTTGAAGAAATTATACTTTACTAAGTAGAATTTGTTCCCCATTCAACACCTTCATGTTTCAAACCAAAAAAAGTTATTATCCTTTGAATTTTTGGAAAGGGGTGAACAAAGTTTCGGGTATAATATTATACTGTAGACAGAAAAATATTATATAACAAACCCTTTTGTGGGAATTTTATAGGTATGCTTTATATCTTAAGCAATATTAAGTGTCGTATTTGGGATAGTGACGTTATTCCCACAAGTTTATTTTAGCAAAAACGATGAATTTCTATTTTCTATTCTCCCATTGTGTTGAAAGAGAGGCTTGAACTTAATTCACTCAGAGAGATCGCTGTGGAACTTAAAATTTAAAATTCAAATATACTCTTACTGTACAAGTATAATATTTATCGTTTTCTTTAGAACTATGCACGGGTGGGAAATTTGAAGACAATCTATGCAGTAAATCAGTTCCCTATTTGAAAGAATGTCTGGAGGTTTTATTTTAAATAATCATTTACCTTTCGTATTTTATATTTATATTTACCTTTATCTTCCTAGTAAACCAAATGTTGTCTGATTAAAAAAAGAAATAAATTTCCTTTGAAACATCGACCAATGAAGTAACTTGTATACTAATATCGCGATTAATTCATGATCGATGATATTGAAATAATATAGAATTCTATAATGAGATTTATCGATTAACATTTCAAACAAGTCATATAGATGAAATTAAATGAAATTAAAATCCTTCGTAATTTTCCACAGGTTTCCACCAAGTAACGCCTGATCATATCGATTTTAAGTCATA